>OZ012738.1:459580450-460129501 GCA_963859935.3 Lathyrus sativus
AATTCAGGGATATTCTAGTTCGCTTAGGGCTTCTAGAAAGTCTCCTGATATCCAGCTTGAGCATTTATTCTGTTTCCTAGTTTATAGATACCAGAAAAACAACCTTACCCGCTGGATGTCATACGTTCAGTGTTATGACATTCTGTATGACATTCAGCTTAACTAAGTTAACTTATAGTTAACTTACCCTGTACACACATCATTAAGTATGTCCTAACAATCAGTATGACATACATGCACACTCTAAAGTTTTGCCACAAAATGCATTCAATCAAGAGCACTTACAGTTTAAGTTTGAGGGAGTTTGATCTGTGATTTTTATACGATATTTTACCACTAGTTTTGGTTAATCATTATATATGTTTAGTCACATTTTATTCATTTTTATTGCATTTTACACGTCGGTTTGGTATTTCCATGTTTTCTAGGTTCAGGTAAGCGTTTTCCCTAGATCTCACCCAGATTTAAACAGGCAGGGTACCTGCTCTGATGCCAATTGAAAATTCTGGCAAGCACACGATGGATGTTATTCCCAAGGTTATAACATCCACTGTGACATCTGCTATTTAACATCTAATACTCAGTAATAATAAAAGCAGTAAATAACACAACAATTGTTTACCCAGTTCAGTGTCAACAACACTTACATCTGGGGGCTACCAAGTCAGGGAGGAAATTCACTATCAGTAGAATCAATTCAGAGTTAAACCTCCAGTTTACACTCCTCACTTAATCCCTACCCAATGACACTTCAACCTAGAGACACTCTAGACCTGAGTATACCCACTCACTCCCCCTCAATCACACAACAGTGATATCAAATAATTACAGAAGACAATATGAAGAAACACTTCATACACACCTTGATCTTGCTTCATAGCTTTAATCAAGGTACTCACACACTCTTGCTTCACAGCTTCGAGTGAGACACAACCTAGAATCTACCTATCCAATGCAAATCATCCACCAGACAATTGCTTGAAGTACAAGTATTCCTAGACAGAAATCACACGTGAAGACTAGCCTTCTTCACTTATAAGGACTCTGCAATCTACACTCTCTATTCTTCTGTTGTCTAGTGCTGCTATTCAGGATTGCATCTTCTGATCTTTATAGCAGCTGTCAGTCCTTTTGGACCTTGTTGCATTAATTAGGTTTTATCCATAACAAACCTATTCTCAATGACCTGCACACTTGCCACTTAATTCAGGGATATTCTAGTTCGCTTAGGGCTTCTAGAAAGTCTCCTGATATCCAGCTTGAGCATTTATTCTGTTTCCTAGTTTATAGATACCAGAAAAACAACCTTACCCGCTGGATGTCATACGTTCAGTGTTATGACATTCTGTATGACATTCAGCTTAACTAAGTTAACTTATAGTTAACTTACCCTGTACACACATCATTAAGTATGTCCTAACAATCAGTATGACATACATGCACACTCTAAAGTTTTGCCACAAAATGCATTCAATCAAGAGCACTTACAGTTTAAGTTTGGGGGAGTTTGATCTGTGATTTTTATACGATATTTTACCACTAGTTTTGGTTAATCATTATATATGTTTAGTCGCATTTTATTCATTTTTATTGCATTTTACACGTCGGTTTGGTATTTCCATGTTTTCTAGGTTCAGGTAAGCAATCAAGAAGAATCAAAGCAAAAACCGGGAAAAACAGCATGAATTCGGAAGAGTTTTAAAGTGAACCAGGGGGCTGACACGCCCGACCGTGTCAGCATGCCTGAAGCAAAAAGGATTGGGGAAACTGAATGTTTTCATGAGCGGAAGCAATTGAAAATCAAGCCAACCCTATTATCTTGTAATGCTCAATCTAATTGTCTAATTGTTGAATTTATTTTAAATATTATGAGTAGCTAAAAAACCCCTCATGCTAAGAGGTGTCCCCTTATCGTATAATGTTCTTAAAGCTTTTCTTATCTGACAAATAAGGATGTCAACCTTTTGTTTGGAACCAAAGGTTCATGATACCATCTTAGGATCATAGTGAGACTTTTTTCTAGAGTAACCTTTGTGAGAGACACACCACATACTCACCCAAAACCTTAAGGTGATAGGTGTATGGGTTCTCTCACTTATAAATGCTCAAGTCACCACATTTCTATCCAATGTGGGACTATTATCCACCCTACTCACACTTGTTAATGTTGAAAATAAAATTAAACTTGATTTGGGCCTAAAAATTTTATTTGGACTTTTGGGCTTAGTTGTTTTGGACTTAAGTAATTTTAATTAATGTTTCTAGAATACTCTTGTAATGTTTGGAGTGTCTAGATATTTCTTAGAGTTGTAATACTTTCTAGAGTACTCTTGGAATTTCTAGAGTTGAGAACTCTCTAGAATTAGTGTGCCTAGAGTTCTCCTTAGAGTACTATAAATAGAGATGTAATTCTACACTTTTGTATCAAGCAAAATACAAAGTTCTCTCTTCCATAAATAATTCTTCCACCTATCAAGTTTTTCTTTAAGCCTCTAATATTCCCACACATTTTTTCTTAAACACAAAAGGTCTTGTTTCCAACAAAGTGGCATCAGAGCTTGAAGGTCCTCAAAAGATGGCGAATGGAGGTTTCCCTTTTCAAATTCCGATACTCACAAAGAACAACTATGACAATTGGAGTATCAAGATGAAGGCGCTACTAGGAGCTCAAGATGTGTGGGATATTGTTGAGAAAGGCTTCAAGGAGCAAGATGAAGCCTCCTTAAGCCAAGGTGTAAAGGATACATTAAAGGAGTCAAGAAAGAGAGACAAGAAAGCTCTCTTCCTCATTTATCAATCGGTGGATGAAGATACATTTGAGAAGATCTCCAATGCAACGACGGCGAAAGAAGCATGGGACAAGCTTCAAACTTGCAACAAAGGAGTGGAACAGGTGAAAAAGATTCGTCTTCAAACTCTTAGAGGTGAGTTTGAACGTTTATTTATGGAAGAGTCTGAGTCAATTTCTGATTATTTTTCTCGAGTATTGTCCGTAGTCAATCAACTTAAAAGAAATGGTGAAGATGTTGATGAGGTGAAAGTCATGGAGAAAATACTTCGCACTTTAAATCCAAGTTTTGACTTCATTGTTACCAACATTGAAGAAAATAAGGATTTAAACACCATGACTATTGAGCAACTTATGGGTTCCTTACAAGCATACGAAGAAAAACAAAAGAGAAAAATCAAACAAAAGGAAAATATGGAGCAACTACTACAACTCAATGCAAAAGAAGCAAACTATGCAAATTACAACAGTCAAAGAGGACGAGGTCGTGGCCAAGGTCGTGGACGTGGCCGTGGACGAGGACATGAAGGAGAAAGAAGAGGTAGTTACAACAACTACTCCAACAACTTCAACAATGGAGAAAGAAGTTGGAATCCACAAGCAACAAGAGGTCGTGGAAATGGAAATTCATCGTCAAGATGCAACAAGCTACAAATCAAGTGTTTCAATTGCAACAAAATTGGTCACTATGCATCTGAGTGTAAATTCTCAAAGAAGGTGGTGGAGAGAGCTAATTTTGTAGAAGAAAAAGGTGGAGAAGAAGAAACTTTGCTGCTTGCGTGCCAAAACCAATTTGAAGAGAAAAGAAACAAGTGGTACCTCGACACCGGGGCAAGCAACCACATGTGCGGCGATCGAAGCATGTTCATAGAGATCAATGAAGCGACAACTGGAAATGTCTCATTTGGAGATGACTCAAAGATACCGGTCAAAGGCAAAGGTAAAATTCTCATACGCTTAAAGAATGGGAGTCATCAATTCATATCCAATGTCTACTATGTTCCTAACATGAAAAATAATATTTTGAGCTTGGGACAATTATTGGAGAAAGGATATGACATCCACTTGAAAGAACATAGTCTTTTCTTAAGAGATTGTGGGCATAACTTGATTGCTAAGGTGCCTATGTCAAAGAATAGAATGTTCCTCTTGAACATTCAAAATGATGTGGCAAAGTGTCTCAAAAAGCTTGCTATACCGACTCTTCATGGCTATGGCATCTACGATTTGGACACCTCAACTTCGGTAGTCTAGAATGTTTGTCAAAGAAGGAGATGGTGAGAGGCTTGCCTAGTATAAACCACCCAGACCAACTATGTGAAGGATGTCTAATTGGGAAGCAATTCCGGAAAAGCTTTCCAAAGGAATCAACATCAAGAGCGACAAAACCACTAGAGCTCATACACACTGATGTCTGTGGACCAATCAATCCAAACTCTTTTGGTAAGAATAAATATTTTCTCCTCTTTATTGATGATTATTCTAGAAAAACGTGGGTTTATTTCTTGAAGGAGAAGTCAGAAGTGTTTGAAAACTTTAAGAAGTTCAAAGCCCTTGTGGAGAAAGAAAGTGGTCTTTCTATTAAGGCTATGAGATCTGACCGAGGAGGAGAGTTTACTTCAAATGAGTTCAACAAATATTGTGAAGAGCATGGAATCCGCCGCTTACTAACAGTGCCAAGATCGCCACAACAAAATGGAGTAGTGGAGAGAAAGAACCGGACCATACTTAATATGGTGCGAAGCATGCTTAAGAGTAAGAAGATGCCGAAAGAGTTTTGGGCCGAAGCAGTGGCATGTGCAGTTTACTTGACAAACCGTTCTCCAACAAGAAGTGTGCATGAGAAGACACCACAAGAAGCATGGAGTGGAAGGAAGCCAGGTATCTCTCACCTCAAAGTGTTTGGAAGCATTGCATATACCCACGTTCCAGATGAAAGGAGAACAAAGCTCGATGATAAAAGTGAGAAGTATGTATTCGTGGGTTACGACTCAAGCTCCAAAGGGTACAAGCTCTATAATCCAAATAGCGGAAAGATTGTCATAAGTCGTGACGTGGAGTTTGAAGAAGAAGATTGTTGGGGTTGGAGTGTTCAAGAAGACAGGTATGATTTTCTTCCTTATTTTGAAGAAGAAGAAGATGAAATGGAACAACCAATGATAGATGAACATATTACACCACCTGCCTCACCAACACCAAGGTTGGATGAAACAAGCTCAAGTGAGAGGACACCACGATTAAGGAGCATTGAAGAGCTTTATGAGGTAACCGAAAACCAAAATGACATTAACCTCTTTTGTCTTTTTGGTGATTGCGAGCCTCTAAGCTATCAAGAAGCTGTTGAAAATGTAAAGTGGAGAGATGCCATGGATGAAGAAATAAAGTCAATCACGAAGAATGATACGTGGGAACTTACTACACTTCCACGAGGACACAAAGCAATCGGAGTAAGATGGGTGTACAAGGCAAAGAAGAATGCAAAAGGAGACGTGGAGAGATACAAAGCAAGACTGGTGGCAAAAGGCTATAGTCAAAGACAAGGAATTGACTATGATGAGGTATTTGCCCCCGTTGCTCGTCTTGAAACTATTAGACTAATCATTTCTTTGGCAGCCCAAAATGAATGGAAGATCTATCAAATGGATGTGAAGTCTGCCTTTTTGAATGGTTTTCTCGAAGAAGAAGTTTATATTGAGCAACCACAAGGATATGAAGTAAAAGGGCAAGCAGAAAAAGTCCTCAAGTTGAAAAAGGCGTTGTACGGACTCAAGCAAGCACCGAGAGCTTGGAATGTTCGAATCGACAAGTACTTTCGAGACAAGAATTTCACCAAGTGTCCATATGAGCATGCACTCTATATTAAAGCGCAAAGTGGAAATATTTTGATTGTGTGCCTATATGTTGATGACTTAATCTTCACTGGGAACAATCTAAGCATGTTCGAAGAGTTCAAGAAAGACATGTCAAATGAATTTGAGATGACAGATATGGGGCTCATGGCATATTATCTTGGCATTGAAGTAAAGCAAGAAGACAAAGGAATTTTTATCACCCAAGAAGGCTATGCAAAAGAAGTCCTTAAAAAGTTCAAGATGGATGATGCGAATCCGGTTGGCACCCCGATGGAATGTGGCAGCAAGTTGAGTAAGCATGAAAATGGAGAGATTGTGGATCCAACTCTTTACAAAAGTTTGGTTGGAAGTCTGCGTTACTTGACAAGTACAAGGCCGGATATTCTCTATGCTGTAGGAGTTGTAAGTCGTTACATGGAAGCTCCAACAACAACTCACTTCAAGGCGACAAAGAGAATCCTTCGATATATCAAAGGTACAACAAACTTTGGCTTACACTATTACTCTTCTAACAATCATGAAATTGTTGGCTATAGTGATAGCGATTGGAGTGGAGACGTGGACGATAGAAAGAGCACTACTGGTTTTGTATTCTTTATGGGAGATACTGCTTTCACTTGGATGTCAAAGAAACAACCTATCGTCACACTGTCAACTTGTGAAGCTGAATATGTTGTCGCTACATCATGTGTTTGCCATGCAGTTTGGCTAAGGAACTTGTTGAAAGAGTTAAAAATGCCACAAGAAGATCCTATGGAAATATGTGTTGACAATAAATCAGCACTTGCTTTGGCAAAGAATCCTGTATTTCATGAAAGAAGTAAACACATCGACACACGTTACCACTTTATAAGAGAATGTATCGAGAAGAAGGATGTGAAGTTGAAGTATGTGATGTCTCGAGATCAAGCTGCCGACATTTTCACCAAACCACTAAAGTTGGAAACTTTCATAAAGTTAAGGAGTATGCTTGGAGTCACAAATCAAGTTTAAGGGGGGATGTTGAAAATAAAATTAAACTTGATTTGGGCCTAAAAATTTTATTTGGACTTTTGGGCTTAGTTGTTTTGGACTTAAGTAATTTTAATTAATGTTTCTAGAATACTCTTGTAATGTTTGGAGTGTCTAGATATTTCTTAGAGTTGTAATACTTTCTAGAGTACTCTTGGAATTTCTAGAGTTGAGAACTCTCTAGAATTAGTGTGTCTAGAGTTCTCCTTAGAGTACTATAAATAGAGATGTAATTCTACACTTTTGTATCAAGCAAAATACAAAGTTCTCTCTTCCATAAATAATTCTTCCACCTATCAAGTTTTTCTTTAAGCCTCTAATATTCCCACACATTTTTTCTTAAACACAAAAGGTCTTGTTTCCAACAGTTAATACTTAACAGTATTTACATTGTGATGATTTCTCCACTGTTATTCTGTGTTGTTGTTGTGTATCTATTCCACAAACCGTGTGATGTTGTGTGATGCTTACTTTGATGATGCATAATTTTGAACGAAACCGTGTTTATGTGTCTGTGTTGCAATTACCCTTACTGCTTTAACTCATATACCCTCTAGAATTTCGTGTCCTCTTGTGAATGAGAGGGCTGGTTTTTATAGGCAATATGCATTAATTCTTGATTTTGAAATTGATTTTGTTGATTTGATCATTCAAAAACCTGTTGATTATTTCCCATTTTGTGATTCAATTCAGAGATTTTGTGAATGCTTGATGGATGGTAATGATTTGTTTCCGTTTTGACAAAAGGTTCCATAACCGATTTCTTTCCATGAATTTCTCTATTTTGATTCAATCAGTCAATATTGATCATAGCTATTATGTGCGAACTGTTTTAGAAAAGGAATGAATTAAGTTGTGATTCTAAATTTAATTTCAAATTTTATGGCTCTTTGATACGGAGATTTTTGCGCAGGTGTTGCAGGGCCATTTACTTGATGTGATTCTGGACTAGTGGATATTTGGTACTCGACTCATTCAGCAGAGAGAAACAAGACCTTTCCTATTTCACTCAAAACAAGAAGAGTTAGGCGCGCGTGCATCCACCTGAACAACTTCTATCTCTGCGCATTATAACTATATCTTCCACCGTTACTTGCTGGACTAAATATTAATATTGGTTTTGAATCTTTTTGATATAATATGAACTTGACTTTGTTTTGGACAGGTTTGTGTACGGCGTGAATCGTTTCTACCAACATGAGACTGCATCATGTTCTATACGGTGAAAAGTTGTGGTAAGCTCCCTGGAGGAGAATGGTACATGTCCAATAGAGAATTATCGATTGAGGCTGCAGAATTCATGGATGTCGTTCCCTGTGCTTCACCTCTTTGGAATATCGGTGCGTACATAGTTCCTATACACGAGATTATTCTTCAACATCATCACAACTCAAACAACAACACACAGCGCCTATTGTTCCATGAAGTCTCCAACACCAACTGACAGCCATCTGACAGCCTCAGCAATGCTTGTGTTTGTGTCAGCAGCAGCAGAATCCAATTGACAATTAAGAATTCCAAGAATGAAAATTACTTATAGAGGTGATGTTGGGGACACAGACACATGATAATATCCATCAACCTTTTGTTTTACTTCACTGCAACATTAATTGTGAGGATAATATCTGCCAATCTTTTATTTTACTTCACTGCAACATCAACTGTGTTTTTTCAAATATCAGTGTAAATTGCACCGCTTAGACATTGATTGTGTGTATTTGTTTCTAACTTGACCAAAGCGGTGCAGCTACTATTTTTTAGAGTGTAAACTTTGATGTAATGAAACAACCCTTGTAATGATTTATGGTTATCATGATTTGTATCCATCCTTGCATTTTACACAAGCAATACTCTATGTAATACCTCCTTGAATAATATGGACTTGAATTGGTGGATTGAAGTCCTTATGTCATGAAACTCTTTGAGTTTATGAATCTATCTTGTAAGCTTTGAGTGATTTTTGAAAGTGAAGAATAAGCAATTCTCTTTGAAAAGTATCATTGAGTCTTGGTATACTTTGAACAAATCTAGCAAGCCTTTAAAATTTTGAACCTTCTTGAATCTTATGATGGCTTAACTTTAAGCTTTGTTCTTGAATTTTGTGAAGGAAGTGAATCTAAAAATCTTGGAATTGAACTTGATAAAATTTGGACGCCATTATGCCAAAGTTCTTGCAAATTTTTATTTGGAATTTAGATACTTGAATTGGTGAATTCTTTCATTTGAATCACTCCTTGCATCTTTTGTAGAGAACATGAAGTTCACTTTGATAACTTGTAAACTGTATGCATGAATCCTCCAACCTTAACTTGAATCAAATTCTTTTCAAATCTCAAAACATGAAATGAACACTCCACAAAAGTTCTTGATTCTCAATGAAAACCATCTTGCATTCTTAATGAAATACCTAACTTGCATTGTAAGTAATGAGTGCCTAAAAAGAAAACAGTGCATTGAATACCATGAATCATTTGATTTATATCTTGTACTTTAGTCCACAAAGACATCTTGACTTGATGAGAAACATAATAGTAATGCTTTGAAGAATCCTTGAAGATGAATAAGGAAAGAAACCCTAACACGAAAACTCTGGCATTCCTGATCTTCAATTGACCGAGCCCAAATACCATGAATAAGATACCCTAATCTTCTTGAGATATACACTGAGACTTTTGAGAGAAACCTTGAGGAAAATGATCTTGACACTTGATAATAGAATGCTTGATAAACCTTGATAAGAAGATGCTCGTAATGATAATCCAAAACCTAATTCTTAAAACTAATTGAATTAATCTTCAAACGAAATAGAAACCTTAACCCAATAGGAAACTCTTATTCTTCTGAAGGTCTTGATCCCATGCCTTATGATCTTATGCAAATGAATGATTGTGAGTGTATGACCTAATGAATAAATTCATATGTATGAGAAACAACAACCAATTAGGGTTAGAAATATGAAGGCAAATTTTAGGGTGCAACAAAACTTCAAGACCGTTGATACCTTCCGAAGACGAACCACCTGATCACGATTGTTGACAACATCAACGAAGATTCTCTCTCCTACTCTACCATCTAAAAAACCTTCTCTCCTGACTGGTTCATCCTCCTTCCTCTTAGAAAAATGCCTCATTCTAACAACCTCTGGCCCTCCTAAGCTAACCTTATCTGATCTCCCAAATCTTAGAACATTTGCATGGATCTTCACATTATCGATAAACAAGTTATCCAGTTTCATTACCAACTTTCTTGTATCCTCCACTTTTAAGAACCTAGCAAAACCAAAATGTTTCTCTTTATTCCTCTTTTGAGGGATCACAACTTCCTTCCCTTCTCTATAATCTCCAAAAAGCTTGAAAATCTCATTCTCTCTAATTCTATCTGAAATTTTCGAGAAAAAAATAGAACATACTCTTTCCTCCTCTACTCTATTGGCTTTGCTTCCTTTAAGTAAGAATCTCATCTATTCCTAAAAAACTATATATTACCATGTCTTTAAAATTTTTTTCCATTCTATAAAATAAGACAAAAAAAAAACTTTTGTTTTAGATAGAAGTTGGAGTATCTTTCTCTAAAAACATTTAAATTTGAATTACATTTAACACAATCACCCAAAAAAATAAAATAAAAAATTGAGAAATAAGCTTACATGGAAAAAGTACTTTGACAATCACATGTACAAGATGATATGCATTATGCCTGGTTTGGCATATGTACTCGTAACTCTCAGTTTCCAAGTAATACAAAAACAAAATATTTGTACAATTATATTGTCTACTTTTACCTCATTATTTTTATTCCATTCTTTCAAATAATAATAATAATAATAATAATAATAATAATAATAATAATAATAATAATAATAATAATAATAATAATAATAATAATAATAATAATAATAATAATAATAATAATAATAATAAAAACTATCTTCTAAAGGATGCCTGAATTTCTTCCAGTGTTCTGTCCTTAGTCTCAGGAACCCAAAGCAGTGCAAATAAAAGGTTGAAGGCAGCAAAGAATGCATAAATAGTGAATGCTCCTCCATTGCTCCATTTTAAAAGCAATTTTGCCGTCATAGTGACAAGAGAAGCAGTAAACCAATTTAGAAATGTTGCTGCACTTCCAGCAAGGCCCTTAATATTTAATGGAAGTATCTGAAAACCACACCATTAATTATTTAACTACCACATGCAATAATATCTAATATTTTTTATTTCAATTTTTTGTATAATGTATGTAATGCAATTATTTAATGTATACCTCAGACATTATAAGCCAAGGAACTGGTCCAACACCAAGAGAAAAACCAATTACCAAAACCTAAGAGAAAAATAGTTAGTGACTTTAACAAATATAATATTATGTGGCAAATAAAATCAAGAAGTTTCATACCACAAGCCCCACAAGAGAGAGCATCCCCATCATTCTATGAAGGTCAGAGTCATTTGCTACAACTCCCTGAGTTCAATCAAATAACAACATTTATTTAGAATGAAAGCTGAATTTCAAGAGATGTGATTGATTACAAACCTGTAGATAAAATGCAGTAGCCACGAGGAGCAGACCAAGTGTCATCACAGAGCAAGATATCTACAAGAGATTAATAAAAATCTTAAATCATTATATAAGTTTTTACAAATAAATAGGTCTTGATGGAAATTCATCAGAAGGTAACTTTATTTTATATATATATATATATATATATATATATATATATATATATATATATATATATATATATATATATATATTAAAAAAACTGGGGAGTACTTACTATAAGAAGCACCCTTCGACCACTTCTGTCTGCCAACCAAGTAGAGATTGCAGTCACTATAACCTGCATAATTAAGAAAAATGTGAATTATTTGCTTTTTCTTGATATTTTAATTCTCACATGTGATGACGTATTGAACATCTTTGTATTATTATTATTATATTATTACTATTATTATTATTTATGTAAATATTATTAAACTTCAAATATATTTATTAGGTAAAATTAATCAATGATTAAGGCTATCACGAGTCTTCATGAACTGTGATTAATATGACTTATTTTTATTTCTTAGCTTACTATTTCATGTATATAAGGCATTTGAGTTCATCAGTAATAATCATTCAATATATTTCTTATATGTCATTTATTTCTTATAATTAAGTGAATATGATGTTGAGATAATACTTAGTTAAATATGAGGACATATGGTTATGAGTGCAATAAGACTAGTGTTCGACTGTGATGTCGAGTTTGACACATTTTGGCCATGGGTTTTAGACCTAGCATTTTTTCTCAATTATGAGAATGTTTTTCCTCATGACTCAACAAGATGAGTCATTAATCGTAACAGTTGGGACAAGATAAAATAATTAGATTGAATAGCTATTTTTTAATCTTATCCAAATGTTGAAGACACGTGGAAACAAGATAAAAGGGTCGAAACTTTGCAAAGGGTTATGTGTTGAACGCTGAAGACATAACTATTGTAGATAGTTATTTCTGTATTAGTAGTTCTAGCATTAGGAATCGGATGACAGTATCATTACAAATTTTTTATAGAATTCAAAATACCTAAGTCAAAGCGAGAAAAGAATTTGTGAGAAAAATGTATGATTATGCACACTAACTTTTTTTATTTAATTATTTTTCTTTACTTTGTCTTAGTTTTCATCTTTGGCAGCACACATCATAAAATTTCCACCTTTACCCTCCATTAGTGTCCAAAATAATTCTTTATTCCCAAAGCCTAATTAAAATTTTAGTTTTTTAAAATTCACTATGTATAACCAAGTTACTCTTAAATTTATTTGAAGAATTTTCAAATGTAGATGACACCAATGAGATGTGAGACTCGATGAGAGTTATATCTAATCATGACTCTGCCACAACAAATAATCAAGATAAGTCATCATTCTCCCTTGCATTTTTGTCATCTTCCCTTTAGCATGAGTGTTTCGATCGCCCTAGAGCATTTGTTTTATAGTTACTCTTGAGAAATAAATTGATTGAAAATGTACTAGAAATAAGAATATCAATTCAAGTTTATGTAATTCTTTCCCTCTTGTTAAACATGTTAATTTGCCATAATGATGTATTAGCATCTCCCATATTGAATTTCTTGAGTTTCTTGAGGCACAAATATTATGTGCTTTTATGGACGACTCTCTGAATTACATCTGGATTTTTCCAATATCAAACAAATCGCAATATTATTTATCTTTTCAAAAATTAAAAGCATATATCAATAATAAACTTCAAGGTGAACTTAAAAACATTCAATGCGAAAATGGTAAAGAATATATCAATGGTGAATTTCAAAAATTTGTGAAGAGAACTAAATTTTCTTTCGTCTCTCTTGTTCTTACACATCCTCTCAAAATGGTACCAAAAGAAATATTGGTTCTGTTAATAATATCATCCCCATCTTCTTATTTCATCCTTCACTATCATCAATCTTCTAGAACCATGCTTTGCATATGTCAACATATCTCTTAAGCAATATACCAAGCAAAAGTCTCAATTTTCAATCACCTTTTTAAATACTATACCAAAAAGACTCATCATATGTTTACCTATGAGTCTTTAGTTGTTTATGATATCATTTATTTCCTTCTAATACGATATAAGCTTAAACCTCATTTTATTTCATGTGTGTTCTTAGGTTATCCATCACATAGTTGTGGTTACACATTTTATAATTTATCATCCAAAAAATTATTATTTCTTACCATGTTGATGAAACCCAATTTCCCTTTTCTAGGATACATACTCCAAAATCTACAATACAATTTTCATGATAACGGTTTCTCACATTTCATCACTAACCATTTACTAGATGATTTTAGCTCATAAACTCACATATCGACCCAAAATTCATCTCATTAGCCTCTCTCTCTCTCTCTCTCTCTCTCTCTCTCTCTCTCTCTCTCTCTCTCTCTCTCTCTCTCTCTCTCCCCTATTTGGCCTCCCTTTCCTTGTCCACAACTGATTTTTTCTCCATATAAATTAGCACTAAGATTTCCTACCAATCTCAAAACGCATCTAGATCAAACTGAACATATTCCTCCCATTTACCAACCGATTTCGAGTTCACAAACTATACCAGTCACAAAGATTCAATATGGTATCTTCAAACACAGCCACAAATACTACAAGCTTCACACACATGTTACAAATATCTCCTCTCTCGTAACCCATCGTCTGCACTCAAAGACTTGAATTGGAAATGACTATGGATGACCAATACAATGCTCTTATAAAAATATGATTTGAGATTCAAAGCCCCGTCCACCTGATGTTAATGTTATTCGATCTAGGTGGATTTTAAGACATAAAGAAAAACCTGATGATTCTTTTGAGAAGGATGAAGCCTAATATGAAGGTGATGACGCAGGTCAAAGGTTGGTGTGGATTGTGAAGAGACCTTAAATCCGATTGTTTAATCGATAACCATTCGAATAGTGTTTATTTTTCTCTCTCTATAGTATGGCCCGCTCATCACTTGGATGTTAAAATGGTTTCATATATAGTGAACTTTAAGAAATGATTTAAATGTATGAATTGTTAGGGTTCAAGGATCTGGATCGTCTTATTCATTTATTGGTTTCTTAGAATGAAAGTTTGAAATCTCTCTCTCTCTCACTCTCTCTCTCTCTCACTAGAAAGACACTCATATAGATCTTTTTTTATATGTGGAAGCCGTGAGAATTTCCTTTTTTACAAGTCTGGAAAGAAAGCTGGGACAGAGGCTTCCTTTCCTAATTCTAATTGTGACATCAGTAATCCCACATCCTGAGATAAAGCCAATCTGATTCATGTGCAGAACCTTTTTGTCCAATTGCTTAAAGCTCTGGCCTAAAACAACTGAGTTTACTTACAGGGTTATTCCCGTATGGATGTAACTTTTTTTCCGCTAGTCTGTCCCATAGTTCAAGCGTGAAAAAGAAGTGCCACTAACCTTCCCTTCTTTTGATTTCGAGTAGGAGTTCAAACTAAATATTCTACGATAGGAGATAATCTAAAAGTTTGTAGAGTTACATCCAATTCTCGAAATCAATAACACCACTTCTATCGATGATCTTCATAAATCTATCATATCATTTCCTATCTCTGAATCTTCTATGAAAAACATGGAAAACTTAGTTATTTTTTAAAAATTGTTGTCACTAGACACATTAGTAGTCTATTCTTATCTCAGAAAAAACATATTGAAAAAGTTAATGAATGTCCTAATATGTCTTTATGTAACCCATACTCTACCTTGGTTGATACAAAATTAAAGCTTAACACCAAAACCAGCACTCTTTATGAGGATCTATCTCTTTATTACAATCTTGTAGGTGTTCTAAAGTATCTCACGTTCACAAGAGCAAACATCTCATATATGATATAATATATTTGTTTAATTATGCCTAATCCAATGGATGTCCACATGTAGTCTCTTAGGCTCATCTTGTGTTGCATTAAAGGCATTATCAATATGAATTGCACCTTTTATCCATCATCCACTACATCTTTGAATTCTTACACATGTGCAAATTTGGGAGGTTGCGTAGATACTAGGAGATTAGTTTCTGATTACTACATGTTTTTTTATGACAACTTACTATCATGATCCTCTAAACACCAACCCACACTATCCTGCTTCAATGTCGAGGACGAATATTATGGTGTTTTAAATGTGGTGTCGGTTGATGGTCATGTATCAAGCTTCTAGAGTTGCATTGTCTTACAAAGGTAGCATAGTCTATTACAATAACATCATTTTAATATATCTATCATGTAATTCAGTTCATCATCAAAAATCAAATATATTGAGATAGACATTCACTTTATCCATAAAAAATACCATGTAACCATGTCATGCCTCCTTCATGTTCCCTTGTGTCATCAAATTTTAGATAGCTTTACCAAAAGTCTTCCCTTAATATTATTTCAGAATTTTATTCAACAGTCTTAGCATAGGACATCCTCCCGCTAAGGATGTGGGGGGTGTGATAAAATATTTTTATATTATTGATGTAAATATTATTAATTCTCACATATATTTATTAGGAAAAATTAATATATGGTCAAGGACATTATGAGTTTTCATTTTTTTTCATTGCTTAACTTATCAATTCATGCATATAATAACAAACTTGAATTTATCAATAATGACTATCAAATATATTTCTTATGATGTCAATATCTAGTGCAAAACATGTATATTCTTTAACCTGAATAGCTCCTAGTCCAAATGTAGCAGCATCGCTGGATGAAATTCCTATTAAATATATACCATGAAAAGTTCAAGACAAGGATTAAAAAATAAGTCATTGATGAAACAAAATATAGACAATTAATTAGTAAAGAAAAATTGTAATACCTGCACTTGAAAAGATCTTACTAGCATAGAAAAATACAGCATTGATACCAGAAAGTTGTTGCAAAATAAGCAATCCCATACATACCTGCATGGTGAATGCATTGACGATGAAAGAAATGAACGATAAAAAGTGTACATAAATAACAAGAGAAACAACATAGTAGAATTCATACCATTAAAGGAAACCAATATCTTCTCCTCTTGAGATCTGCTAAGTGTACAGTATCTGTTGTGTTATTAGAAACCAATGATCCCTTACATGATGAACATGAATGTATGTCATTAAAAAGACCAATTAGGTAAAATTAGCATGATTTTTGCACTAATTTAAAGTAACCTTTATATCTTGTGCTTCCATTGTAATATCTGCATTGGGTCCTCGTAAAGATTGTAATGAAGACTCAAATCTTTCCATCATTCCATTTTGGGCCTATACATTTATAATTAAAAAAAAAAGTGTGACAAAAATAGGTTACAATGTAGATACGATACATAAATGGAGTTAATATATTTTGCATGATGCATACCAACCATCTTGGTGATTCTGGAATGAAGTATAGCCCAGGTATTAACATTGCACAAGGCAAAATTCCTATTAAAAAATAGAAAATAAATTGGTTTACTTTTCCATTTGCTTTAAGAAAAAGTGTTGTAAATTACATTTTTTTTGTCTCTAGAAAGAAATATTATTATGATGAGAGAATAGTAAACTTTTTTTCAACGACTAACTCATAGATCAAGCGAATTCACTTAAGGTGTATCACTCACTGACGTACAAGTGGACATGCATCCATGGTTGCTGATAGAATAGAATATTAATTTGTAATTATTTGTAATTATTCTCATTTATATTTATAATTATTAATAGGTTTGACTAACCTAATATATATATATATATATATATATATATATATATATATATATATATATATATATATATATATATATATATATATATATATATATATATATATATATATATATATATATATATATATATATATATATATATATATATATATATATATATATATATATATATATATATATATATATATATATATATATATATATATATATATATATATATATATATATATATATATATATATATATATATATATATATATATATATATATATATATATATAATATTTTACATGGTATCACGAGAAAATACTTCACTTCCAGTGTGACCTTCACAAATCTGCGACCATTTGCACCGTTCTCACCATTGCTTTGTTCAAATCTTGGCCCATTCATCAACTAGATGTGCATAATGCATTTCTACATGGTGACCTTCATGAGACATTTTACATGCATCAGCCACTTGGTTTTCGTGATCCTTATCGCCCAGATTATGTGTGTCGCTTGAGAAAATTACTTTATTGTCTGAAGCAAGCGCCTCGTGCTTGGTACCAACGTTTTGCTGACTTTGTTTGCACCATTGGATTCTAGCATATCACTTCAGATCACTCCCTCTTCATCTACCGACGTGGCTCTGACCTGCCTTACATCTTGCTATATGTTGACGACATCATCCTCATCACCTTCTCCCATGATTTTCGAAAATCTATCATGGCAATCCTTGCCTCTAAGTTTGCTATGAAGGATCTGGGTCCACTGAGTTATTTTTTGGGCGTTGCCGTGACCAAACATATTGGGGTCTCTTCCTTAGTCAGAGTACTTATGCTAGTGAAGTTTTTGATCGAGCAGGCATGACCTCATGCAAACTTTCTGCTACTCTAGTTGACACCAAGCAAAAGCTCAGTACCTCATCCGACACTTCGTACGAAGATCCCACCTTATATCAGAATCTTGCAGGAGCCTTGCAGTATCTTACTTTCACACGACCTGACATCTCTTATGTTGTTCAGCAAGTGTGTCTTCATATGCATGCCCCTTGCACCGAACACATGGTTTCCCTCAAACGCATCCTACGATATGTTCAGGGCACTCTACACTATGGTTTGCATCTCTATCCATCTCTTATTGAGAAACTTATCTCCTATACTGATGTTGATTGGGGTGGATGTCCAGATACCCGTCGTTATACCTCAGGCTATTATGTGTTTCTTGGTGACAACCTAATTTTTTGGTCTTCCAAGAGACAACCCACACTTTCTCGCTCTAGTGTAGAAGCTGAGTACAGGGGTGTTGCTAATGTTGTTTCTGAATCTTGTTGCCTTCGCAACCTCCTTTTGGAGCTTCACTTCTCACTCTCTCAGGCTACTTTGGTGTACTGTGATAATGTTATTGCCATTTATCTTTCTAGTAATGCAGTACAACATCAGCGCCCTAAACATATTGAGATGGACATTCATTTTGTTCAAGAAAAAGTTGCACGTGGTCAGACACGTGTCCTTCACATTCCTTCTCGTCACCAGATTTCCGACATATTCACCAAAGACCTACCTCGTGTTCTTTTTGATGGTTTCCGGACCAGACTAAGCGTCAGTGAACCTCCCGCTTCGACTGCGCGAGAGGGGGTGGGGTAATATTAATTTGCAATTATTTGTAATTATTCTCATTTATGTTTAGCATTATTAATAGGTTTGACTAACCTAAAATTATTGTATATATATACACAGTATTATATGAATAGGGACAACACAGTATTATATAAATAGGGACAACACAGTATTTTACAATATTTTATCGTTGCACACAAGAGCATATCTCACCTTCCATCAGTATTGTTGATATTCACTCAACATCTACACGCGCTTCACGCTGGGCAATTTGAAGACGGGTGTAATAGCCCTTTTTTTATAAGTGTGACTATGAGTCACACTCATGTATTATTTAATTCATACTTGCAAAGTTTCACCTTAATATTTCATACTGACTTGAATATCAGAATGCTGATTTCTTTTTTTTTTATTTTCAGTCTCTAATTTTCAGGAAATGGGGCTCTAGTAATCCAGAGTTTGGCCTAAAAAGTCATCGACCTGGCTAAGCATTGTTCTCACCAAGAATCAAATTCGATATTCCTCAAACCTCTGTTCTTTAGCAAGAGCTCATTTACCACTTGAGTCCGAGTGTTTGGTTAAGTGTTGGTTTTTTTTACAAGTACCTTCTCAGATGACTGGAGAACTGTCATCATTGCATCGAAAGAATCTTTACGGTGACATCTTCAACATTCTAGTCATTCTCTATAATCAAATACGGAATAGTGACGTTGTTTGTGAAAATTAATTTTCTTTGATTTTATCGAATTTCTTCAATTTTGTGATCACAATGACCCTCAATATCACCTTCAATGGCTAGTTTTAAGTCGGCTCACGCCGAAAACATCCTCAACTATATAACTTTTGAACAACCACTGATATTATTCAAAACAACACTTCAATAGTTTAGTGGCGAAGTCAAAAAAAATTTTTAGTGGAAAAAATTGCAAATATTTAGACTTAATTTTCTATAAAAAATATTAATTAAATATTTAATATATTTTTTCAATTAAAAACTTAACACATAAATCATTTTTATAAATTTATAATTATTGAAGATAAATAGCAAACAAAAATAAAATTGATTTAAATAAAAAAAATTACTAGTTATGAGTTTTTTTTATATATTTCTTATGAAATTGAATCAACGAGGATACACTTGTAACTTTCCTTCCTATATGTGACCCTCAGTCACACCCAAGTATGATTCAGCTCATACTTTTTCAAAGTTTTGCCTTAATCAAATACTCACTCGAACATTATAGTGATAACATTTTTCGCAAGTATCCTCGCTAATTATTGACAATATCCTTATGATGGTTGTCTTAAACATATCCATCATTCTCTATTATATTACAAAATAATAATGTATAATAATTTTTTCAATAAATATAAACTTTAAAAATTTACCTAATAGTGCTAGCACTCTCCATTTGAAAAAAAGGCCTAGCAAATATGCCACCATAATCCCAATTGTAATTGATAGCTACATGACAAAATTATTATGAAAATTATTATCAAATATTAAAGAGGATAGTAATAGACAATTAATGTATTTAATCCTCTATGTCAAAGAAACATCAACCCAACCTGGTTCACAGATCCTAATTTACCCCTCATGGTTCGTGGTGATATCTCTGCTATATAAATAGGTACCTAAACAAAAAAAAAATCATAAATAAATAAATTATTATAAATACTTAACTTTAAACATGATATATTTATAATGTTAAACTTTTTAAAATAGAGTTTTGTTTGAGTTTTTACACTCTAAGTAATAGGGATAAGTAAGTGTGTGGGTGATTTTGCTATGATTTGTCATGTTATTTTCTAATCTATTTCAAAGGTTTGTAATGATAATAACGCTAAGGATTTTTAGGTAAAATAAAAGTGGACTCATACATATTTTTTTACTGACTTCAGAATTATATCTTCTGTCTTAACCAATATGCGTAGACCATTTAGATTGTTACAATGTATGACATATACCTTAATGTAATGAATTTCTAAGTCTTAATCAATTCATCAACATTCAAATTTTTTATCCTAAACATGCATTGTTGGTTTATTGTATGTGGTAAGACAGAAACCAAAGGAGACACATTATAATAATAAAAATATGATAAGTCATACATGTTGATGAATGAATAGATGAGCCATAGAATGTATTGCTAATATAGTATTTCTTATGTGATAATATGTGTAGTTCTAGATGGTTGTTTTATGGAGGTTTGGTGTTTATTGTAATGATTAGGAACTTTAGGATTAGATGTCAAGTAATGAGTCTTAATGATGTTGTTATCTAAGACAATCTAAGAAGTAAGTCAATCATCGGAGATAGTAAGAACAATATCAGTAGATCATCATTGTGGGAAGAAAAGTATTCCCAATTATTAGTCAAAGGTGCTTGATTTCCACTATAAAGGAGAATGTGTTCATGAAAAGTGGAATTTCTTGAAGTTAAAATTAATTTGAAATGCAAATAAAAAAGGACAAAGCCTTTGAAACTTGTCTTATATCCTACAAAAATATATATTTTTTGCATTCGTCCCAAGTTTGTAGGAACAAGTTTGATTCTACATCTACATACTTTTAAGTTTTGATGATAAAATGTAGAAGAACAATTTATGCACTAAATATTTGATTGAGTGTGAGGAAACTCAAAAGCTCGAACATAATCTAAATGAAAGAAGAAAATATTGAGTGAAGCAGATTCTGATCAAAAAAATTTTAATGCTAAATATGAGTCAACTCTAATAGTTGAAGACTCTAAAGAAGTCAACTATGATAGTCAACTCAAAAGAAAGAAAAGTCTAATAAAATACAAACTTCAAATTATAGAAAAGTCTGAAGCAAAGTGTAAACAACATCAATCATAAAAGTTAGACTCTAAAAAAAATTATACCATTGAAGAAGTCGATCTGAACGCAGACAAAGTATGAAGAAAGCAGAAAAAAGACTCTAAAGAGAAGACACACTCTGAACAAAAGGAAGTAATAAAAAATAGGTGTACAATCAAGTCTAGATTCAAGATTATCAAGTCAACGTTTCTAAACAGAAACCATCCAAACAAGCTCTGATAAAAGCTCAGACTACAAGTGTGTGCAAGCCTCAGAACCCAATACTCCAAGGACTCTGAAGTCTCTCTAAGTTCTGAAGACAGCTTGTGAACTCTACTAAAGCCTCATCAAATTATATTAGAAGCTTTTGACTAAGAGTTAGTAAGTAAAAGAAATTGTTCTCTAACAGTTAAAACATTTGAACAAACTATTAAATTTTTATGCATTTCTTAGTCAGATTTACTTTGAACTGTGGTATTTTGAAGTTTTTTAAAATTTAGTCCCCTCTTTTTAAAAATTAATTTTTTGGTCTCTACAATTTACTTTCCTTGAGATTTCAATGGTCCCCCTTCATTTGGCAGTCTCATGAATGACATGACACATGTGTTGTACATCCACGTCATATTTAATAAATATTTTATTTCACAATATTTAATTGTATTAAAAAATAATTTTAATTTAAATAATTACTAGAATTTTTTTCATTAATACTATTTTATTAATAATTTATATATTAGTATTTATTTAGAATTCTTTATTAATAATTACTAGGATATGTAAAGTTCAGTTTCTATTTTACCCTCTAACGAATCCATTCATCTCCTATATATTCTGAAGAAGAATATGAAGAAAGAGTGAGAAGAATGTAAAATGAGAGAGAGCATGTGTGTATGCAGGCATGCATGTGGATGTCTGTGAGTTTTAGTAGACGTTAAAGCTACAACACCATAACACAACAAAAAGAGAAATACTTAAGAACTTTTATTATACATTTTTTTTAAGTTTATTCATATGATCTTCATCTTATGTGTTATCAGCATGCAAAATTGTTGCAATCCAGCTGGTTATATTGCCCAAACGATCAGGTTGGCCAACCCCTTCAAAAGTCAGTGACATGTAATCATTAAGGATAAACCTTCTTAAGCGGCCGAGTAGGTCATGATCTTAAAGAGTCAATGACCATTACATTTCTTAGTGGACCTGATAGGTCAGAATTCTTAAGAAATCATTGACATGTTGTAATTGCTTTATAATCAAATTGATTATTAGATTAAATCTTTGTTTAAGAAAAAATCTCTCAGACGGGTGGATTTGATGTATCTTAGTTAACGATGAATTGAAATCAAATACTTATGTCTTTTATCATTGTTCTTATTATTGTTGTTGACATAGTTATGTTTATTTTGGTAAAGAAAAAATTGTCATACTTAAAACCCTTGTGTTTTCTGCACCTTCAAAGCTTACCTATGAAGTTGAAAATTTGAAGCATATCATGATGAGACAAACACATTAAATGTGAAACACAAAAGGGCATAAGCAATTCAGATTGGAACAAATAGATCTACTTACACCTATGATATGTTAGCTTTTCGTCTCTACTTTACCATTATGTTTAGAGGTTTCCAAATAAGACATTCGATAAATGATACCCTTAGATTCATAAAAGGTATCAAGAATGAATTCAAGTTCATTATTATTTCTAACTATCTTAGAAACTATATGATGTTGAGTTTCAATCATTTTAATAAAATTTTGGGCAAAAAGAAAAATTTTCACTTTGATTTTAAAAAAATTACTCAAATATATTTGCTATAATAATATAATATAGAAAAAAGTATTTATATCATGAACAAAACAAATAGTAAGAGGGCCCCTATGTCAAAATGTATTAGTTAAAATTTAGAAGAAGAATAAGAATTACTTGTATTGTAAGGTAATCTCTATTGTTTTGTAAAATGACAAATGTAAAAAGTAGATTTATTATCTACTTGAATTAAAACCTACAACTGAAATATATGAGACATTATATTATTAGACAAATTACCTAAGCTAAAATGCTGCATAGCTAGCATATGTATAACAGTGGGTTTGACATGTTTATCTATTGAATTAAAATATACATGTACACCTTTCAATAAAGGAACATAAAGTCCTTTATCATGAATTGAATCATCCAACTTTAATTTGTGTATGTCATTCATTTGATCACTCATCTCCAGATATTTCATATCATCTATAAGAAAACTATCAATAGAAAATTGAACATTACATGACCATCATTCACACAATTTGAAATTAGTTGCATATAAAAACATTATTGAGATGAATAAATGAACATATATGATCATTGACACCCGAGTCTACGATCCAAAAAATGAACTTTGTCGATGAATGAAAGAGAAACCATCAATAATACTCGAGTCTTGATTACTAATCAATAAAAATTAGTTTGTTCTTCTCACCTAGAGATTTTTATGATGATCAGATTCATGCAAGTTAGTTTAGATCTGTAAGATATTAGATCGAATTCTAGTATTGTCGATAGAGACTTAACATGTTGTCGAAGTCTGCTCACATGCTGTTCTCGAAGACCTACATGATATAGTCGAAATGTGTTATAGTATGTAGTTGTCGAACTGGGCCTTGAGTTAATGAAGGTTCCATGGTTTATGAATTGACAACAATTTTGCTAAAACATGGTTCACTATAAGATTTCATGGGTGTTGTTGTAACATGCTTCTCAGAGATCAGATGTCTTAACAGATGTTGGAACATGTTCTACCAGAACATCTGTTATAATTGTTTTAGAATCTTGACAAATATGTTTTGATTTAATTTTTTTGATATTCCTTATGGATTTATCTCAGTAATTTACGTAGGTTAAGATGATGCTATCAGGAACAAAGTTTTGTATCTCCAGCCGTACACAAAACGCTAAATTAAATGACGAGACGTTTTTGGAAACCTTAAAGATTTGTTCCTGCTATTTTGGAGAAGTTTCAGCAGTAGGTTAAAACTGAAAAAAATGGGAAGAGTCCAAGTCCATTATGTACAAGGCTATAAAAAAGAGACTTGCTAAACCTAATTTGTGTGGATTATTCGTTGAATAAACTGTGTGCGCAAATAAGGGTTGAGGGTTTGAGTTTCTTTTAGGATATTGTTGTTGTACTGTGTCACTTATGTGTGTTTTGATACATTGAGGTAGATTGTTTTATGAGTCATTCATTCATCACTTAGATGCTTGAACTGGATTGTCTCTATTTGTAAGTTTTGTTAATCACTTCTAAGCTTTTAAGCATTGAGTGATTGTGTGTCTTTTGGATTGTATTTTCTAAAAAAACTTTGAAAGAGTTGTACTTCTGTCACTGTGGTGACTGGTAGGAAGTGAAAGGGGTTTTCATATCTAGAAGTGTTTTAGGTAGAAGTTGCACTGGGTAGGGATTAAGTGAGAAGTTGTAAACTGGGTTGTTTAGCTTTTAATTAATACTGCTGATAGTAGATTTTCTTCCTGGCTTGGTAACCCCCAGATGTAGGTGTTGTTATGCACTGAAATGAGTTAACTACTTTATATGTCTTGTTTACTTTATGTTCCTTTAACTGTGTATACCTTGGTCCTTGTGTGTTTAACAGATACCAGTGTCTCGACATCTCTTAGGATATCTGATTTCTACATACCAGAATTTTAATTGGTATCAGAGCAGGCATCCTACTCTGTATTTGGGTGAAATCTAGGAAAAATAGTTTCTGGTGTAATGGACAAGGAAGGAGGTTTTGTGAACAGACCACACATCCTTGATGGAACCAATTATGATTATTGGAAGGCACGTATGATGGCCTTTCTGAAGTCTATGGACAGTAAGACTTAGAAGTCTGTGATCAAGGAATGGGATCCTCCAAAGGTTAAAGATGAGAATGGTAATCTTACCGATATGTTGAAAGCTCGGGAAGATTGGGATGATGAAGATGACAAGCTAGCTCAGGGAAATTTCATAGCACTAATTCCTTGTTTAATGGAGTGGACAAGAACATCTTCAGGCTGATAAATAGTTGTATTGTCGCTAAAGATGCATGGGAGATTTTAAAAGCTTCCCATGAAGGAACCTCTAAGGTAAAGATGTCAAGACTTCAACTTCTTACCATCAAGTTTGAGAACTTGAAGATGAAGGAGGATGAAAGCATTCATGATTTTCACGTGAATATTATTGAGGTAGTCAACGCCTCAAGTGCTCTAGCAGAGAAGATTTCAGAAGCTAAGTTGGTCAAAAACATTCTCAGATCTCTTCCAAAGAGATTTGACGTGAAGGTGACTGCCATTGGAGAAGTCCAAGACATAAACAACGTGAAAGTTGATGAGCTTATGGGATCTCTCCAGACTTTTGAATTAGGGATCAATGACAAGGATGAAAAGAAGAAGAACGTAACTTTTGTGTCAAATACTAAAGACTTAGAGGATAAATGTGACATAGATGCAGATGAAGATATATCTAATGCTATTGTACTTCTTGGGATGCAATTTAGTAAGGTGTTGAAAAGGGTGGATAGAAAAGGAAAATCAGGTGTCAATAACATCTCACCCGACACAAGAAACGACAATGACTCCCAAAAGAATGTCAAGTCTGAAGAAAAGTCCAATCAAGGTAAAGGAGTACAATGCTATGAGTGTGAGAGCTTTGGTCACATGAAGTTAGAATGTCTCACTTTTCTCAATAAAATAAAGAAAGGGTTTTCTGTATCAAGGTCTGATGATGATGAGTCATAAGATGAATCTAATTCTGAGACTGGCAACATTGTAACCACTTTCTCTGGTAGATGGGCTGATGAGGTATAGTCGTGTGCAGAAAATTTTCTTTAGGAAGATCTGGATATGTCTTATAAGTAAATCTGTGGCAAGTGTGAGGAACATATTAAGACAAAGGAGAATCAGAGGAAGATCATAGCTGGACTGGAGAATGAGAAGAAAAAGCTTCTATGTAATGTTCACCAACTTCAAGATGAGGTAACCTTCCTAAAATCCAAGCATAATAGCATGACAGAATCATTGAGAAGAATGAGTAACGAATATGATATGGTGGAAGATTATAGAAGTGATGGAGGTGATTATCAACAAAATAACAAGTCTGTAGAAGAGTTTCATGCTTCTAAAAAGAAGAAAATGGTCACGATGTCCAATCACATGTTCAACATCCTGGCAGATGTGGTGTGTCTTTAACAAACTCTAAAGCCTCAACTTGGAGGTGTCATTACTATGGGGAGTATGGTCACATTAAGCCATTCTGTTATAAGTTGTATGGAATGCAACAAGCTTCAGCTTGGGCCAAAGTCAATCAGTTGAGTAAGAAAAAAAGGTCTTTTAATAGAGATGTGAGTCTTATGGCTCACACCTCTTTGAGGGCTTCAACTAAAGAAAACTGGTACTTTGACAGTGGATACACATGACAGGGGGTTCAGAGGATGTTAGTGGGTATTAGGTCACGACCCTCAGGGTCTGTCAGATTTGGTGATGGATTCAAAGGTGAAATTAAAGGAGCAGGAAGGTTGATGTGTGCATGATCTCCAAATTTAAAAGATGTTATGTTGGTGAAGGGACAAAATTCTAACCTTATTAGTATTAGTCAACTTTGTGATCAAGCGTTGTTGGTCAACTTTTCAAAATCAGAATGCATAGTCAAAGATGAGAAAGGTGTTATTCTAATGAGAGGTATAAGGTCCAAAGATAACTATCATTTGTAGGATCCTCAAACAACTGCTTACTCTTCCACGTGGTCTATAACCAATGATGATGAAGTGGAGTTATGGCATCAGATTCTTGGACATCTTTATCCCAACAGGATGAAGGAAATAATGTTTGTAAGAGCCATTAG
Source organism: Lathyrus sativus (assembly GCA_963859935.3). Lineage (NCBI taxonomy): Eukaryota > Viridiplantae > Streptophyta > Magnoliopsida > Fabales > Fabaceae > Lathyrus > Lathyrus sativus. Next base: position 459,607,618 of record OZ012738.1, read on the forward strand.
AGGAATTCCAGACCTTAAGATTAAAGGGAAAATCTGTGGAGAGTGTGAGATTAGAAAGCAGGGTATGATGTCTCATAAAATGTTGCGACATCAGGTTACATCCAGAGTGTTGTAACTACTTCATATGGGTTTGATGGGACCAATGAAGATAGAAAGTTTGGATGGAAAGAGGTATGTGTATGTGATTGTAGATGACTGTTCTGGATTCACATGGAAGAAGTTTATTAGAAAGAAATCATACTTATTTAAAGTCTTCAAAGATTTGTTTGAAAATATTCAGAGAGAAAAAAACAATGTGAGTGTAAAGATTATAAGTGTCCATGATAAGGAATTTGAGAGTGCAAAATTCTCAGAGTTCTGTAATTCTGAAAATATCAGTCATGAATTCTCATCTTAGCTGGGTGGAATTGTTGAACAGAACACCAGGGGGATACAAGAATCTGCTAGAGTGATGTTTCATGCCAAACAATTGTCCTTGGTATTTTGGCTTGAAGCGATGAATATTGTGTGCTACATTTATAACAGGGTAACATTAAGAGGAAGTACTTCAACCACCATCTATGAGCTATGGAAAGGGAGGAAACCTAATGTCAAACATTTTCATACGTTTGGAAGTAAATACTTTGTATTCACTGACAAAGATCAGAATGGTGAGACAACTCTTTGAAGTGATGAAGGGATATTTTTGGGGTACTCTTCAAGCAGCTTGGTCTACTAAGTTTTTAACTCCAGAATTAAAGTGATTGAGGAATCTATTTGTGTGATAACTGATGATTCAATTACTAAGCCAAGGATGGATGAGACCCTCTGTGTAGACTAGAAAAGAAGAAAGGAGAAATATTTCTAGCATTATGACATGTGACCCTCAACTCACTTCAAGTTTCTCTGTTAGAGTTCAAGCAGAGCTATCTAAGGAGTTCATGGAAAGACACCTTTTTGAATATGCTAAGAAAAAGTCAGACTCTTGGCTTGGTTCTAATATGGAACAAAGGATGAGTCCTACGATTCAAGAGAAGCAGCTCTTTGATTACTTCATTGAAACAAGTGTCTTTGGTGTATTCTACTCTCACAACACTGAATTCTTAATGAAAGAATCCAACAATGCGGATGGATCTGTTTCTCACTATGGTGATATAAGAAGGGGTTTCTTTCAACTAGTGTGGATAAAACAGAGATATAATGTCAAGCTGAATGTTATGACATTAAATTGTGAAGTGTGTTGAGTCCACAGTTTAAGAATGGTTAATCTGAAGTGTATGATGATATAAGAATGGTTATTCTGAAGTGTGTGGAGTCCAAGGATCAGATGACTGGTATGGGTACTAAGGTATTATGTGGAGGTCAGTTTGAGCACATAAGATGTGGGATAAGTATTGGCCCTATGAAAGTGTTATAGCAGTTACAGGTATGGAGAAAGGCAAGAGCTATTGTATCATTTCTCTATTCTCAGAGGCATAGTTTTCCTAGGAAGGTTATTATTATTAAAAGATTAAAAAAGTCAGGGTGTAAGGTTGTAGCAAGGGGGTTTAGTGTCATCTCTCCAAAGGATTGTGGCAATAACAAGAGGTACAAATGGATCTTTGATAGGGTAAAGAGGTGACAGAACATCTGCAATTGATCAAATGATGTGTGTTTCCATTTTTGTGTGTATGCTTGAATACACTGTGTCTGAACATTGTCTCCCTTTGTGCTATACAATTTAGGGAGAGTTCTGCTATTGATCATGCGGTATTGTCCTAACAAATTTGGTGTATGGAGTTGATGAATGTCTTTTGTATTCCGTTGTGTTTGCTTGTGATAATTCTTCGCTAAGAAAATCATTTTCTATGGAGGGAGAGTGAGTGTGATTGTGGTGCTGCGCTAGAAGATTTGGAACTTCTTATGATGTGTTACTTGGTCTCCACCTTCAGGGGGAGAATTAGTTATGTGGGACAGTGGGAGATGTGTACCTGTGGTACATCCTGTACAAAGCATGCATGACCTCATGCAATCTATTTTTTTTTCTAGTGAAAGGATAATGTCAGATAAGATGTCTTGACATTGTTAAGTCAGGATGGTTATAGGACTTGGTTGTATGTCTGGCATAGTGTTGTGACATTGTATGTGTTTTAAGCTGCTCATTTATGAATTTTCTATGCAAGGGATTTGTGAGAAACTTCATGTTTGGAGCATGTTGGGTGTTTTTGGCAGGTTCATAGGAGGAAACAATGTCTATCAGAATGTCAGGACATTGTGTCAAGGTGTTTCAAATAAAACTGACAAGTGTCTATGTGTGGTCAGCATGCCAAGGATTGTGGATCTAGTCAACAATGCTCTAATAGTAGGTCTGAAAAACATTTTGTGTGTGTGCACGTGTAGCGTGTTTCTATGCCATGGAGCTGACTTGATTCACGTTTGGAAAACGAAGCCTAGAGTTAATAGATTTGTTTCCCACTTGTGGACGGTGGTCCATTTTCAAGGCTGACTTAACTGCTTCCAACATTGCTTTTCTTGACCTATCAGGCGTTACAAACTAGGAACTATGTGCTATATAAAGACTGAAGCATAAGTGTTTATTTTCACCCCCTCACATTGTACTTCTAACATGAGTCAAGCTTCCAAACCTTCTAATAAGAAGAAGGAACCTCTGGACAAAAAGAATGAGCAGTCAAGTGATATGACATCTGCTGGATCCTCAACTGGAGATGTCTTGATAGGGAAAAATACTAAGACCAAGATGAAGTCCCTCAAGAAAACTCATGTTGTGAATCATGTCTCTAATGCAGATGGTGATGAAGACTGGGTTCATTTTGTGAACTTAGAAGGTTGGAGGGAATAGCTAGTTTTTGTCAGTTTTTCATTGGGAGTCTTAGGGTAATTTGCTTTTGTGGTAGTATTGCTTTCCTTTTTGGGTGTGTTTGTTATTGCAGAGTTAGTTTTTTGTTTTCTTGTTAATGGTCAAATTTTAGCTCAAATAGGGGGAGAAAATAAATAAAAGTAAAAGGCTCTAAAGGTAGTTTTGTTGGGTCTGTGGTGTCCTATATGATGTTTTGTCTTTCTGGACATGTTTTGGGATATGTTGTGGTTACTTCTGATGTCTTATCTGATGTTCTATATTTATAGACATGTTTTGGGATATGTTATAGATACTTCTGCCATATGTGTTTCTAATGACCGTGTCTTTTGCCATATGTGTTTCTAATGACCTGAACTAGTTTAGTTCAAGCTGGTGTCGAGGTTGGTTTTCTTATGATTCGAAAAAGTTTCTTCTTCCGACTTGAGAGGAAGATTTATTCCTCTGTGACAAGGACCGGTTCTGGGGTCTAGGAGGAGTGTTATAGATATTTCTAAAGATTCAGGTGATATTCCTGAAGATACATGTTATCTTCTTTCTCATGTACACAGTTGCAATGGTTACATGTATTGCAACTGGTGTTGTGTGTACTTGTGGTTTTATTCCTCTTTCCAAGGTTTATTGTGCAAAAGATGTTTTGGAAATAATTTTGCTAAAACATGGTTCACTATAGGATGTCATGGGTGTTGTTGTAACATGTTGCTCAGAGAGCAGATGTCCTAACAAATGTTGGAACATGTTCTACCAGAACACCTGATCTAATTGTTTTAGAATCTTGACAAATCTGTTTTGTTTTAATTTTGTGATATTCCTTTTGGATTTATCTCAGTAATTTACACAGGTCAAGATGATGTTATCAGGAAAAAAATATTGTATCTCCAGTTGTACACAAATCACTAAATTAAATGATGATACATTTTTGGACACCTTAAAGATTTGTTCATGCTATTTTGGAAAAGTTACAGTAGTAGGTTAAAATTGAACAACATGGGAAGAGTCCAAGCCCATTTTGTACAAGGCTATAAAAAAGAGACTTGATAAACCTAATTGGTGTGGATTATTCACTGAAGAAACCATGTGTGAAAATAAGGGTTTAGGGTTTGAGTTTCTTTTAGGATATTGTTGTTGTATTGTGTCACTCATGTGTCTTTTGATACATTAAGGTAGACTGACTTATGAGCCATTCATTCATGACTTAGAAGCTTGAACTAGATTGTCTCTATTGAGTTTTAAGTTTTGTTAATAAGTTCTAAGCTTTTAAGCATTGAGTGATTGTGTGTCTTTTGGATTGTATTTTCTAAAAAAAACTTTGAAAGAGTTGTAATTTTGTCACTATGGTGACTGGTAGGAAGTGAAAGGAGTTTCCATACCTAGGAGTGTCTTAGGTAGAAGTTGCATTGGGTAGGGATTAAGTGAGAAGTTGTAAACTGGGTTATTTAGCTTTGAATTAATAATTCTTATAGTGGATTTCCTTCCTGACTTGGTAGCCCCCAGATGTAGGTGTATTTATGCTCTGAACTGGGTTAACAACTTCCAGTGTCTTATTTACTTTTTGTTCTTTTAACTGTGTATATCTTGGTCCTTGTGTGTTTAACAGATATCAGTCTCTCGACATCTCTTAAGACATCTGATATCTGCATACCAGAACTTTAGTGAATGATCTAATTGTTTAAGTTAGCTTATACCCTAAGTTAGCTTGTAATAGATAATTGTTAAAAAAAAAACTCATTAGTTTAGTATGTTAGGTTTATTATAAATAGCATACTAGTCTCTCATCTTAAGTGTGGCAAATCCTAATTAGGGTGAGAGGGTTATTTGTTATTATTGGATACTTGTAATCTACTTAAAGAGAAAGTAAAGAATAACATTTATAACCAATCCTTATTGTTGTTCTTCTTATTTTTCTGTTAACCCTAACCCTTGTGTGTTTCTTGATCATAAAAAACCGTTTATACTTTATTTCAAGACATCGTTTTTCACAATAAATTGGTACGATGAGTGTGGATAAAGATGCCTTCAACAAAGTATGAGATTGAAAATTTCACCAGAGTGAAAGATTTTGATCTGTGGCGCTTGAAGATGAAAGCCCTACTGGTTCCGCAGGGTTGTTTGGAAGCGTTGAAGGGAGAGGAAGCCATGAACGATGCGTTAACGGAAACTTAAAAAGACGACCATGATAGAGAAAGCCCATAGTGCAATTTTTTCAAGCCTTGGTGATAAGGTTCTCTGACAGGTAACAAAGGAGACTACAACATCAGGGTTATGGTTGAAACTTGAAAGTTTGTACATGACCAAATCTCTGGTAAATCGACTCTATCTGAAGCAAGATTTGTATTCATTCAAGATGAGTGAAGACAAAATGTTAGCCGAGCAGTTGGATATGTTCAACATGTTGATTCTTGATCTTGAAAATATTGATGTGAAGATTAATGATTCAGTTCAAGCATTGTTGCTATTGTGCGCTTTGCTCCGAACACATGCTCACTTAAAAAAAAACTCTCCTGTATGGAAGGGAGTCCCTGAGTTTTGAAGAAGTTCAATCAGCCTTGTATTCTAAGGACTTGAATGAATGAAAGGAGCATAAACCTTCGACGTTTAATGAAGGTTTTTTCGTTAAGGGAAAATTCTCTTGAAAGGATGGTAAGTTCGACAAGAAGAAAGGTAAATGTCAGCAGAAGCCTTATAGTGGCGAGGCATCTGGTATTCGACGATATCACTGTAAGAAGGAGCATCATACAAGAAAGGTGTTCCCTGAACGCCTGAAAGATCATAGAGGTAAGGATAATGGCAACACAGTCATTGTTCAAGATGACTTCGACGCATCTGTTGTTCTTGTGGTTTCAAGCGGTGACTCAAGAAAGGAGTGGATTATGGATTCAGGTTGCACTTGGCACATGACTCCAAACAAAGATGTGTTTGAGGAATTGCATGATCAAGATGGTGGGTCAGTTCTTCTAGGAAACAACAAAGCTTGCAAAGTTGTAGGTATTGGGTCTGTGAGATTCAAGCTCTATGATGCGTAAATGAGGCTATTGACTAAAGTCATGTATGTACCAAATTTGAAGAAAAATTTAATTTCTCTTGGTGAATTCGACAAGAAGGGATCGAATGGGTCAAAGGAAGTCTTCAGAGGCGTGAAGAAACAAGACTTGTATACCTTTGAGGCTGAAGTTGTAAGTGGTTCGAAAAATGTTGCATCCATGAAACTTTTATCGAAGACAAAAAATTGGCACATGAGATTGTGCCATGTTAGTGAAAGGGGTATGGTCGAATTGGGGAAACAAAATCTGCTTGGTGGAGACAAAGTTGAAAAGCTGAAACTTTGTGAACCCTGTGTACTTGGAAAAACTTGCAGAGTGAAGTTCAACAAAGGCTAAAAAAGAATTACTGGATCCCTTGATTACATCCATATTGATCTTTGGGGGCCTACAAGGTGTCCATCACATTCAGGAGCAAGGTATTTTCTATCCGTATTCGATGATTATTCCAGAAAGTTATGGGTATTCATCCAGAAGACTAAGGATGAAACTTTTGAGAATTTCAAAAGTTGGAAGACTCTGGTCAAAAATCAGAATGGAAAAACGGTCAAGAGGTTGAGAATCAACACTGGCCTTGAATGTTGCAATGCAGCGTTTGACAGCTTTTGTGATATCTCAGGTATTTCAAGGCACAAAAGTACTGCAGATACTACATAACAAAATGGTCTGGCGAAAAGGTTTAATTAAACTATTTTGGAAAGATTCAGATGCATGTTGACTAGTGTTGGGTTAAAGAATGTGTTTTGGGCTGAGGTTGTTTCGACAACAACATATCTGATAAACAAATGTCCTTCGACTGCGTTAGATATGAAGACACCTGAAGAATTTTGGTTGGGACATCCACCAGATCTCGAAAAATTAAGAGTATTTGATTGCGTGGCCTATGCTCACATTAGGCAAGACAAGGTCGAACCTAGAGCTCTGAAATGCATGTTCGTGGGATACCTAGAAGGAGTCAAAACTTATAGGCTTTGGTACCTAGAGCCAGATCACAAGAGGTGTATCAGCAATAGAGATGTAGTTTTCAATGAAGTTGAGATGACCTTCAAGAAAACTAATGATGCTGATGAAGAGCTGGAATAGGGAGAGATTCCTGTTGAGGTGGAACATGTTGATGTTGAATCGCGTATCCCAAATGAAGTCGAAGAAGAAGCAGAAGATATTGAGGAAGTTGAAAAAACTGTCGATGACTACCTATTATCAAGAGATAGGTCGAGGAGAGTCATCAATCCACCTCAAAGACTTGGGTATGCATATCTTATATCTTATGTCTTAATCTCTACAAGTGAGGTTCTAGAGGAAGAACCTAGAGTCTATAAGGAAGCTATAAGGATTCAAAATAAGATTGAATGGATGAAGCCCATGGATGATGAGATGAAGTCTCTTCTTGATAACAACACCTGGGAACTGATCAAGAAACCTGCTAGAGCTAGGTTAGTCAGCTGAAGTGATTTTCAAAGTTAAGGAAGGAATTGAAGGAGTGGCACCAAAGAGATACAAGCAAGATTGGTCGTTATGGGGTTCACTCGGAAAGAAGGTGTCGACTTTAATGATGTGTTCTCTCCTGTTGTGAAGCACAGTTCCATTCAAATGTTTCTTGCCACAGTTGCACAGTTTGACCTTGAACTAGAATAAATGGATGTGAAGACTGCATTCTTGTATGGTGATCTAGATGAAACAATCCTGATGAGACAACTTGAAGGGTATGTCGAAAGGAGGAAGGAAGATTATGTATGAAAGTTGAAGAGATCTTTATATGGACTGAAATAATCTCCTCGAAAGTGGAATAGAAGATTTGACAAGTTCATGGCACGGATAAGTTTCATTAGAAGTCAGTTTGACCACTGTGTTTACTTCAGATTTCGACCTGGTAATTCATTTGTTATTTTGTTGCTTTATGTGGATGATATTCTAATAGAAAACAACAATGTCGAAGATGTAATGAGGGTGAAGGCAGAACTCAATAAGGAGTTCGACATGAAGGATTTGGGAGAGCATCTAGGATTCTTGGGATTGACATATGAAGAGATAGAAAGTAGTCAAAATTATGCTTATCTCAAGAGGTATACCTATAATAGATTCTCGAAAAGTTTGGTATGTCGAATTCAAATCCTATTTTGACTCTAACAAACCCTCAATTTAAGTTGAGTATAGATCAGTGTCCCAGTAGTGATGTCAAAAAAGCGTATATGAATAGCATTCCATATGCTAATATGGTGGGTTCTTTGATGTATGTTATGGTATGTACTAGATCCGACATAGCATATGCAGTAAGTCTTGTAAGCAGGTACATGACGAATCTTGGAAAGGCTCACTGGTAAGTATTGAAGAGGATTTTAAGGTACATAAATGGGTCTCTAAATAGATTCCAAATTTATGGTGGAGCCTTGGGTGAAGATAGTAAAGCAGCAATAGAAGGATATGTCGACTCTGATTATGCAGGTTGTATGGACTCCAGAAAACTATTTCTCGATATGTGTTCACTATGTTTGACACACCAATTAGTCTGAAAGCAACACTTCAGAAGGTTGTTGCCTTATCAACCACTGAACCGAAATATATCGCCCTAACTGAAGCTATGAAGGAAGCATTGTGGCTTGAAGGTTATGCAAAGGAGCTGAAACTTCAAGGTCGAGTTATCACTGTTAAATGTGATAATCAAAGTGCAATACACCTATCAAAGAGTTCAGCCTATCATGAGTGAATCAAGCATATTGATGTGAGGCTATATTTAGTTAGAGGGGTAATCGAGCATGGAGAAGTCCAAGTGCTGAAGGTTTGACAAATCATAATGCTGCTGATATGATCACCAAGACGTTGCCAAGTAACAAGTTTTTCCACTGTATACAGTTGATAAAGATGCATGAAGAAAGCTAGTTTGTTTCTTGAGGCTATAGAGTTTGTTCCAAGGTGGAGATTTGTTAGATATTGGATCGAACTCTAGTATTGTCGACAGAGGTTTAGCATGGCGTCAAAGTCTGCTCACATGTTATTGTCGAAGACCTACATGATGTAGTCGAAATGTGTTCTAGTATGTAGTTGTCGAATTGAGCCTTGAGTTAAGGATCCAATTGTTTAAGTTAGCTTGTACCCTAAGTTAACTTGTAATGGATAATTGTTTAAAAGCTCATTAATTTAGTATGTTAGGTTTATTATAAATAACATACTAGTCTCTCATCTTAAGGGTGGCAAATTCTAATTAGGGTGAGAGGGTTATTTGTTATTCTTGAGTACTTGTAGTCTGTTTAAAGATAAAGTAAAGAATAGCAATTATAACCAATCCTTGTTGTTCTTCTTCTTGTTTTTCCATTAACCTTAACCCTTGTGTGCTTCTTGATCATAAAGAAACCGTTTATACTTTGTTTCAAGAGATCGTTTTCCACACCAAGACCATTTAGCTTTGGATTAAGAGTGATAAAATGCATACCTTTGTTGAAACGAACAAGGAAGATCAAATCAATTTATGGTGGGGTCAAAGTTGTAGTAATGTGAGGATGCCTGATCTTGATAGATTATAAGAAGAATTTGATCAGGAATAGAGAAAAGGAATCAAAATGTTGAAGATTCTTGAATATCAAGAATCAAAATCAATGAGAAACTATAAGAAGCAACAATAATTTTAGTTGATAAAAGTATGTTAACACGTGAATGGATGGAAAGCGAACACGTTGCATCACTGACTCTTTTTGGTTAGAAAAATCATTATTGTTAAAAACTACATCGATAGACTTAACATACGTCACTTTTCTATGCATGACTCTTTGTAAAAGATTCGTTGTCTAAGGTACTAGTAAGTCAAAAATGTCAAATGCAAATAGTATAAAAGCGTGTTAATTTTCATAACATGATTTCTCATGTTTTGCCACTTTTCTTAAATAAACTTTGAGAGATATCTTTGGAACACTAAAAATCTCCAATCCTCAATTCCACAAGTGAGGAAACCCTAGTTAGGTCCATACATACATATTTCCTTTCTATCCACCCATAAACTAGAAAACATGTTGTCCTAAGTGTCGATTTTTCCTCCTGATGGTTGGTTAAAATTTTCACAAATATATGTTTCTTCAAAAATACATTCGCCCATCTAAATAAATCAACAAGGACATCCCTAATAAATTCATTTCAATATTTAAAGCCTGAAAACTTCTTATAATAAATTATGTGCTCTTTAAAGATATTCAAACATGTCTTACGAAAAATAAGGCAAACTTCATCAATGAGAACATTACCCATTAAAAATTTAAAGAGGGTGCTTCTTTGAAAAGAAGAAAAAATAATCCATTAGAAAATCATTTAATTTAAGTTCACTAATACAAAACTTTCATTTCAGCCAATAAAAATTTGAAGTGCATGGCATGGCATGAACATTTTATTTAATTTTTAAAAAATATTACCTTTTCAGGCAATCGAGGGAAAATTATTCAGAGGATAACTGCATTTTAGCAATTTTTAATTTTTTTAAACATTTTTTTATGACCTATTACTTTGATTAAGTTGAAAACTGAGGTAAAACAATATTCAGGAGACACGCATTGGAATCCCAGCAACTCCATTTTAGCACCTTTTATTTTATATTTTATTTTTTTGTTTATGATCTATTATTTCAGTTGAACCTGAACCGAAGAAAAAGTATTTAGGGGATATGTCTTCGAATTCTAGCAATCGCATTTTAGCACCTATTAATTGTTTTTTATATTTCTTTATGACTTATTACCTCGGTTGAGCTGAAAAACAAAGGGAAAAGTATTGAACAACCCCCTTTCGAATTTCAACAATTGCATTTTAAAGTATTTTATTTTATTTTATTTTTTGATTTATGACCTATAACCTCAATTGAGTTAACAATTAAAGGAAAAAAAATTTCAATCTCATAAAAAAGTTAAGTAATAAATCTTTGTTGTTTATTTATAAAGTAATAACGGTAAGACATTCTCAACTCATCAATCCATATGAAACATAAGTGATCTGTGTGAAACCCTCACCGGCCAATCATAATGTGAATTCTACAATGATCTATCTTTGATGCAAAGTGCTGAAATGAAAATTTAACGTAAAGAAAAGAGTGATCATTAACATAGTTGCATGAAGTACAACACCATTCTCTAGGATAGATTGCAATATTGGGAAAATGTTTCAAATTTTACTCCATAATGTAATCTCTTCTTTTTTTTATTGCTTGTTAAAAATGTACAATTGTAGTTAGGAAATCATGGATGTAAATTAACAATGTTAGTTGTTGTGTCAACTAAAATCTTTAATGTTGTCGTTGTTGTTGATATTTAATGTTTAATAATTTTATGGATTTTATTTTTTTATTTTATTTTCAATGTTGAGATTTAATGTTTTAACGATTCGATTGATTGTGTTGTTGTTGTTTATGAGATTTAATAGTTAACAATTCTATTATTTTTATTTTATTACTTTTGTTGTTGTTGTTGATGATAATATGGTGAGGAAGATTCTAAATTTGTTAACAAATTGAATTCTAAAGAGCTGAAGATTTGGTTTATGTGCATACAAATTTGAGGCTTTTGAATAGAAAATATGATGAATAAAAAAAACAAGAGAATATTAAGATGTGGTATATCGATGAAAATGAATGGAAAAGTTTTGATGTTGTTAGAATCCTTGAAGTTGCATCATTGTCTTTTCATAAACTAAATTTGGAAGTCACTCTATTTATTGAAGATGGTGTGAAAGAAGAGATATCAATATCTTAGTTTATACTCCCTTTAATATCTTGTAATGTATTATAAATGTATTATGAGTTAGGTTTTCTTAGACAATGATTTATCGGTTTCTAAAGGTCTTCGACAAAGGGATCCGCTTTCTCGTTTCTTTTTCTTATTGGTTGCGGAAGGATTGTCGGGTATGGTTAAGATGACCTCTTCCTTAAGTGATTCCAAGGATTTCCGTATGAGCGATCAAACTCATTTAGAAATCCTTTCTTTGGATTTGGAGTGCTTCTTTGGTTTGGTTATTTGTTGGGTCATTTGAAAATGTAGGAACAATATTCTTTTTAATAATCTTGTTTTGTCTAAATTTGATGGGGTGTGTTGAGGATAAGCACATATTATTCACATTCAAGAAGGTCAAACCCAAGCAAACATGTGCTGGCAATATAAACTGTCAAAGTATATCAGGAAATTGCATCATAATGGTTTTCAAAATAGGATCTCTATTATAGGCAATTATAGACTAGACAATTATAGACAATTAGTATATAGATTCTTGTACTCTTATATATATATATATATATATATATATATATATATATATATATATATATATATATATATATATATATATATATATATATATATATATATATATATATATATATATATATATATATATATATATATATATATATATATATATATATATATATATATATATATATATATATATATATATATATATATATATATATATATATATATATATATATATATAAGAATAAATAACATAATAAAATTCCGATACAATAAAATATAAAAAATAAAAAATTTATTTTATTTTATTGTATCGGAATTTTGTTATGTTATTTATTCTTGTAATGATGTATACTAATCATCTATAATTGTCTAGTCTAGAATTGCCTAGTCTAGAATTGCCTATAATAGAGATCCTATTTTAAAAACCATTATGATGCAATTTCCTGATATACTTTGACAGCTTATATTGGCAGCACATGTTTGCTTGGGTTTGACCTTCTTGAATGTGAATAATATGTGTTTATCCTTAACAGGGTGAGTGTCGTTAAGGGGTTTTCGAGAGAATGGTTTAGTGTGTTTTTTAGAGCAGGTAATAGTATTTTGTGGGAAGTTTGGAGTAGTGACTTGAGAGGTCGTTGTTTGGTCGGTATTTTTTTTTGTCCTTATTGCTTTTTTTCTTTGTATATGTGAGTTAAGCACTCCTAGTGTTTTTTTTTTAAAAAGAAATAATGTTAAATTTTAATTTTTAGGTATGTGTGTTAAATAAAACGTATTGTATCCTATATTTTGTAATTAGTGACGGCATCAGTGTATCATATATATATATGTAATGCATCTGATACTCTTATTGTGTCTATGCTTCATTGAAGCTATTATAATCAAGAAATAAAGAGCTATAAAAATTGAAAATTACCACATAAGAGATTATTCCCACTCCAAAACCGTCCAACAATCTTCCAATATATAAAAGCGATGTGTCCTAAAAAAGGAAGTGAAAAATATAACTTGCCATTAGGACGTAAGAAACTTGTTTGTTTGTTGAAACATCATTCATTGGTAACAAACTACACATGCTATTATAATAACTACTTACTTTTGCCAAGGAAATAGCAAGCCATCCAAATATATTTGGCACTGATGCAACTATTAGTGACTGCAAAAAAACAAACAAAAAAACATAAAACCCTAAAGTCTTAGATAAATTTCTAAAAAAATATTTATTTATTTTAAAAAGTTATGTTATATATTATAAATCATCATAGTGTAATAAATACCCCTTTACGTCCAAAATATCCTGCTATTTGACCACTCACAGTTGCTCCCACCATTGCACCAATATTTGACAATGAACCAAATAATGAAAACTGTTGCGACAACATATTCAAAACGTTACTAATAATACGATAATAATAAAAAAATAAAAACTTATATGTAGCATTTATAATTATACCTTTGAAATTGTAAGATTAAGATCTCGAGTCATTTCTTCTTCCGCAGGCGAAGTATAGCCACACTGTATAAATATATATAAATAATTACGAACAGAATAGAATGAAATGAAATTATAAATGAATGAATTAACTAAGCACCGTGAAACCGAATTGGATAGAACCCAAAGCAACAACGAGAACACATAGCACAACATAAAAAGAGTCACTCTTAGCATTGTTGTTGTTGTTGTTGATGAGTGCTTTCCTAACGTTTCTGGCATCTTCGTATTCTTCCCCTAAAGGCATTGTTTTTTTTGTTGTTGGATAAGTTTTTAATTAGATTGTGAAAGGTTTGTGGGAACAAACAGGATCTGGAATGTTTAGAAGTGGAAGTTTATGGACATGCGATAAATGTGGACACCAAAATATATAATGTGACCATGTCCACTACCACATTAAGGAAGATTAAGATGTATATTAATATTAATTAATTTCTTGTTCTTATAATCGGATTAAAGTCCTATCTTAAAGGTTGGGATATTTTTTTATATGAAAGTGGTTGGGGTTGGGATTCTTTTTAACATAATACTATGTTGGAAGTTTTACCCCATACCCCTACACTTATATCTATACCCCTACATTAAAAAATTTTGGACCAAAATATCCTCGTATAAAAATTTATTATTTTTTAATTTTTTTTATATTTTTTTATTTGTTTACCGGAAGACTTTTTGGAAGTCTTCCGGTTCACATTTTTTTAGTATGTTTACCGGAAGACTTTTTGGAAGTCTTCCGGTACATATTTTTTTAGCTTGTTTACCGGAAGACTTTTTGGAAGTCTTTCGGTTCATGTTTTTTTTTTAATTTGTAATTAATATTTAAGATTTATTAATTTTATATAAAGACCAATTTAGTAAATTTTTTAATATTATACTTAAAATATAAAAATTCTATAAATAGAGAATCATTTTCAGAATATTTTCTATTTACTATAATTATTAGAATACTAGGATTAAAATCATTTATTCTAAATGATCATAATAGTAGAATTTTCTCAAATATCTTATTAATCGTAAACATTAATAAATAAAATAAATTTAAATATAAGATATAAGTTTACATTATTCAATATATTTAATCAAATGAAAACATATGTGATAAATAAATAATGTATTTTAACTTAAAATGATCACAATAAGTTAACTTGCAAAATAATATAAGTAATAAATTAATAATGTATTTTATTTAAAATAATCACAATAATAAAATACGCAAATAATATGTTTTATTTATAGGACTGATATAGTTTTATTGATTATTTAATTTTGAATACTACTATGAATATAGTATTTAATCTATACTTTAGAACTCACATAATTATAAATATAAAAAATTTTGTTTTATTACCCATATTTTTATTTAATTAAAAAAAATAAGAATATAAATTTATTATTTGTTTTTCATTTTTGTTTGATCTTTTTAATTATTTCACTTTATTTAATATTTTTAATAAAATAAATAATATATTTTATTTAAAATAAGCACAGTATAGAATATGCAAAAAATTTATAAATAAAAAAAAGATCAAACAAAAATGAAAAACAAATAATAAATTTATATTCTTATTTTTTTAATTAAATAAAAATATGGGTAATAAAACAATATTTTTTATATTTATAATTATGTGAGTTCTAAAGTATAGATTAAATACTATATTCATAGTAGTATTTAAAATTAAATAATCAATAAAACTATATCAGTCCTATAAATAAAACACATTATTTGCGTATTCTATTATTGTGATTATTTTAAATAAAATACATTATTAATTTATTACTTATATTATTTTGCAAGTTAACTTATTGTGATCATTTTAAGTTAAAATACATTATTTATTTATCACATATGTTTTCATTTGATTAAATATATTGAATAATGTAAACTTATATCCTATATTTAAATTTATTTTATTTATTAATGTTTAAGATTAATAAGATATTTGAGAAAATTTTACTATTATGATCATTTAAAATAAATGATTTTAATCTCATTGTATTTTAATAATTATAGCAAATAGAAAATATTCTGAAAATAATTATCTATTTATAGAATTTTTATATTTTAAGTATAATATTCAAAAATTCACTAAATTGGTCTTTATATAAAGTTAATAAATCTTAAATATTAATTATAAATTAAAAAAAAATATGAACCGGAAGACTTCCAAAAAGTCTTACGGTAAACAAACAAAAAAATATGAACAGGAAGACTTCCAAAAAGTAAAAAATGTGAACCGGAAGACTTCCAAAAAGTCTTCCGGTAAACAAATAAAAAAATATAAAAAAATTAAAAAATAATAAATTTTTATACGAGGATATTTTGGTCCAAAAATTTTTAATGTAGGGGTATAGGTACAAGTGTAGGGGTATGAGGTAAAACTTCCTACTATGTTAATGAAAATTAGGGATAAGAGTGAATATGTAAGTATTGTGAAATAGTAATCCTCCTCATATTACAAAAAGGAAAATGTTAATTTAAATTTTTATCTTTCGATATTTCAATTTAAGGATGACTACTAATAGGATTTGTGCAAATTTGCAGTTTGAAAAAATTCAATGCACCTAAGTTCATCTTGTATGGCATCAATTTTTGTATTTATGTTCCTACTTTATAGATATTTATGTAATCATCTAGTAATTATTATCTGCATCTTTACTCAAAATAAATTGATTAGTTATAAAATATTATATTATTTTAAATTTTTTTTAAATTAAAAAAATGAAAATTTAATTATTTAATTATGAAATAAAAATATTTATATTAAAATGTCTTCTTTCTAAAATTAATATAAAAGTATTTTTATATAATAATATTTAGAGTTAAATATGCAACACCTCTATAATGTATGTGAGTTTTTCTTTATCTCCTTTAATATATATTTTTTAGATTCTCTCTGTAATATTTTTTTACTCCTCTAAGCTTGCAATTTGAACAGTGAATCTGGGGATAAATTAAAAAAATATTACAGGGGTAACTTTGACGCTTAGGGGCAAAAGACATAGAATTTTAATATTTCAACAGGAATTCAAAAAAAAATATAGGGGGTAAACCGAAACTCGCTTACATTGTAGGGTCGTGCTGTATATTCAACCCCATTGTGTTCTTTATTTTTTTGCATTTAAATTCTGCACTTTACTTCATAAGTTCATCAACATATTTCTAGAAAAAAAGAACATACGAACATCTCTAAATTAACCGAAAAAATCTTAATATTTAATTCACCCCCTCCCTCTTAGATTGCACTATAGAATTACACCAGATCCCGATAAAGAAAGACACAGAGAGGATGACCCTAATTCCTTAAGGAGCAAGCTCCTACATACTAATACAGCTAAATTCACTCAAGGTGGGAGCAAGAACAACTAGTTCGTTTGAAGTTGAGAAATCGAGTCAGGAGAGACTCAGATGATAAAGTAGGAAAACCACAAAGAATATTAAATAAATTACATCATACATAAAGGAAACATCAAAACGAGAAAGGTAAGTAGGTAAATATCATTGTTCATACATGTAGTAAGGAAATAAGGGCACAACACCCTGTTTACAGCACAATCAAAATAAATCGAGTATCTCCACCTTTAGACGTTGCACTAACATCCTCCATCAAGGTCTCGTCTCGATTAACATTAAATGGGTCGAGTTACGAGCAGGGAATAGAGAGGTATGAACGAATAGATTCCACTTGGTTGGCCACTTGGTCAAAGGCTTTGTACAACCTCTTAAGAGTTTTTTGAAGGGACTCATCAACCTCCTTCCTCCGACCAGCCATGTGTCCCTTGTAAGCCTCGCGGTTTCTTAGCCTGAGATTCCTTCTCTTGTTAAAGGGCTCTCAAAGCCTTGTCATTCTGGGACGTCATCTCCACTATAGTAGTAGCAGTATCCATTCGAGACTTCTTCCCCATCTCTAGGAAGGACTCAAGCTCAAAGATCCTAGCAGCTAAAGAAGAATGAGATCCATGACTTTTCACCTTCTCTCGAAGAGACTTGGAACGGATAGCCTTCACCTATATTCCTGACACTTCTTATTGAATCTTAGACCATTTTTGCTTAATAGCTTCACACCTCTCCTTCCAGGTATTTCTCTTTTTAGAAGGATTACACATGGCCAAAACATTCCCCCGACCAGCAGCAGCTAGGGAGAATGGAGAAGCAGTCTGATAAGTGTAAAAAATGGCTTTTAAGAAAAGTTTCATCTTTTCCGCTTCATGAAGGTTCATAAGGTAGGAAAGATCATCTTCAAAAATTGCAACAACGGCCTCTTGAGGAGTATGGGGAATCCAGGAAGGAAAAATAACAGGCAACTTGAGAAGAGAAGTGAATATTCTTTTGTATCATGACTTTTATATATATATATATATATATATATATATATATATATATATATATATATATATATATATATATATATATATATATATATATATATATATATATATATATATATATATATATATATATATATATATATATATATATATATATATATATATATATATATATATATATATATATATATATACTCTTGAGGAATGTATTTCCACAGAAGTTAATGGTGTTGAGATGATCAAAGATAGAAAATCTCTCATACCAGCTTAGAAGAAGATTTACAGAAATTATCTTTAAGATAGAAGCATTCTAGTAGATGCTCTATCTCATTTTGAGTATATCAACATCATTGATATGCAAACTGGTAAAACTATCTTTGAATCCTTGTTGTGTTGATAAGTGCTAAATTGTAGTGATTTTTAGTGTGAATAATTATCACTTATTGGCTTGATTAATTGGTTTTTCGTTAATAATCCCCCGTTTTTGTATACATTTTGTATAGTTATATATTGTTATATATTTTGCGATATTCTATACATATCAGTAATTTTGATAATTCTTCTTATGTTTTTTATGTAATAATGCATGGTTGAAGTATGGACCCAATTGAGCCAAGAGAATTCTTCAAGATGCACAGTTTTGACCAACAAAATGCTGGCATTCGCGCTTAGCACGATTTTCAGCGCGATGAGATTGTGGTAGTGGTAGAATTAGTATTTTTGTTTTCCAAACCGCACCTAGCATGATACGATCGCGCTTAGCGCGGTTTATGTCGGTTTAAGGGTACTTTAAGTGATATCGCGCTTAGTGTAACGCCCCGATTTCGATTTTCACTTTTATTGGGCCCCAATTTAATTAAATTGGGTGAATAATATTTGGATGTAGAATTTGTGTGGAAATATGTTATATTTACATATTATCATATTTTTAACCGGTATTGGGAGGTTTCGGAGGAAATAGTTTGGAAGGGTATTTTGGACATTTCCTATTTAATATTAAGTGAGATATTTGTGAGATATTGAATTAATAGATGTTTTGGAAAAATAATGGAAAAGATATTAAAGAGGAAATAGAAGGGAAAGAAAGGATAGTAAGAAGAAGAGAAAGAAAGGAGAAAGAAAGAAGAGGAGGAGAAAGAGAAGAGAAAGAGGAAAACCTAGAATCATCAAGAATCGATCAAAGCTTGCGATTAATCAGGTAAGGGTGAGAAGTTTTATCATCTTAATAATGTATAGCATCATATATGTATTAGTTTGGGCTTGTTGGTAGTTTTTCTACACTATCCATTTCTAGGGCAAAAGTTGGAATAATCGGTAGATTGAAGATTTAATCGGTTGAAACTGAGTAATAACGCCGTAGAATAGTAGGGTAACATGTATTGATGCTATTTGTACTGATTTAGATGTTTAAGAGATGGTTGATGATGGATTGATGAAGGAGAGACAAAACAGAATGTTGTTCTGCGCAGGTTCGCTGGCTCTCGCCAAGCGAGCGAAGGCGAAGCTTCGCCAGGCGAAGCCCGGCGAATGCTGGCGAGTAATTATGTTTAAGTCCCAGTGGACTTCGCTGGTGAGTTCGCCAGGCGAAGGTGGATAGCGAAGGTTCGCCCAGCGAAGGTGCTGGCGAATGGTGGCGAATGAAGTCAGTAGCTACTGACTTGGGCTCGCTGGCGAATGAAGTCAGTAGCTACTGACTTGGGCTCGCTGGCGAGTTCGCCAGGCGAAGCCTAGCGAAGGTTCGCTGCGGGGGTTCGCCAGGCGAATAAAGGCGAACGTGACAGCATTTTTCTTGTGCTGTGTTGCTCATGTGGTGATTGTTTGGTTGATTCACATAGGTTAATACCTCTATGATATGAATAAGTATGTGATCTATTGTGATAACATGTGCTGTGGGTAGCCTTCGTGCGTAAATCCTCGATTGTGAATTGTGGCCGTTTGGGCAAATATGTGCATTGTTTAAATTGATTTAAAATGCATGATAATGAGGTGAATGACTAATGTGTCGTGTAATATACATTGCGATGTATGATGATTGTATGAAATTGAATGAGGTGAAGATGCATGAACATATTATGTGTATGTGTGTGCATTTCAAGAATTGTATAGAATACATTCTTGTGTTGTTGATTCCTAGGAGAATCTGATGAGTGATAGGACTCTTAGGAGAGCCTGAGGAGAGACATGACTCTTAGGAGAGTCTGATGAGAGGTGTGATTCCTTGGAGAGTCTGCTGTATGACCTGATTCCTCGGAGAATCTGATGGATGGTGTGATTCCTCGGAGAATCTGCTGAATGAATTGATTCCTTGGAGAATCTGACGAGATATGTGATTCCTTGGAGAGTCTGCTGATTAACCTGATTCCTTGGAGAATCTGATGAACAGTGTGATTCCTCGGAGAATCTGACGAGTGGCGTGATTCCTTGGAGAATCTGATGAATGGTGTGATTCCTAGGAGAGTCTGATGAGTGTTGTGATTCCTAGGAGAATCTGACAAGTGATAGAATACCCATGAGGGGTGAGAGTAGATTGATCCTTAGGAGGATCTGACGATCGACTAGATCGATGTTGTGTTGCATTTACATAGAGTAGCGAGTTGTCCTCTATGATTTGCATTTGTCATCTGTATATGATGTATAGTGAAATAAACATGTTGTGTATGTTTATTGAATTAACGTGAAATGTATGTTTTGGCATAATGTAGATACTGGAGGATATATATATATATAGATATATATATATATATATATATATATATATATATATATATATATATATATATATATATATATATATATATATATATATATATATATATATATATATATATATATGTCGTTGCATGTTTATGAAAAGATATAAACATTGATGATGCATATTGAGTATGCTTGGTGTTATAGTTGTATATAGATATATTATATTGTACAAGGTGAGTTATGGTGAGAATGCGTAGAATGCATAATTGTTGATATGAGATATTTATATATGTCTTTATGCATTATTTATTATGATATTGTTTCTCACCCTTCTGCTGTTTTATAATGCTCTATGAGGCATTGCAGATTAGATGGCTGGAGATATTTTGTGAAGCATGACTTCATTTCCCTTTTGGTCGGTCGGCTCTGATATGTAGCACCGGGTAGATAGGAGTTATTTCGATTCTTTTGCGATACATCTGTGCATGTATCTGCCGATGTTATGTTTTGTTGACATGTGGGATGATAATTGTATATGTGAATACATGTATTGGAGATATGAAATATTTAGATGTTTCCGCCTTGTTCTAAATATTTTCTCGTGGGCGCTGACCCGTTGTTGCATATTTGTAGAGCAGGTGTTGTATTGCATTGGAATTTTTATGATAATGTGACATACCCCTTTTGTGCTATGACTTACATGTACTCTGATAAAATTTTGACTTATGCCTAAATGATTAATTGAATTATTTTGGGGTAGGAATAAGGGGGGTGTTACAAGTGGTATCAGAGCCAGTGTTGAGTCAGTTGTGTTTGTCTTATTGTTTTGTTGGTTGAGCGGTTGTTTAACCTTGTTGCTGTTTTTGCGATTAAGAAGATTATGGCAGGTCGTAATGACAGTGCTATGGCTGCGGCATTGGAGGCGATGGCTAGAGCGGTGCAGGGTGCGGCGAATGTGAACGGAAATGATGAGTTTAGAAAGAATAAGCCACCGGTGTTCAAAGGAAGGTTTAATCCGGACGGTGCCCAGAATTGGTTGAAAGAGATCGAGAGGATCTTCAGAGTTATGAACTGTGCTGAGGGCAATAAGGTGAGGCTTGGATCTCACATGTTGCGGGAAGAAGCCGATGACTGGTGGATCGGCATGAGGCAAGTGCTTGAAGTAGATGACGAGGAAATAACTTGGGATTTATTTCGTGCTGAATTCTTGAGGAAGTATTATCCTGAGAGTGTGAAAGGAAGGAAGGAAATGGAATTTCTTGAGTTGAAACAAGGCAATATGTCTGTGGTGGATTACACGGCTAAGTTTATGGAGTTAGTAAAATTTCATCCTCACTATGATGCGGTGACGGCAGAATTCTCTAAGTGTGTTAAGTATGAGAACGGCTTGCGTCCCGAGATCAAACAAGCGGTGGGCTATCAGAGGATAAGGAGATTTTCGGACTTGACCGAATGTTGTCGAATTTTTGAAGAAGATCGCAAAGCTCGTTCTACTCACTACAAGAGTTTGAAGGAGGAGAAAGAAAAGCAACAAGTAAGGAGTGAACCTTATGAGACGCCAGCTGATAAGGGCAAGCATAAGGGAAACTTTGTTAAGGGATCTGGAGGAGGGAGTTCTGGATCCATTAAATGCTACAAGTGTGGCGAGATGGGTCATAAGTCTTTTATGTGTGGAAAGCCCAAGATCAAATGCTCTAATTGTGGAGTTCTTGGACATGATGTTAAGGATTGTAGAATGGGTGCAGTGAAGTGCTACAATTGTGGAGAAGTGGGTCACATCAGTGCGAAGTGTCCTAAACCGAAGCAAGCTTCAGTAAGTGGGAAAGTGTTTGCATTGGCAGGGTCAGACACTACCAATGCGGATCGTTTGATTTGAGGTATGTGCTTTAATTATGTTGCACCTTTAGTTGTTATGTTTGATATCGGAGCGACTCATTTGTTCGTTTCTTTTGAGTACGCTTAGTGTTTGGTTTTGATTTTCCGTTGATGCGATGGTAATTGAGAGTGAAGACTTTAAGATGGTGACGTTGGACAACGTACGTGTTAGAGATTTGAGCTCATTGGGGTAGAATGACTAGTATGTTATTCCTGATGAGGTATAAGTATCATGGTTGTATTCGCTAGGGTAGAATGGCTATGTGTCGTTCCTAGTGGAAAGAATCACCGGGGTAGAATGACCTAGATGTTGTTCCTGGTGAAGTACGAGTGATGTACCCGTAATCTCCAATGGGAGTTGATGAGGGTGACAGTCTTTTATGAGCCACGTGGCATGGCTGTGATTGTGATAAGGAAGTATGCATGTGGACGATTGTGTGTAACTTGGGAATTCAGGAAAGGACGCAGAAATCGTGTCCGGTGTGTTTTGAATCAAGCGATATTTTCGAGGACGAAAATTTCTAAAGTGGGGGAGAGTTGTAACGCCCCGATTTCGATTTTCACTTTTATTGGGCCCCAATTTAATTAAATTGGGTGAATAATATTTGGATGTAGAATTTGTGTGGAAATATGTTATATTTACATATTATCATATTTTTAACCGGTATTGGGAGGTTTCGGAGGAAATAGTTTGGAAGGGTATTTTGGACATTTCCTATTTAATATTAAGTGAGATATTTGTGAGATATTGAATTAATAGATGTTTTGGAAAAATAATGGAAAAGATATTAAAGAGGAAATAGAAGGGAAAGAAAGGATAGTAAGAAGAAGAGAAAGAAAGGAGAAAGAAAGAAGAGGAGGAGAAAGAGAAGAGAAAGAGGAAAACCTAGAATCATCAAGAATCGATCAAAGCTTGCGATTAATCAGGTAAGGGTGAGAAGTTTTATCATCTTAATAATGTATAGCATCATATATGTATTAGTTTGGGCTTGTTGGTAGTTTTTCTACACTATCCATTTCTAGGGCAAAAGTTGGAATAATCGGTAGATTGAAGATTTAATCGGTTGAAACTGAGTAATAACGCCGTAGAATAGTCGGGTAACATGTATTGATGCTATTTGTACTGATTTAGATGTTTAAGAGATGGTTGATGATGGATTGATGAAGGAGAGACAAAACAGAATGTTGTTCTGCGCAGGTTCGCTGGCTCTCGCCAGGCGAGCGAAGGCGAAGCTTCGCCAGGCAAAGCCCGGCGAATGCTGGCGAGTAATTATGTTTAAGTCCCAGTGGACTTCGCTGGTGAGTTCGCCAGGCGAAGGTGGATAGCGAAGGTTCGCCCAGCGAAGGTGCTGGCGAATGGTGGCGAATGAAGTCAGTAGCTACTGACTTGGGCTCGCTGGCGAGTTCGCCAGGCGAAGCCTAGCGAAGGTTCGCTGCGGGGGTTCGCCAGGCGAATAAAGGCGAACGTGACAACATTTTTCTTGTGCTGTGTTGCTCATGTGGTGATTGTTTGGTTGATTCACATAGGTTAATACCTCTATGATATGAATAAGTATGTGATCTATTGTGATAACATGTGCTGTGGGTAGCCTTCGTGCGTAAATCCTCGATTGTGAATTGTGGCCGTTTGGGCAAATATGTGCATTGTTTAAATTGATTTAAAATGCATGATAATGAGGTGAATGACTAATGTGTCGTGTAATATACATTGCGATGTATGATGATTGTATGAAATTGAATGAGGTGAAGATGCATGAACATATTATGTGTATGTGTGTGCATTTCAAGAATTGTATAGAATACATTCTTGTGTTGTTGATTCCTAGGAGAATCTGATGAGTGATAGGACTCTTAGGAGAGCCTGAGGAGAGACATGACTCTTAGGAGAGTCTGATGAGAGGTGTGATTCCTTGGAGAGTCTGCTGTATGACCTGATTCCTCGGAGAATCTGATGGATGGTGTGATTCCTCGGAGAATCTGCTGAATGAATTGATTCCTCGGAGAATCTGACGAGATATGTGATTCCTTGGAGAGTCTGCTGATTAACCTGATTCCTTGGAGAATCTGATGAACAGTGTGATTCCTCGGAGAATCTGACGAGTGGCGTGATTCCTTGGAGAATCTGATGAATGGTGTGATTCCTAGGAGAGTCTGATGAGTGTTGTGATTCCTAGGAGAATCTGACAAGTGATAGAATACCCATGAGGGGTGAGAGTAGATTGATCCTTAGGAGGATCTGACGATCGACTAGATCGATGTTGTGTTGCATTTACATAGAGTAGCGAGTTGTCCTCTATGATTTGCATTTGTCATCTGTATATGATGTATAGTGAAATAAACATGTTGTGTATGTTTATTGAATTAACGTGAAATGTATGTTTTGGCATAATGTAGATACTGGAGGATATATATATATATATATATATATATATATATATATATATATATATATATATATATATATATATATATATATATATATATATATATATATATATATATATATATATATATATATATATATATATATATATGTGGTTGCATGTTTATGAAAAGATATAAACATTGATGATGCATATTGAGTATGCTTGGTGTTATAGTTGTATATAGATATATTATATTGTACAAGGTGAGTTATGGTGAGAATGCGTAGAATGCATAATTGTTGATATGAGATATTTATATATGTCTTTATGCATTATTTATTATGATATTGTTTCTCACCCTTCTGCTGTTTTATAATGCTCTATGAGGCATTGCAGATTAGATGGCTGGAGATATTTTGTGAAGCATGACTTCATTTCCCTTTTGGTCGGTCGGCTCTGATATGTAGCACCGGGTAGATAGGAGTTATTTCGATTCTTTTGCGATACATCTGTGCATGTATCTGCCGATGTTATGTTTTGTTGACATGTGGGATGATAATTGTATATGTGAATACATGTATTGGAGATATGAAATATTTAGATGTTTCCGCCTTGTTCTAAATATTTTCTCGTGGGCGCTGACCCGTTGTTGCATATCTGTAGAGCAGGTGTTGTATTGCATTGGAATTTTTATGATAATGTGACATACCCCTTTTGTGCTATGACTTACATGTACTCTGATAAAATTTTGACTTATGCCTAAATGATTAATTGAATTATTTTGGGGTAGGAATAAGGGGGGTGTTACAAGTGGTATCAGAGCCAGTGTTGAGTCAGTTGTGTTTGTCTTATTGTTTTGTTGGTTGAGCGGTTGTTTAACCTTGTTGCTGTTTTTGCGATTAAGAAGATTATGGCAGGTCGTAATGACAGTGCTATGGCTGCGGCATTGGAGGCGATGGCTAGAGCGGTGCAGGGTGCGGCGAATGTGAACGGAAATGATGAGTTTAGAAAGAATAAGCCACCGGTGTTCAAAGGAAGGTTTAATCCGGACGGTGCCCAGAATTGGTTGAAAGAGATCGAGAGGATCTTCAGAGTTATGAACTGTGCTGAGGGCAATAAGGTGAGGCTTGGATCTCACATGTTGCGGGAAGAAGCCGATGACTGGTGGATCGGCATGAGGCAAGTGCTTGAAGTAGATGACGAGGAAATAACTTGGGATTTATTTCGTGCTGAATTCTTGAGGAAGTATTATCCTGAGAGTGTGAAAGGAAGGAAGGAAATGGAATTTCTTGAGTTGAAACAAGGCAATATGTCTGTGGTGGATTACACGGCTAAGTTTATGGAGTTAGTAAAATTTCATCCTCACTATGATGCGGTGACGGCAGAATTCTCTAAGTGTGTTAAGTATGAGAACGGCTTGCGTCCCGAGATCAAACAAGCGGTGGGCTATCAGAGGATAAGGAGATTTTCGGACTTGACCGAATGTTGTCGAATTTTTGAAGAAGATCGCAAAGCTCGTTCTACTCACTACAAGAGTTTGAAGGAGGAGAAAGAAAAGCAACAAGTAAGGAGTGAACCTTATGAGACGCCAGCTGATAAGGGCAAGCATAAGGGAAACTTTGTTAAGGGATCTGGAGGAGGGAGTTCTGGATCCATTAAATGCTACAAGTGTGGCGAGATGGGTCATAAGTCTTTTATGTGTGGAAAGCCCAAGATCAAATGCTCTAATTGTGGAGTTCTTGGACATGATGTTAAGGATTGTAGAATGGGTGCAGTGAAGTGCTACAATTGTGGAGAAGTGGGTCACATCAGTGCGAAGTGTCCTAAACCGAAGCAAGCTTCAGTAAGTGGGAAAGTGTTTGCATTGGCAGGGTCAGACACTACCAATGCGGATCGTTTGATTTGAGGTATGTGCTTTAATTATGTTGCACCTTTAGTTGTTATGTTTGATATCGGAGCGACTCATTTGTTCGTTTCTTTTGAGTACGCTTAGTGTTTGGTTTTGATTTTCCGTTGATGCGATGGTAATTGAGAGTGAAGACTTTAAGATGGTGACGTTGGACAACGTACGTGTTAGAGATTTGAGCTCATTGGGGTAGAATGACTAGTATGTTATTCCTGATGAGGTATAAGTATCATGGTTGTATTCGCTAGGGTAGAATGGCTATGTGTCGTTCCTAGTGGAAAGAATCACCGGGGTAGAATGACCTAGATGTTGTTCCTGGTGAAGTACGAGTGATGTACCCGTAATCTCCAATGGGAGTTGATGAGGGTGACAGTCTTTTATGAGCCACGTGGCATGGCTGTGATTGTGATAAGGAAGTATGCATGTGGACGATTGTGTGTAACTTGGGAATTCAGGAAAGGACGCAGAAATCGTGTCCGGTGTGTTTTGAATCAAGCGATATTTTCGAGGACGAAAATTTCTAAAGTGGGGGAGAGTTGTAACGCCCCGATTTCGATTTTCACTTTTATTGGGCCCCAATTTAATTAAATTGGGTGAATAATATTTGGATGTAGAATTTGTGTGGAAATATGTTATATTTACATATTATCATATTTTTAACCGGTATTGGGAGGTTTCGGAGGAAATAGTTTGGAAGGGTATTTTGGACATTTCCTATTTAATATTAAGTGAGATATTTGTGAGATATTGAATTAATAGATGTTTTGGAAAAATAATGGAAAAGATATTAAAGAGGAAATAGAAGGGAAAGAAAGGATAGTAAGAAGAAGAGAAAGAAAGGAGAAAGAAAGAAGAGGAGGAGAAAGAGAAGAGAAAGAGGAAAACCTAGAATCATCAAGAATCGATCAAAGCTTGCGATTAATCAGGTAAGGGTGAGAAGTTTTATCATCTTAATAATGTATAGCATCATATATGTATTAGTTTGGGCTTGTTGGTAGTTTTTCTACACTATCCATTTCTAGGGCAAAAGTTGGAATAATCGGTAGATTGAAGATTTAATCGGTTGAAACTGAGTAATAACGCCGTAGAATAGTCGGGTAACATGTATTGATGCTATTTGTACTGATTTAGATGTTTAAGAGATGGTTGATGATGGATTGATGAAGGAGAGACAAAACAGAATGCTGTTCTGCGCAGGTTCGCTGGCTCTCGCCAGGCGAGCGAAGGCGAAGCTTCGCCAGGCAAAGCCCGGCGAATGCTGGCGAGTAATTATGTTTAAGTCCCAGTGGACTTCGCTGGTGAGTTCGCCAGGCGAAGGTGGATAGCGAAGGTTCGCCCAGCGAAGGTGCTGGCGAATGGTGGCGAATGAAGTCAGTAGCTACTGACTTGGGCTCGCTGGCGAGTTCGCCAGGCGAAGCCTAGCGAAGGTTCGCTGCGGGGGTTCGCCAGGCGAATAAAGGCGAACGTGACAACATTTTTCTTGTGCTGTGTTGCTCATGTGGTGATTGTTTGGTTGATTCACATAGGTTAATACCTCTATGATATGAATAAGTATGTGATCTATTGTGATAACATGTGCTGTGGGTAGCCTTCGTGCGTAAATCCTCGATTGTGAATTGTGGCCGTTTGGGCAAATATGTGCATTGTTTAAATTGATTTAAAATGCATGATAATGAGGTGAATGACTAATGTGTCGTGTAATATACATTGCGATGTATGATGATTGTATGAAATTGAATGAGGTGAAGATGCATGAACATATTATGTGTATGTGTGTGCATTTCAAGAATTGTATAGAATACATTCTTGTGTTGTTGATTCCTAGGAGAATCTGATGAGTGATAGGACTCTTAGGAGAGCCTGAGGAGAGACATGACTCTTAGGAGAGTCTGATGAGAGGTGTGATTCCTTGGAGAGTCTGCTGTATGACCTGATTCCTCGGAGAATCTGATGGATGGTGTGATTCCTCGGAGAATCTGCTGAATGAATTGATTCCTCGGAGAATCTGACGAGATATGTGATTCCTTGGAGAGTCTGCTGATTAACCTGATTCCTTGGAGAATCTGATGAACAGTGTGATTCCTCGGAGAATCTGACGAGTGGCGTGATTCCTTGGAGAATCTGATGAATGGTGTGATTCCTAGGAGAGTCTGATGAGTGTTGTGATTCCTAGGAGAATCTGACAAGTGATAGAATACCCATGAGGGGTGAGAGTAGATTGATCCTTAGGAGGATCTGACGATCGACTAGATCGATGTTGTGTTGCATTTACATAGAGTAGCGAGTTGTCCTCTATGATTTGCATTTGTCATCTGTATATGATGTATAGTGAAATAAACATGTTGTGTATGTTTATTGAATTAACGTGAAATGTATGTTTTGGCATAATGTAGATACTGGAGGATATATATATATATAGATATATATATATATGTGGTTGCATGTTTATGAAAAGATATAAACATTGATGATGCATATTGAGTATGCTTGGTGTTATAGTTGTATATAGATATATTATATTGTACAAGGTGAGTTATGGTGAGAATGCGTAGAATGCATAATTGTTGATATGAGATATTTATATATGTCTTTATGCATTATTTATTATGATATTGTTTCTCACCCTTCTGCTGTTTTATAATGCTCTATGAGGCATTGCAGATTAGATGGCTGGAGATATTTTGTGAAGCATGACTTCATTTCCCTTTTGGTCGGTCGGCTCTGATATGTAGCACCGGGTAGATAGGAGTTATTTCGATTCTTTTGTGATACATCTGTGCATGTATCTGCCGATGTTATGTTTTGTTGACATGTGGGATGATAATTGTATATGTGAATACATGTATTGGAGATATGAAATATTTAGATGTTTCCGCCTTGTTCTAAATATTTTCTCGTGGGCGCTGACCCGTTGTTGCATATCTGTAGAGCAGGTGTTGTATTGCATTGGAATTTTTATGATAATGTGACATACCCCTTTTGTGCTATGACTTACATGTACTCTGATAAAATTTTGACTTATGCCTAAATGATTAATTGAATTATTTTGGGGTAGGAATAAGGGGGGTGTTACACTTAGCACGGTTGTAATTTTCAGTTTTGTATAAATACCTCTCATTCAAATTTTTAGGTTATGGTTATGGGGATTTTTTGCTCCCAACTCCATCAAACCCATTCTTAGTGGAAATAAGCTCAGAAACAACACTTGTAGGGTGCATCTTAACGACCCGGAGTCAAATCCACTTCAATCGGAGTTGACAAACCGTTAGATTTATGCTCTTCTTCCTTCCTTTCTGTATTTTTCATTTGTTGGGGTTGTTGTATGTAATTTTACTTTGATTGTATGTGTATTTATGGATCTTTGTATAAAATCTCTTTTACAAATCTTAATCGATGTCATCTTTGATTTGCTATCTACCTTAATGGGTTTGGACCGCTATAGACATATACTTTTCGAACTCGACCTAAGATGAACGCCTATTGGCTATAAAAAGTGGTCTAATATTCACATGTGTGTGTTGAATCTTAATGCTCCGTGTTGTTTAGTTGTGTGAGAAATCACCTCCGAGAGAATGTGGTTTGATCTCTCAACATTTGTGTTAGACATAACCTCTTGTTGTGAGCGATATGTGGGGATTTTGACGAGTAATTTAGGTTGCGTGCAATTGATCCATAGATTTTTTAGTACATGATGGGTAGAATGAAATACAACTCCTGACAAATTATTTCCCGTACTTTATTTACTTCTCATATGTGTTTCTTTTTGTATTTTTATCTCAAACCATTCAAACCAAGCTTAGAAACATAAATATTATCAAACGGTATTCTTTCCCTCGCACCGATCTCTCAGAAGATGATATAAGTCCCAGAGGAAATTCTTCCAAATATTTTTGCTTCTTGCCGCTATATTGCAGCTCAAACATGTGTTCTAAATTTGAATGGAATCACTTAGAGCTTAACAAGTTACACTTCATCTAATCTTTCCAAGAAAATTCTGAGAAATCTGTCTGCTAGATTCAGATCAAAAGTCACAGCTATTCAAGAAGTCAAAAACTTGAGTATGTTGAGTCTTGAAAGTTTGTTTAGAAATCTTCAAAGTAAGTAAATAGAATTAGATGAAGATAAGCTGTAAAATAAATCTACTTTCCTCAAACCTATTAAAGAAAATTCCAATGAAATGTCTGATGATGAGGAATTGGCCTTCCTTATTAAAATATTCTATCAGGTGGCTAAAAGGAATGAGATATATGTTGATGGAAATAGTAACTTCAGAAGCTTCTGAAATAATCATATTTCAACTGATTTTCTCAATCTTAAGAACAAGGAGAAAAGCTACCAGACAAAAAAACCCAAAAAGGAAATGTCAGAGTTCTTCAAAGCATATTCAGATGATGTTGACAAAGTTGAGGATTCAGAAAGAGATGAAAAGGGTAATCTGGCTCTGCTGGCCATTACAACTTTTGAAGAAACGTTTGAATCCAGGAATAAACCAAATATAGAAGAGAAAGAGGTAACTTATAATCTATCTTGCTTCATGATTTTTTTTGAGCTCATGATCACTCAAGTTGTTTTAATAAACAAGATAAAATCATGAAGCTAGAGATTGATCATCTAAAGGAGATCTAAAAATCTCTCAAATAAGATCAAGTATCTTGAATAAAAAATTATTTTAGAATAAAAAGTTTTCTTCTCAAGATCATTTCTTAAGTGTCTCCATTGCTCCCGAGGAAGTTGAAGGCTATCATGGAATTTGTGTTAAAGAATAATTCCTTGAGAAACCTTTCAACTCTTCTTTTTCTGGCAATTCTTAGACAGTGTTGAAAACTTATTTTATGCTAACCTCTGATAGCAAGCACTATTTGAATCTATACTTGTCATAGATTTCAAAGTCAAGGATTATAAAGTCAATTGTTTGATAATAAATAAATCCAAAATAATGAAATCAATGACGCTGCTAAAAGCAGGTTTTATTAGTGCCAAAACTCATCCTAGAACTTAAATTCTGGAATGAGTTAAGATACTACTATCAGACTAAGGCATGAAGTAAAAGAAAGCTTGTCAGGACTAACATTTCAGGACCCACAGAAATATGGTACCAAAATCCTAAATTATATAGTCTGCTAAATGTTTTATAGAGCCTATTCATCGGTTACATTAGGTATCTATTCTTTTAATATTGATTAGTCTAATCAATATTTTAACTTTTGATTATTGGGAAGTGATGTCTAGTATACCCTAATAAAAATTATCCTGAACAACTGTAAATGTTATTTAACAGCTATTTACTATTTGTTGTTTTATTTACCTTTTTACTTCGTTCTTGCATATGTCAGAAAATTAAAAGAAAGTGAAAAGAATGTACTGCAAACTAATATTGGAAAAAATAATTTTCATTGATCAGAAAAGGGAGATTACAAAATAAGATGAAGACATTAAGATTACATTAATCTAATTCTTCTAAATCCTTAAGACTCATATGATTTTCCCATGTGTAGTTTGGCTCATCTTCATCTTCACAGTCAGAGATGACAATCTGAAATGTAATCCTATCTCTAGAGCTCTTCTTCTTCATTGATTTCTTATTATGCCTCAGAGTAGTTGTTGATGAACCTTCTTGATAAGGTTTCATTACAGTTGATGATGAACCTGCCTCAGAAGGTTTTAGTATTAAGGACAAAGAACCTGTTTCAGAACCTGCTGGTTTTTGTGGATCTTGCGTCTCCAGAATTGTAGCATCCTCTGAAATCCTTGTCATGGGTGCTTTTATAGTAGAGTCTGGGTAACCGAATCAATGGAATAAAAATTCTTTTCTTGATCTTGAAAGTGTTACGACCAATAATTATTAAGGATGTATTGTACATGCTTTTAATGTTCTCTGTTTCTTAAAGATGGTCTGCTTTGCATTTATGAAAGTTTTTTTTTTCATTTTCCTCTCTTTTTTATTTTTTTCTTTTTGTTGTGACAAAAGGGGGAGAAATATATATAAGTATTTAATTAGAATATGAACCCGTTTTGATTTTAATTATTTTTCATTTATTATTATTTTAAATTTCTGCTATTTCAGTTATTTGTTTTACCCGGGAGATATATTTTAGTTTTCTTGAATATAGAACTTAGGAGGAGCTTACAAACCTCAACCTTTAGAATATTAGACTCAGGGGGGGCTTACAAACCTCATACTCTGATGTTGCCAAGAAAATTAAAATAGTCCAACATTTTTCTTAAATACTTATGTTTGTCAACATCAAGAAGGGGGAGAATGTTAGGACAAGATTTGTTCATGACAAGTATTCCTTGAGGTTTTGATAATAACAAAAGTATTGAAATAACAATGGTGTTATCTAATATGTGTTCCAAGTATGCAGGTTCCAAAGTTTCAGAAGAATCTATTCAAAATCTGATATAAGGACGCATTTGAGAGAAGCTAAGTTATTGGTTTCTGGTGGTTTAGAACTAAAGAACGTTCTTTAAATGAAGTCTGATAATATAGGTTGGCGTAGAATCTGAAGCTGAAGGTATTAGTATCAGAAGAGCAATATATTATATCTACACTTTTT
This sequence comes from Lathyrus sativus, assembly GCA_963859935.3. NCBI lineage: Eukaryota > Viridiplantae > Streptophyta > Magnoliopsida > Fabales > Fabaceae > Lathyrus > Lathyrus sativus. The sequence continues at coordinate 459,640,920 of OZ012738.1, forward strand.
GAATGTATCAGCTTCTGGTGATCATTCAGAACCAGTAACAAAGTTGAGTTATCTATACTAGAAAAAGTAAGTTATAATGTCAAATCAGTTTGTCAGCTAGAGTCTGTGTTCACATGGCTCAAGAAGAGTTGATATACTTTACGGATATCCACTCTCAACGGATCTATAGTACAAGATCACAAGGAAGACGCTTTGGTTAAAAGAGTTACATAATGAATAAAGATCTTTTGGTGTATTTATCTTCAGCGTCTCTTGTACTATGTAGTATCAAAGACACTTGTACAAGTTATCTCTTTCAAGCTATCATTCTGCAAATGCTATATAAGTAGCTGAAGATTCAACCTGGAATCAAAAACTAGGAAAATTAAGAAAGAGAGCCAAGAAGAAACAAGTGTTTCACGCTTCTATTAGAATGAAAGAATAACAAGATCAACAATGGCAACACAATCGAGGATGCATAAATTTTTTTATTGGTTATAAATTATACAAAGCCTTAATATTTCTTAAACATTGAATATCTTAGAAATATTATGAGCTATGATCTTTGTTATGGTTATTTCTTTGTACCTCTGATTGTATCAAGTATACCTTGTTGTCTATTCTGCTAAATAGATTGTGTTTAGTAGTTTATAAAGAAAGTCTCTTTCTATGTGTTTGAGCATCAATCTCTTGCTGTGAGCTTGAGCCAAATAAGTCTCTTGCTATGTACTTGAGCATTGAATTCTTAATCGGTTATTGATTAAGATGGAAAGGTCTTGGACTGAAGGTCTAAGCAGAAGTCTTAGATTCAAGGAATCTGAGCAGGGAAGTCTTGTGCTCGGGGAGTATGAGCATACGTCTTGAACCTGAGGGGTTTAAGCAAGGAAGTCTTGGATCTCTGGAATTTAAGAAGGAAGTCTTGAATCTGTGGGATTTAAGCAGGAAGTCTTGAACCTGAGGGGTTTAAGCAGAAAGTCTTTGATTCGTGGAATGTAAGCAGGAATTCTTAAATCTGTGCGATTTAATAAGCAGAAAGTCTTGAACCTGGGGGGTTTAAGCAATAAGTATTGGGTTGAGGTCTAAGCAGGAAGTCTTGAATCTGTGGGATTTAAGCAGGAAGTCTTGAACTTGAAGGTTTTAAGTAGGAAGTCTCGAGTCGAGGTTTTGAGTAGAAAAGTCTTATGCTTGATGGCATAAGCAATTGTAATCATGATTTGATTAAAGTGGAAAATCTCTTATGCTGCAAGGGGATTGGACTACTCTTAGTTTGGAAGGAACCACGATAAATACTTGTATGTTATGTTGTTATTTATTTGCTTATGTTATTATTCTACTGCAACTTATAATCATAATCTGGACATGCAAAAAAGATAAACACGATTCAATCCCCCCTTCTTGTGTATTTTTCTACTGCAACTTATTATGTCATTATATTCTACTGCAACTTATAATCATAATATGGTTTAGAGTCTTAACTCAGTTCAAAAGCAAAGCAAAAATGATAAACACGATTCAATCCCCCCTTCTTGTGTATTTTTCTCACCTTCATCTAATTTGTTATGTAAGTGTCATAAGTTATTCTCATAGTGATATTGATATATACCACCCTTCGACCTAAAACCACTATGTACTCTAGATGAGGAGTCGAGTATTTTATTGCTAATCAAACATTATCCATAACAGAATGACCATAAAGATGGTTTATGGGTATTTTACAAATCATGTTGAGGGACATAAGTGACCTGGATAGAATTTGCCCCTCCTACATGTACATGAGTAATATTTGTGGGTCCCTTAATAGAGTATGATTGTGAAATGCATGGTCATGCTCAAATAAGTCGATATGAAATATTAGACTTATTTGTTGTTATCATGTATACTTGGGAATCAAGAAATAAAATATTAAACTATCCAAGAGTGACATATTCTATGTCTTGTGTTCAATATAGATATAAGGGGAAAATGACAATTGTACACATGATCATTATCGTAGAAAGGTTATGTCAGATCACATAACATTCTCGTTACATGGATATCAGTGATGTGTTGCTAAATATCACTCATTGTTTATAGTATTAAATACATGATTCAATATTATTGTCAACGTAAAGAGAATATACAGGGTCACACGCATAGAGTACTGATAATAAAACGAATGATTAGATTAAATAAGATTTAATTTAATAAGATGTTAATTGTATTATTTAATAAATTAACGCAAATATAATTTATTTGATTAAATATAATTTAATTAAATAAATGAGAATTGACAGTTAATTAAATTAAATATGATTTAATTAAATTAATACTTATTTAATTTAATTAAGAGTTTAGTTAAACATAATAACATTTTATTTAATTAAATTAGTTTAATTAAATAAGATTGAGTTTATTTTGAAAAAACCCAAAATAAGAGCATTAGGATTTTAGTAGCTTTCTATAAATAGAGGAATTCTTTCTCCTACCAATCTTAATTGTCAATTTTCTTAGAATAAGAGACGGCTACCACCGCGTTCCACTTTATACTCGCGTGAACTTTATAAAGACGTTGGTATTTTTCACGTTCATGACCAAAACTAAATCATGCTACAGGAGGTAATTTAAAATCTTTAATTTATAATTAATAATTTAATCAAAATTCGTTCATTGAATTATTCCGTTAAGAGGCTAATTTTTTGAAAGAAAAAAAAAACCTCTTAAATTCTAACAGTGATATGAGAGCTTTGATTGTGATTAAATTATTAAATTCAAATATAATTTATGACAATGATTACTATATGACGAAATAATGTTTTTTTGCATCATGTGAATATAGTGAGTATAATATGCTAGTATTTATGCTACAAAAGAAAAAGTACAGCAATCGATATTATGCGGTGTGCCATCATTGCTATTCAAATGCTAAGCTTTTAGGTCTATGACATTGTTTTTAATAGTTTGGTTTTATTATTATTATAATTAACACATAATAATAAACATTTTATAATTATAATTAACTTCGATTAATAATAATAATAATAATAATAATAATAATAATAATAAGGTAAAATACTATTTTTTTTGGTCTTGTATCTTAATTTCAAAATTTATTTTAGTTCTTTAACTTTAAAAAGATTTATATTAATCTCTTAAATCTTCAAAATGTTTTATATTAATCATTTTTGTTCAATTAGTGATGGAAAAATTTAAAAATTAGTCGCTAATTAAACAAAAGGACTAGTTTGAAACATTTTGAAAAATTAAAGGACCAATATAGACCTTTTAAAAGTTAAGAGATCAAAATAAATCTCAAAGTTATGATACGTGACAAAAAAAATATAAAATCTAATAATAATAATAATAATAATAATAATAATAATAATAATAATAATAATAATAATAATAATAATAATATATTATTATTATTATTATTATTATTACTATTATTATTATTATTATTATTATTATATATAATAATAAAATAATAAAGTGTTTATTATTTAAAATTAAATATTGGCAACATGTTTTGCATAATTTGGATATCAATGTTAATTATACTTCGGAATCGGACATTTGTATGGTGAAGCGATACTTCAATTATCCATAATTAATACAAAAATTATTGCTCAATTTATATATGATATAAATATTTTCGATGCAAAGTCAGTGTATTTAATATAATGTTTTATTTCATCCATTCGATTAGTGTAATGATTGTTATGTGTATAAATGCTTAATGTTTATTCTATTTTGGAATCCGACATTCATATGGTGAAGCAATAATATTCAATCAGTCATATTGAATATTCAATCATTATATTTTGAAGGTATCGAGTCATATTGAATATTTTGTATTGCATTAGGATTTGTAATGGCGCAAGAGTTGTGCTTTTAGAATTTGCAAAAAGTATCGAGCGTTGACGTGTCAATATTTATAAATTGATAGTCTATTATTATTTATTTTTAAATTATTTATTATTAAATAATTTGGTATACGATTATGACCTTAGAATTTTGGTGTTTATTTATTTAAATACGACATGCATGTCATGATTTATTTTAATTACATACGACATGCGTGTCGTGAATTTTTCACCCAAATAACCATGTTTACACACAAATATTTCCAATATATTCTCCAATCTACCCTACTTTTGGATTTTTTTTATTTTTTTTTACAAGGGGGCGCCATGGGGGTTGGAGCCTCCCTTATAATTTGTATGGGGGCGTCATGGGGGTTGGAGCCTCCCTACAAATTATAAAGGGGGCGCCATACCCATTGGAGTCTCCCTTAAACGAAAATTAAAAATTATTTTTAATGTTTAATTAATTTAAAAATATTTAATAAATAATTTTTAATAAATTAAAATTTTTTTAAAAATAATAATTTTGTAAATAATAATTTCTGAATAATTTTTAACAATTCATATTTTAATATTGAAATTGTTTCATATTTTTAACAATTTATAAATAAATAATAATTAATATTTTCATTAATAAATTCTAAACAACAAATAAAAATTAATTTGGATTAAATAAATTTAATCACATACAAATGGCTACATTTGAAAGATCTTGTACACTAATTTCTACGACTCGGTCGATTTAAATGTCCGCCCGTACCGCATCCTCGATTACGCACGTTTCTTGGTGGTCTTTGTGGTGGAGTCGGGTCCACTGTGTCGTCATCAAGCATTTGCATCACTTCGGCCCATGCAGACGGATCCATATCCGTAAAGTCATCCAAATCAAAAGAGTTGCCCATGCCTTCATAGTTATTTTGGGGTGGTTGGCTAGACGAGGCAATGTTAGGACGATAGCCTGCCTGATCGTAGGGTGGGATGGGTGTAAATGATTGGGTGGGTATTGGTTGATTGGGTGTTTGAAACTGGGAGTATGTGTGGTATTGTGGTGGATGTTGTTGGTATTCGGATTGTGAATGAGTTTGTGTGAATGGAGTGAATTGGTTAGGAGTATGTTCATATGGCTGTGATTGTGTGAGTGGGGGTTGGAAATAGGGTTGGGTTGGGGGTTGGAAATGGGGTTGGGTTGGCGGTTGGAAATGGGGTTGGGTTGGCGGTTGGAAATAGTATTGGGTTGATGGTTGGCATTGAGGTTGGGTTGGCGGTTGGAAATAGGGCTGGGTTGGTTGTTGGGGCCTTGATGATGAATCTTGTTGGCGTGGGTCATTAAGATACCTTGGATGTGAAATGAAACCAATTGATACAGACTTATACCAAGTCATGTATTGTATAGATTGTTTCATCTCGTATGGAAACACATTGTCGGACAAAACATAGTTATTGCGATGCCTCCATTCACGACACTCGTGTTTTGCATACTTGGTCCACGGATTATATTCCCATTGGTCGGAGACTTTACCGTTGTGATATTTGTCTGGTATGCACTTTGGGGGACATGGAATATTGGGGTCACTATTTGCAGCAAGAGGCAAAAAATGGAGCGCTGTACTGCAATCAGGGCAACTATTCAGCGAATCAAGCATGAAGTATATGAGGGATGAAACTTCTAAGGCGGCCTCACATCAAGTTAGACCATTTGGTCGTCACGATTACAGCTTCATTGTTGATGAGACAATGGATCACAACGAGGGTCGGCCAATGGGACACTACAGGGTGGAACTTCATAAAAATTGGTGCGACTGCGGAAAGTTTCAAACCTTCTGCATGCCTTGTTCACATGTCATTGCCGCATGTTCAACTGCTCGTCAGGATCCATTCTTGCAGCTATCAGAAGTTTACAAGGTCGTCAACTTATTCAGTATCTACAGTAGCAGTTTTCCAGTGGTAGCTAGTGAGGACTACTGGCCAACCTATCATGGAGACACAATCTACCACAATGAAAATATGAGAAGAAACAAAAAGGGCCGCCCCAAAAGCACCCGAATCACAACTGAAATGGATACAGCTGAGAAAATGGAAAGACTGTGCGGAATATGTCGTCTTCTAGGGCATACGAGGAAAAACTGTCCAAATGTTGGAACAAGTTCTAGGTAGATTTAATTTGGTCTTTAAAATTTGTGTAATCGTGCAATTTAATATTTATATCAACTTTTCATTACCACAAAAACGAATTGAATTACTTCTACAGCATAAAACGCAAATCATTAAAATACAACGATTATTACAACATAACCTAAGATATAACAACAATCAAAGTAATATCATCAGTTCCGAACATCATAGACCTAACTTCGTTGTCATCTCTAATTCGCACCCAGTCACGCCGTATGTTTCCGTCTTCAACAGAGAAGTACGAGACAAGTCTTTCAATACTCCCAATTCTTTCACCATTTGGAATGTCTCCTTCTAGCCACCGATTCAAATTTCTTCGTAGTTGTTCTAAACTCTGAATGTTCCAAAACAACATTCTTATCGGAGGCTTCGTCGGAGAAAAAATTACATGCCCATATCTTCTAAGGAACATGACTCACTCTTCTAAATTTGGATGAAACAATGTTAGCAACATGTCTACCTATTTATAAAAAAAATTTGGAAAACCATAATATAATATTTTAATTATATTAATTATAATACATTTAAAAAATTAATTTCGTATAAAGGAGGCTCCATAGGGGATGGCGCCCCCCTTTAGGGCATTTAAGGGAGGCTCCAATGGGTATGGCGCCCCCTTTATAATTTGTAGGGAGGCTCCAACCCCCATGGCGCCCCCATACAAATTATAAGGAAGGCTCCAACCCCCATGGCGCCCCCTTGTAAAAAAATTAAAAAAAATACCAAACTAGGGTAGATTGGATAATATATTGGAAACATGGGTATATTGGAAATATTTGTGTGTAAACATGGTTATTTGGGTGAAAAATTCGCGTGTCGTGCCATTTAATTATTTATTTTAGTTACGTAAATATTATAATTGTTCAAATTCAAGAGTTATAGAGAATACAACGCCAAACAATGACACTGCTGGAGAAGTTTGAGAAGCTTGCTTGTGGATCAAAGAATTGTTGTAAAGTAGTTTATTTAATTATTGTGTTTTAGGTGGTCATAATCGTATTACCAAATTTTATTGTGTGTATGTGATGCATGAAGAGTATGATTATATGGAAGTGTATGAGATACAAAAATAAGTGAGACAAAACTTAAGAAAAATCCCTCAATCAAATATTAAGTTAACTATTTTTCAAAATTTTAGCACTCATCAAAACTAGTATCGAATAATGTAGGTTTCGCCCAAAGCGATGTGCATGTTTTATATTAGTAAGGTGAGATTGGATAAATGTAATATCCAATTGCTAAATTTTTGGGTTTGACTTAACTAAACTAATTATAGTAGGATTATATATGTTTAGAAGTAAGAGTTGAGAATAATTCATATGACGGATTAGAATAAGTAGTTATTCACTCAACTGATAAAATTCGAGAGTTGTATTAGATACAATTGAAAAGAGTTCCTACCTAAATAACTGAGATCTTTTAATTTGCCTACTCACACTTAAAACAAAATGAAATATGGATCTCAACCCGCTAAAATGTATTTCAACGGGATTTTCAGAACAAATGTTGAGGATCATTTGGTTTGAGTAAAAGTAATGGGAGCATTTTAATAAAAGTCTTTATTAAAATGATTTAATTTGATACAATATTTTTATATGTTTTATAGTTAGAAATTATTTTTCATTTTACTTTATATTTTACTGTGAAATGTCCTTATGAGGGATGTAAGGTTTAGAAAAGAGTTTTTGAGTTGGAACATAAATTGAGAATTGTTCTTAAGCACGAGAAAAAAGTATATGTTTTTGTTGAAACGTATTTTTGGTGGGTGTTTAATCGTATCCGCAGGGATTGCTCTGATATCTAGATGTTTGTCGTTCAATAATTTATTGTTCTAAGAAAAAGGGGGTTTTCACAATTTTCTTGTTTTGAAACATAAGTTTGGTTGCAAAGATGTAAAATAAAGAAATATGTTTAACTTTTAAGAAAAGCATGTCAAGATTAGATCTCGTTAACCCCTTTCTTAACTATCTTATTAATCAAGCATGTGAACATAGTTTCAATCAATACAATCACATATTCTCGCGAATATATTTTTCTCTAAAGCGACTTCGTGGGTATTATTGTTTTTAATCGCTGGATGATCTTCAAAATAGAAACTGCAACAATAACCGTAAATATCAATACAAAGTATATAGTAACTTCCAAATCTATCTCTAGAGTTTGTTTGTTAGTAGATGAAGAAATTAGGTCAAAACTTGGGAAATCTTTATCTAGAGAAACCAAATCATAAATAACACATTAAAAGCAAATGCCTTCAACATATATTGATCATCAACCTTGTTCACATACAAAAGATTAAAAGAAATACATAATATTAAGGTTAACTACCTCTAATCTTGACACAAAGGAAATTAACTATCCATAACCATGACATCTTGCTTTACAAGTTTTGGAAGGAGATGAATGAGCATCCACGTCGAAGAATCGAACTCGGCTGGGAATCTAACTTCTATTTGCAAAATATCACCTTTTGATGAAGAAATCTGAGAAAATGAGGTTCTTGGGTGTAAAAGTGGGTTATCATTCCCAAAAAATGGAGAAAAGTACTTCTATAGCACTTTAAGAATCTGTCACATTCGCACTGCGAATGGTTTCTTCGCCCAGCGAACACCAATTTAAGCACCTGAAGTGCCTCTAAACAGTTAAATTGCCCCTTAGAAATATTTGAAGTTCATTGTGTGAGCAATTCTTCGCACTTCAAACTACCTCGTCTGCAAGTTTGCACAGCGAACTTAGGGTCCTTTAGCTACTGGTTTTGGTCTAGGATGGTTCGCTGGCTCTTCGCTGCTACTTCGCCACAGTGAACATTCGCTGCCTTATTTGCCCAGCGAATTTACTGCCCTTTAGCTATTGTCGTATTTCTGAGATGCTTCGCTGGCTCTTCCCTCTGTGTTTGCACAGCGAATATTCACTGGCACTCCTCGCTTGTTGTTCGCACAGCGAACATGCTGATTTTCTTCTCTTCATTTGGTTTCCTTGTCCAAATGCTTTGTGTCTAACACTTTGATGGTTTTATGCCTAATTCCTGCACAACAACACACAAATCAAAGCAACCAAAGGTATTTTTATAGAATTGAAGAACAACCTTTATGGCAAGGAAAACAATTTAGCACAATTTCAAAGGTTCAAGAAAGAAAATTTAGAATCCTACATAATGTAATGATGAACTATCTTTCAAATTATGTACAAACCAAGTTCATCACTAACTAGGATCTAATTATTAAACTCAAAAGGGTTAGCAAATTCTGACTGCTCACGGGTAAGTTACTTTTTGGGATATGATTGTGCTCAATATCAACAAATGCCTTGATCACATCTAATACTTTCATAATAACAAAATAATCACAAGATTAAGAATGAATCAAATGTATTCAACAAAACTTATCAGTCATCCTATGCTTTTGGTAAACAATGGAGATTTCTCACATATTTGTGCCTTTTGAACCTAAGTGATACAAGCATTCAAACAAAGTTGCAACAAGAAACAAAGTTACATTTGCACAAAGAAAGGAATTCTTAAACATTCTAGCATCATAGGAAAAGGTAACCATGTACATTGCCAACATTTACATGATCAAATACTATCATCACCATCCAAACTTGGGAGAATCTTTATTAGATACTTTTAGCAAATAGTAACCAATCTAGAAGTTCTCACATTTCACACCAAAAAATGGAAACATTAAATTGCAAACAAGCATATCAATAATAAAATTACAAGAGTTGAACATTCATAAACTGAAGAATTCAACTCTTAAACAACATAATAAAAAAATGAAAGTAAAGAAAACGAAAGTTAAACATTCGTAAACTAAAGAATTCAACTAATAATAATATTAAAATGCTAATGGTGTAAAAACACCAACAAAAGTATTAGTACCCAAAAGTGGTACATATAACAAAATAATCCATAAAAAATCCACCAAGTGGATATTGTGCATCAAAAGGGAATACAATAAACATTAACGTAAAACAACATAGCAATGATCTAATGCTAATAGAAAACTTTAATTTGTAGAACTAAAGGAACTCGCCTAAGATCATGCTCAAAATCTCCAATAACAAAAAGTTTTCATCGGACTCAGTCTCCTCCTCTATATCAACCTCCTCTTCATAACTAGAAACCTCCTTAAAACCAGCTTTAGAACTAGCCTCATCATCGTCTCCAGCCTCCTCAGGATCAGCTACACCTGTCGCCTCTCTAAAGTGTGGCCTGGCCTTAGGCCAAGCAGCATGAGCTAGGAACTACTCCCTAATCATCATATAATACTTCACAGAGAGCTCCCTACACTGCAGCTACAATATCTGCAATGAATCATGGATATCAATCATGGCACACTGATTTATCGCCATCCATTCGTAGTTGTAGCTACAAATTTCCCTCTGAAACGGGTCAAAGCCCTGGGAGCCTGCAACTCCAGAACTGGAAGCATCACTAGCTTCTAAACATGTACCAATATCAACACCAACACTAGAGGTTTATCCTCCTCTCAATCCCTTCGGCCTGCAAAACTTATCCACATACCTATCATCGAAAGCAGCCAGAATCGTCACCTGACGACAGGGGGGTAGCTTAACCCTCGCATGCATGCACAAAACCATAATCACGCATGGGAATACCAAGGGGAAATTTTTTCGAGACCCTGATCCAAGTCTGCTCTCCACAACAGCATGCATCTCATCAACAATGATCTAGCTACATCAATATGAACATTAGTCAAAATACTGCGAACTAAGTGCGCAACCGGAATGAGCATAGTAGAGGTGTACGACTCTGGCTTGATGTTAGTTAACACCAAGAGAAGTACCACCTGAGCTAAAGGTCCCATGTCCTCCCTATGGTATATTCTAGAAACCCCAAATGGGTTTAACTCCAATGATTTTTCCCTTAATCAAAAATGCACTAGAAATGACATCTATAACTCTATGAAGCCTTAAGGTTTGATGATAATCATCACTTTCATCCTCCCCAAGGAGAAAGGTGTCCCTAAAACAATATTAATGGTGTCTCGATCAAATTTCACCATTCTTCTGCAAACCATAGTGTCGTAGTGAGAATTGGATGTCTAGTTATTAATTAACTTGAATCATAAATCTTTGAAGTTCACCACCGATCTTTAATTTATCCAAAGGAAGGGAAAAAGAACGAATAACCCAAAAGTATGCAATGTAATACAAAGCAAGAGATAATATAAAGTTCAGGGGTTGGTTATACCTAAGGAAGGTGCTAGCATCCTAAGTATCTGTAGTACTCTACAGAAACCTCTTATTTTATTGTGTTATTTTGTTATTGTCTGTTAAAGGCGAAAAGGAAAAAGGGAAACCTAAGGTGTTATTTCTAAGTATGTTCGTCAAGACATCGCATCTCGTGCCTACGTATCCTGACGGGAATGAAATCAAAGCATTCGTAGTTCCCCTTAACAAGGGTGAGGAACTCTTGACTATTGTCAAAGTTTTAGGGGGGAGAGGTAAGTGTCTATGGAAAAAAACCTACATAGAGTTAAGAAACTCTAAACCTAAGGTTAGGTTGAAAGGGAGGTAAGTGTTTTTATTAAGGTTTCTGAAACAGATTAGGAATATGATTAAAGTATTTTTGTATTTTTGAAAAAAGAAAGAGATTTTAGTTTTAAGAAAAGAAATACTCGATAAAAGATCGAGGTTTAGATTTGCGTGATGGCGATTGCAAAAGGCAACTGACTTATGAGGGAAGTAACCACTTGACGTTGGATCAAGGGTTCGAGAAAAAGTTAGGTCGATTCCTAGCCTCTAAGGGTTCTCCTAGTAAACGAAACCACAACCAAAGAAAAGGTGCAAGTGTGTGCATGAGGTTGATGACGATGCTAAAAAGTAGTTGACTTACAAGTTAGGTATGACTTGATATATGAATCAAGAACATTTTGGGTTTGGTTGCTGGTGATCGTAGAAACAATCGACTTACAAAGGTGTTTTAAAAAAGGGCTCGATATAGAATCGAGAATTAGTATGAAAATGGTTTGAGCGTGTAAGTGAAAGATGGATAAAACATTAAAATACAATTGAGATGAAAGCGATAAAATTACTATAATTAGTGGGAGCGGGATACATTTTGTCGGATGGGGATGAAATGAAAATATTATAAGTAAACCCAATTAAAAAAATAAGCGCAAGCACAGAAATAAAATGAGCTCATTGGTTTTGACTTGAGAAAAAGTGTCTCGACGTTGGATCGAGTATTTATTATTTTTTGCTCTTTTTTAAAATAAAATACAAAAGAGTTGGTTTTATGTTTTCTTTGTTGTATTTTATCTATTATTCAATTAGTTACTTTTTCTAACTAATGGAAAATAAAAGCAATAATGATAATTAAACAATCACAAGCAAAACAAATAAATAATAAAATTAGACAACCTGTAATACCCTAATGTTTACCCCTAAGATCCCACATTTCATTTGCATCATTACATACGCAAACAAGATCGTACTTTTTGGTTCTCCCACCCTTGTGTGTTTCTTACTTGCTTTTTGTTGTTTATGTTTACTAACCTCTAACCAAAATACCAAAAATATTTTTCAATTTGTTTGTTTCTTCTTCTTCTCTATGTGTTTAGGGTTTTGCAAGGAGATTGATGGCAAGGACATTCATTCAAGTCTAAATCAAATGGAAGTTTGACCTCATCTTGGTAAAACTATCAAGATATTGCTTCAAGTGCAAATTAGTTGTGGTAGTGGGCTATTTTTTCAAGAAATGTGTTTGTTCAAGGTCAAATTGTCTTGCATTGAAATCCGTCAAGTTATCAGGCAGTGTTCTGTAAGAAGTTTGGTCCAAATTATCATGATTAAGAATCCATCAGTGGTTCATCTGTGGATTTATTTTCCCATAGATTAATTCAGATAAACTTTAAGTAATTCAGTTTTAAGCGAAGATTCAGAGGTTTGTATGTACAAGTCAAGTTTTGTGGAAGTGGCTATACTATAAGGAATGTCGCACGATGTTGGTGTTATGAGACAGGTGTTGCTCTCAGGATTGAACTAGATGAAAAGATGCCCCAACATGAGTATTATGAATATTTTGGTCCTGATTAACCTCTGCAAATTAGCTTGTGTTTGCTATTAGATGAGGTTCATTGGACATGACGGTACAGCTGCGGATTCCACGTTTCTAGAGGTTCTTTACACCATATTGATTCAATATTATAAGGAGAGGCAATGATTGTTGAAGTGCATCAGGTTGATTATCATGAAGTCTATATACATTGGTCTAGTGTCTGAAGAAAATTCACTGCAGGAGAAAGCAAAAGCTCTAAAACTGGTTCAGAAAGAGAGCAACATGTTGTGGTTTCTGTGTCAGTCAAGTTACTGAGTGAAAATCCTCCAAGAGTACTTGTTGTTGTTGATATTGAGAAGAATGCTACAAATGTCTTTGTTGTTGAGTGGATTCAGAATAATCAGTTCACTATTGGATTAATAGTCTCATATTATGTTTTTGTTAGTGATGTGCTGGAACTTTCTGGAAAATATCAAAAGCACTTTGGCCACTATCTATTATTTTGACACCTGATGCACAACGGTCAAAACACGGAGGCTTGCTTCCGACTCTACCGGAGGCTGTGGCCAAAGAACACAAGAGGCTTCTTGCTTGAAAATCAATTATTAAGAAGAGGAAAGTGTGGATCCATAACTACTCAAGTTAGTAGGGAATGAGAATTACAAGAGGGGTGAATTTTCAGAAGCATTGAGTTTTTATGACCGTGCAGTAGCTTCTTTGCCGAGGAGTGATTTTTACCGCAGCAACCACGTCGCCGCGATGCAGTAACAGAAGCCTGCTCCTATTTTTTTAAAACCTGTATACTTCACCAAATTAAAATTCCATTATGTGCCAAACCATGCAATATTCTAGCCACACTTGCCAAAGCCTTGATAACCATGATGCCAAATACAAGCTTCTTGAAGCTATCTTTTTCCTTGAATTTCGTTGCAAATCTAATCCATAAGCAAAGAAAGACATCACAACAAGCCTCAAGTTTCTAGTTACTACCAATGTCAAGTCGTATGAATATCATGCTTAGCCTATACCCTTCTTGCCCACTATGGATTGCTTCAACACATGCAGGTACACAAGCCTTTTTCCTGCTAGAGACAGGGACCTTTGTCGTTTTCATGCTGATGATTATGTTTCATTTCTTCAAAGCATAACCCCTGAAACACAACAAGATCATATGAGAAAACTCAAACGCTTTAATGTTGGTGAAGATTGTCCTGTCTTTGATGGCCTATACTCTTTCTGTCGAACTTATGCAGGAGGTTCAGTTGGTGGGGCTATCAAGTTGAACCACGGCCAATGTGATATTGTTGTCAACTGGGCTGGTGGCCTGCATCATGCCAAGAAGCGCGAGGCATCTGGATTTTGCTATGTTAATGATATATTCCTTGCAATCTTAGAACTTCTTAAACACTACGAGCGTATTCTAAGTGAACATTGATATCCACCATGGAGATGATGTGTGTTGCACCCTAAAATTTGACCAACCGGGTCCCGTATCTGGCCCTATGTTTCGACGCCTGACCGCATTCGCATCTGCATATTGCATACAGTGCATTTTTTCAGTTGTTTTGATTTTATCGGGATCACAGCCCTCGTCTCGCGTTTCAGGTGTTTTTTTATCAGTTCGGATAGGCGGAATCGCATTTTTGAGAAGTCGCGCGCTTCCTGGGTGTTTTCAGTACGCAGTGATTTTTGAGATTCTTGGTGTCTGGGTTACTGTTTGCTTCGATCTGGTCTCGCGCTCTTTTTGCGTTGGTTATTGGCCTTTGTTTGCATTTTTTAGGATTTAATAGCCTTTTGTAGAATTTTAAATAGGTTTTATAGATTTTCTAGAATTTAAATAGATTTTTTTTAATATTTTTAATAGTTTTAAATCTTTTTAGAGTTTATAAATTGTTTTTAAATAGATTTTAGAATAAACTTTTTTTTTTAGATATTAAGTCATTTATAGATAATAGATTTTAATACTTGTAGGATTTAATAGAAAGTTTTTAGAAATTAATAGTTTTTTAAGATGTTGGTCTTTTTTAGAATATTAGATAATTAGATATTAATAGATATTAATATAGATTTGTTTTAGAAATTAAGAGGTTAATTAAATCTAGATTTTGATTTGTTTAGAATAGATTAGAGTTGTTTAGATAGATATTAGTTTAATTCAGATTTTAAATAGTAGGTTTAGTTAATTAGGTAATTAGGTGATCTTTGGTTTTAATAGTGTTAATTAGTCCATTGTAATCAGCATTTTGTCCATTATCATTGGTATTTTCGTATTGGGATTTTTATCCAAGTATTATCAGTCAAGGCCCAATTTCTCAGTCCAGTATTCAACGCCACATGTCCTATTTAAAAGCATGCCACGCGTTCAAGCCAGGAGAGGCCACATCACACTTTCCCCCACTCTCAGAATCACACACGCGTATTCCACTATCTCCACCCTCAAGCCACTTGGCTTCCATGCGCCTTCCCACCGTGACACTTGGCACCACCTGAGCTCCACCGGTTGCATGGCCGGCGGCCATGCAACCACCGCCACCAACGACTTCCGGTCACCCTAACAGACCTCCTAACCAATTCCGACCACCGTCTAACTCGCCGGAGACACCAAAATCCCCAGAAATTCTTCCAATCAGTATCCTTCTCCTCCGATCCATCTTCATCAGCAATAATGATTCTTCTCAGATTCACCAGGACAATCATCAACCTTCATCGTCAATAATCACTAAACAACAGATTCAGTTATCCTCTCCGATCTCGTTCCAACATTCATTCAATTCTTTGTGTTCTTCAACGTCAGTTTCCAGAAACTCGTGAAGATTCTCAGGTCTTCATCGTGTTCATAGAAAAACTCAGCAATCTCCAGAAACCTCCTCCAAGATCTTCATCTTTGTTCATCATTCCTCAAGAACATCCGTGTGTTCTTCAACGTAGATCCAGAAAACCTCAAATCATCAACCGGTCGCCCAGATCTTCAACCCTCGTAATCGTTCTTCAAGAACTCCAGGTGTCCTTCAAGAAAATCTCCAGAAATCACTCAAAATCTTCAGCAACTTTCATCATTCATTCAAACTTCAAGAAACCATCTAGATCCTTCACCGATCCCTCATCGTATCCTCACGATCTTCAAGAGATCTCCATCTTCTTCGCGGCTTCCAACTGTAACGGTGGTTGGCACGAATCCTTGAGTGTGGTAATGATATCGAGATTGTTAGGTTTGTGTAACTGGGTGGAGGAAGAGTGAAGACAGAGAGAGGGAAAGGGAAACGGCGTTGTGAACAGTGATAGAGGAGTTTAGGGTTCTGAAGTTAGAATGGAAGTGGATACGTCGGGTTGGGATTGGGCTCCGAGGCCCAACGGTTTTTTTTCCACATACAACCCTCAATTTCCTTCGCCGCACCTCCGTTTTTTCCCTTTTGATGGATCCTGGGCCAAGCCCAACGGTTTCACTGCATATACCCCCGGTTTCATTTACGCCCCCCCCCCCCCCCCCCTTTGTTTCCAGCAATCGGCTAGTGGGTTGGACTCAGTTTCCTTGTGCTTTATTTTTTTACTACCTCCCCCCTGTATTAACTATGTACCCCCTTTTTTTGTATTTTTATTTTTATTTTCTTTTATTTCATTTGCTTAGTTTCTTTTTAATAAAGAATCAAGAATATATGAAAAAAAATGTTGAAAAGAATAAAGAATAGAAAAATAGAGTGAAAAAGAATACATGAAAAAAAATAGTGAAAAGAATATGTGAAAAAAATAGTGAAATATGAAGATAGAAAAAACAGAGAAAAACGATATAAAAATATTAGCTCATAGATTTAATATTTTCTCCTTAGATATAGTTTCCATTAAGAATTTATTTTACCCCTTTTTAGAGGTAGTTTTAGAAGTCCACTTGTTAGGGGACTATTTTCCATTTGATTTTTTCCAGGATAGTTGGATAGTTTCTAGGAGATTATTTTTCAGTATTCAATCATTGTAACCATTTTTCAGAATATCAATAAAACGAGATTTGAGCTGTGGTCCCGAAAGTAGCCGAACTACAGCTGCTCTGATTTCTCGTGCTGAGCGAGAATATGTAGGCATAGGATGCGATATCCTAGCGAGCACACTAACAACTAACCTTTTGTTCTCTCGCTGCTGTGCGATCGAGACTTTCCCGCTAACGACTGATGTTATCCTTTTCTCTTGCCCGAGTGCATTTGAGACCAGACTGTACTTTTATTTCCCATAGGTTCCCGTACCTCTCAAACCAATTGAATATCTCACTCCTGTGTGAGAACACCCAGTCTAGCCGTAGTTAGCCTGAACTACGAAAGCTCTGATCTTCCATGCTGTATGGAAGTACGTAGGCACAAGACGCGAGGTCTTGGCGAGCCAATTCCCTGTAGTTTCCCAAACTACGTAGACTCTGACTTTCTCTCTTGAGAATACGTAGGCATAGAGTGCGACGCTCTATCGAGTCAAATTGCCTTCCGTTTAGATTTAGCAGCCGTAGATAGATTGTTTTGCATCCTTTAGACAAACCAAGCAAGCGTGGATCCCGTCGAGTACGACGGACGTGAGGGGTGCTAATACCTTCCCCTTGCGTAACCGACTTCCGAACCCAGGTTTTGGTTGCGACGACCATACCTTTCCCGTTTTTTGCGAGGTTTACTTCGAGCGTTTCCTTTCCCTCCGTTGGGATAAATAACGCACGGTGGCGACTCTTCTGTCAGCCGGCGCCGATTTTCGCAGTAGCGACAGCTGGCGACTCTGCTGGGGACCCAACGTCCCCTGGCTGCTAAGGACTGCGATAGTTCCTTATGCAGGTGGGATCCAACGTCCCCTAAGAGAGTCAATCCTAGTGCTTGTTTGCTTGTCTTTTGGGTGTTTATTTTTTTATTGCTATTATCTGTTGCTGTTGTGCTGGGGAGGGTGTTCCTTTGAGTGAGAAGCCGGACCTGGGCTTGAGTATGCATTTAGACATAGTTGTGGAGATTAGTAGACGAACCTGTTTGTTGAGCAGACACAAGTTCCCTACGAAATTCGCGCTCAGACGAGATTCTCTCCGAGGTACTTCTTTCCGGTCCTGAGGATCTGAGAGGAGTCCAGACGTGAGGATTGTCGACTCTGGGGACCGATCATTTGGAAGTCAACTAAGTGAGGCCGCTTCATGAGACGCTGATGCCACTCCTTCTGGGAATCGTATCATTCCTCATGAAAGTCTATGACGCTGATGACCGCATAGGATGCCGTACCTTGTCAGATTAGGTCCATACCTGTGAGTGGGAGGGTTTTTGCAGGAAACTTAACCTCCAGACGACCCGGTTTTTTGGTTTTTGCTTCAGAGTGATTATCTCCGTCAGCAGTACAGCAGTATTCAGAGCGTGTTGTGGGGGGTTGTGATCCCGTGTTTGCTGCATTGCATAGCATTTGCATAAGCATCTTTGCATCATATTGCATAGTCTCTAGCTGGCCAGAGCTCTTATCCAGCCTTTGTTTTGATTCAGAGGGTGATTCTCGGGGGATTGTTCGAGGCAAGTGTGGATTGTTAGAAGACGACCAAGGGGTTGAAACGGATCAAGCAGAATCAAGCAGTGTCGTCAGTTGAAAGTTGCTGATAGTCATGTCAGGAAACGACTTCCAGATTGCTGATGCCTTGTCAGGCTTTATTATGACGACCAATCCTTTGTATGATTCCACGTCTGACGAAGGCTTTCCGCAAGTGAATAACCTTACTGCAGCTCAACTTGTGCAGACTTCTGTTAGAGGCCAAAATCTGCACCAACAGTTTGTCATCCCAAGTGAACGTTCTTCTTCTGATGCCGCGAATTATCAGAATGTTATTCCTGCTGGTTTGATCTCCCGAAGAGAAGTTCCGATAGTGAGGACTAATAATCCATTAGCTCTTGTGCAAGCTAAGAGGTTGCACGCATTGGAGGAACAAGTCAAAGCCCTGGAAGTTAAGAACGATGTTGGTCTCAATGCTTCAGATATGTGCTTGGTTTCTGACCTAGTGTTACCTCCTAAATTCAGAGCGCCGAAGTTTGAAAAGTATAAAGGAGATAGTTGCCTGAGGCTACATTTGGTGATGTTCTGCAGAAAGATGACTTCGTTTGTGCAAAATGACAAGTTGATGATTTACTGTTTTCAGGACAGTTTGATTGGGGCATCTCTACGTTGGTATATGCAGTTAGAGAAGGATCAGATTCGATCATGGGTGGATTTAGCCAGAGCTTTCCTGAAGCGGTATGATTACAATATGGACATAGCTCCCATTCGCATGGAGTTGCAATCTTTGTCTATGGGGATCAATGAACCTTTCAAAAAGTATGCTCGGAGATGGAGGGATTTTGCTTCTAGAGTGGAACCACCGATCCCTGACCGAGAGTTAACAGGCATGTTCGTAGACTCCTTGCAAAGCCCGTACTTTGAGAGATTGCTTGGAGTTTCGCTGAACTTCTCCGAATTAGTGGGAGTTGGAGAACGTATTGAGAATGCTATAAAGATTGGAAAAATTCAGGTTGTCTCAAGCGGTCAGGCTAGTGAAACTGAATCTCTTTACGACTATCAGAAGGAAGAAGGAGTTGTGATCAATGCAGTCATGCCAGATGTTGGGTATCCTCGAGATGAATCGGTGAAATTTGTTGGATCAGTATCTCCTGTGGCTTGTTATGCTGAACAGACAGCTGGCGACTCTGCTGGGGATAATATGTGGCTTCCCTTGCAAATCAGCGAACTCGTGGCCAAGGTTATCAGAATCAGCATCAGATTCAGAATCGACCTCGTAACAACTTGGAACGAAGGAATGGTCCTTCCCACCCAGTTCCTGTGCCGTACAGTCAGCTTTTGCCACAGTTGGTTCAGAATGCTTTGGTGGAGCCGAAAGCTCTCAAGCCTGTGCCAGAACCTTACCCTCCTGGGTACAATCCCCACGTTCAGTGCGGTTACCATGGCGGATCCCCAGGACATGCAACTGAAGATTGTAAAGCGTTTCAGGCGAAGGTACAGCAGTTGATCGACCAAGATCGCATTTCCTTTCGAGAAGGATTTATGTTTGTTCATACCAACCGCTCAGCTGTCTAAGCTCGTAGACTCGGAAAGTATTCCCCAGCAAAAGCCAGTGGTCCAGACAGGCAGGCGCCTCGACATTGGCAGTCCTCAGACCTTTATATCATTTGCATTTGTAGTTTCTTTTCTGTCAGTTACTACCTGCTTTTAAACATTGTATGTTTCGAATGGTGATATTAATAAGGTGACTATGCATTTTTCTGAATTAATCATGTCGTTGTCGCTCATTTATTGCATTGCACGGACACTTGTATTTTATTCACTCCACTTTGTCACTGTGACTAGCAAAGACTGGAGGGAGGATGACGAAACTAAACTCATGACCGATGATCGTATGCTTTCAGATAAAACCTTGCCGATGACGTACAAGGCTTTGTTTCAAATCCCCCAAACACTGGAGATATAAGGATTTAGTCCCTTGTTAACCACTTCGAGCCAAAAAGTAGAAGTTTTTTCGGACTTTTAAACCCTCACATCTTAACCCGGGGCAGGGTAGTTGTCAGTTAGCTTGACCGAGCATTCAAGTCTTACAGAGGAGTGTTGTCCATTCGAGGACCAATAACAGTTTATGCCTCTCAAGAGGTCGTACTTCATCAACCATAGTGGTTAAACCTCACCAATCAGGAGTGAGACAGTTACAATCCTTTCGGAGCAATCAAGACAACCACTGTCACACGACTTTGTTCCAAAAGAAAGAAAAAGAAAGCCCGCTAAGTAAAAAGAAAGAAAAAGCTGGAAAGCTAATACTTAGGCAAAAATCAGGGCATCCCGCTGGACTTCAAAAGAAAACGGAAAAACGAAAAGAACTCAAAAGGAGTCAGTCCAGGAAAAAATTAGGGAATCAAAAGAATGAAAAAGAAGGGATAGAAAAAATAGAAAAATCCTGTGAAGACAAAGTCGTGTATACAGACACCGAAAACGAAGAAGGAGTAACTGTCACTCCGGAAAAAATCCTTGTGAAGTTCTTAGTTATGGTTCTTACCATTCAACATACCTCTCGAAGAGGCGAGCGCTCGTGCTAAGGTTAACTGAACCTTAGGATCGGAGATCATCACGTAGAAGGGGTGGGTACAAATCAAAATTTGAGCCAAATATCCTTTGTTTCACGAACCGTGAACCCGACCACGATACAACCCTTAAAAGACCTAATTGAGGTAGGGTTTATTCTGAAAGCTCATTACGATAAGGTTGAGTAACCTGACTCCTTCGTGACTTGCTAGTCACATCCTTGTTGTGTTTTTCACTGACCACGTAAGCACCACGTTTGAACTTTGGTTCATTCGTCACTCAATCATGACACATAAATGAGTGACAAGGCAAAAATTTTCAAAATCTGCATAAACACTGCATTAAGATTACCATTCGTGAATAGACAGTTTTAATTGCAGGTTAGTAGTTGACATGAAAGAAATTCCAACAGGGAATCGTCAAGCAGGACTGAGTAATTCAGCAGTCTGAACCAGGATGGTGTATGTGGTGAAGCCCTATGAATCCGGGGCATTGATTTCCAGTGAGTTCGGAATCAGTTAGTATGAGGACAAGTCCCGAAGCTTCAGTCGATCAGGGGCAGTATGCTTGAGAAGCAGTTGATCAGAAGTGAGTCTTCTCGAGAGCCAATCAGGGGCAATTATACAGAACGTGGAGATTTGAAAGCAGATACTTCAAGTGGATAATTAGATCAGGTTAAGTCGCTAGAACGCTCATTCAGGGGCAAGTCACCGCAGAGAGTGTTGAAACCAACTGGGTTGATAGGAGTTTAATGGAGATTGAATCCTTTTGTCGTATAGATACCGGGGCAAGTAATCTCGAGGTCGTCTCGTAGCAAGCTGTTCAGAGCAAGTATTCCCAGGAGTTAGATAGGGGCAAGTTGAGTGCACTGGGGCAAGTCATTCAAACCAGTCTGTTTATCCCCAGCCGGAGTTGAGTATCGGGGAATCATGTCATTACTCTTATCAGAAAACATTAGCCTTCCGGAAAAGGACTTGCTGTCGTTGGATCGTTATCCCACAGTTTAAACCTGTTACGTGTCAGTAACCAGTCGTTTCCAATGTCCAGTTCTCGCCTGGAAAACCGGTAACCAGTTCTCGTCTGGCCCACCCTTCCGTAAACATCAGTTCCCTTCTGGTGTATGTTATTGTAAACATCAGTTCCCGTCTGGTGTATGTTATTGTAAACATCAGTTCCCGTCTGGTGTAGTTTATTGTAACCAGTTCTCGTCTGGTCACCGTTTCTTCAAGTTGTATCAGTTCTCGTCCGGTACATGTCGTTGCGTAATCAGTTCTCGTCTGGTCATCGTGTGTTTTAACCTATGTGTTATACCAGTTCTCGTCTGGTGTACGTCAGCTTTCAACCAGTTCTCGTCTGGTTGTCTATGCCTCAGTCTGTTATCCAGTCAGCCCCGTCTGATGTCCAAACCAAATCAATTCTCGTCCGATAATCTATTTTGCTATCAGTTCTCGTCTGGTAGCCTACCTTTGAATGCTAGTTCTCGTCTAGTATTTCTCATATCTTCCATTTTGTACATAATCCATGTTCATACTAAACCAAAAAGCACAAAAACCTAAAAGTATCTGACACAGTAGTTCCCAATGACTCGCATGTTGTCAGGTTCCCCGATACGAAGCTCGACGGATACCAGTGCTCCGATTAATGTTGGAATTCCTTGTGGATGTTGTTAAATCAGAATTGCTACTCTTCAGCAGATGAAAGTTGTGTATTATCGAAAGAATTGAGATTGTATTTTTACCCCGTATCAGAGTAGGATCAGGAGTATCCTCAGCAGATTAAGATTGATATCCTTGATAGAAGGGGCATTCCCAGCAGTGTGCTGCACACAATCAACCCCGATTTGACCAATCCCCACAGAGTACGGGTTGTCAGGGGTTTAGAAAGAGTATCCCCGGTGCAGGGTCGTCCTTCCCTTTTCCAGCATTTATTTTGCTGAGATGATTCTGTGATATCAGGTTACCTTCAGTGGAGTTGACGTTGCCTTCGGCATTTATTTTGCCAAGTGGTTGCAGACCTGGTGTTCTCTGGCAGCTCGAGCCTGCATTTACATTTGCATATATCGTCATGGCATTTATACAAACATATAGCATTTCCATGCCGTCTGGGGCATCGCATTTTCAAACGCATAACATTTCCATGCCGTATGGAACATTGCATCATTCTCAGACATACGCATTTCGAAACATGGACCAGGTTGGTTACCTCATGGCTTTCGAGTATGTTCCCTTGCAGAGTTGTTTGGTTGAGCTTCTCTTCTCCCCCAGCGGAGTGATTCTTCACATTTGGTTGTTACGTCGGCCCTGAAAAAAAGATTGACATATATTAGATTTCTGAAGCTGCCTCCTGTTGACAGAATGGGTGTCGAGCAGTCGATTCAGAAGTTCCCCAGGAGAATTATCCTCAAGTTCGCCGTGAACTGTGAGATGACAGGATTTGATCCCATAAGTAAGATGGGAATCAAGGTGTTTGCTGTCTGAAGCATTATTTCAATACTTGTGGCGTCACACAGGTGATTGATGTTGAAAAGGATAGAATTTTTTTATCAGATAATTGACCAGTTGTTGCCGTGACAACCAAACTTCAGTTCATGGGAGGCTATTCCTCAAGCAGTTTTGCAGTATATTCCCACGGTTGGCAAATTTCAGGGTTTCATTGGTATTCAACCGTCATCTACCTTTGAATGTTTGAAGGTTGAGCGCTCTTCACCCATTCAGGTCCAAGCCGCTTGAATAGGGGCAGCTGTTGCACCCTAAAATTTGACCAACCGGGTCCCGTATCTGGCCCTATGTTTCGACGCCTGACCGCATTCGCATCCGCATATTGCATACAGTGCATTTTTTCAGTTGTTTTGATTTTATCGGGATCACAACCCTCGTCTCGCGTTTCAGGTGTTTTTTTATCAGTTCGGATAGGCGGAATCGCATTTTTGAGAAGTCGCGCGCTTCCTGGGTGTTTTCAGTACGCAGTGATTTTTGAGATTCTTGGTGTCTGGGTTACTGTTTGCTTCGATCTGGTCTCGCGCTCTTTTTGCGTTGGTTATTGGCCTTTGTTTGCATTTTTTAGGATTTAATAGCCTTTTGTAAAATTTTAAATAGGTTTTATAGATTTTCTAGAATTTAAATAGATTTTTTTAATATTTTTAATAGTTTTAAATCTTTTTAGAGTTTATAAATTGTTTTTAAATAGATTTTAGAATAAACTTTTTTTTTAGATATTAAGTCATTTATAGATAATAGATTTTAATACTTGTAGGATTTAATAGAAAGTTTTTAGAAATTAATAGTTTTTTAAGATGTTGGTCTTTTTTAGAATATTAGATAATTAGATATTAATAGATATTAATATAGATTTGTTTTAGAAATTAAGAGGTTAATTAAATCTAGATTTTGATTTGTTTAGAATAGATTAGAGTTGTTTAGATAGATATTAGTTTAATTCAGATTTTAAATAGTAGGTTTAGTTAATTAGGTAATTAGGTGATCTTTGGTTTTAATAGTGTTAATTAGTCCATTGTAATCAGCATTTTGTCCATTATCATTGGTATTTTCGTATTGGGATTTTTATCCAAGTATTATCAGTCAAGGCCCAATTTCTCAGTCCAGTATTCAACGCCACATGTCCTATTTAAAAGCATGCCACGCGTTCAAGCCAGGAGATGCCACATCACACTTTCCCCCACTCTCAGAATCACACACGCGTATTCCACTATCTCCACCCTCAGGCCACTTGGCTTCCATGCGCCTTCCCACCGTGACACTTGGCACCACCTGAGCTCCACCGGTTGCATGGCCGGCGGCCATGCAACCACCGCCATCAACGACTTCCGGTCACCCTAACAGACCTCCTAACCAATTCCGACCACCGTCTAACTCGCCGGAGACACCAAAATCCCCAGAAATTCTTCCAATCAGTATCCTTCTCCTCTGATCCATCTTCATCAACAATAATGATTCTTCTCAGATTCACCAGGACAATCATCAACCTTCATCGTCAATAATCACTAAACAACAGATTCAGTTATCCTCTCCGATCTCGTTCCAACATTCATTCAATTCTTCATGTTCTTCAACGTCAGTTTCCAGAAACTCGTGAAGATTCTCAGGTCTTCATCGTGTTCATAGAAAAACTCAGCAACCTCCAGAAACCTCCTCCAAGATCTTCATCTTTGTTCATCATTCCTCAAGAACATCTGTGTGTTCTTCAACGTAGATCCAGAAAACCTCAAATCATCAACCGGTCGCCCAGATCTTCAACCCTCGTAATCGTTCTTCAAGAACTCCAGGTGTCCTTCAAGAAAATCTCCAGAAATCACTCAAAATCTTCAGCAACTTTCATCATTCATTCAAACTTCAAGAAACCATCTAGATCCTTCACCGATCCCTCATCGTATCCTCACGATCTTCAAGAGATCTCCATCTTCTTCGCGGCTTCCAACTGTAACGGTGGTTGGCACGAATCCTTGAGTGTGGTAATGATATCGAGATTGTTAGGTTTGTGTAACTGGGTGGAGGAAGAGTGAAGACAGAGAGAGGGAAAGGGAAACGGCGCTGTGAACAGTGATAGAGGAGTTTAGGGTTCTGAAGTTAGAATGGAAGTGGATACGTCGGGTTGGGATTGGGCTCCGAGGCCCAACGGTTTTTTTTCCACATACACCCCTCAATTTCCTTCGCCGCACCTCCGTTTTTTCCCTTTTGATGGATCCTGGGCCAAGCCCAACGGTTTCACTGCATATACCCCCGGTTTCATTTACGCCCCCCCCCCCCCCCCCCCCTTTGTTTCCAGCAATCGGCTAGTGGGTTGGGCCCAGTTTCCTTGTGCTTTATTTTTTTACTACCTCCCCCCTGTATTGACTATGTACCCCCTTTTTTTGTATTTTTCTTTTTATTTTCTTTTATTTCATTTGCTTAGTTTCTTTTTAATAAAGAATCAAGAATACATGAAAAAAAATGTTGAAAAGAATAAAGAATAGAAAAATAGAGTGAAAAAGAATACATGAAGAAAAAAATAGTGAAAAGAATATGTGAAAAAAATAGTGAAATATGAAGATAGAAAAAACAGAGAAAAACGATATAAAAATATTAGCTCATAGATTTAATATTTTCTCCTTAGATATAGTTTCCATTAAGAATTTATTTTACCCCTTTTTAGAGGTAGTTTTAGAAGTCCACTTGTTAGGGGACTATTTTCCATTTGATTTTTTCCAGGATAGTTGGATAGTTTCTAGGAGATTATTTTTCAGTATTCAATCATTGTAACCATTTTTCAGAATATCAATAAAACGAGATTTGAGCTGTGGTCCCAAAAGTAGCCGAACTACAGCTGCTCTGATTTCTCGTGCTGAGCGAGAATATGTAGGCATAGGATGTGATATCCTAGCGAGCACACTAACAACTAACCTTTTGTTCTCTCGCTGCTGTGCGATCGAGACTTTCCCGCTAACGACTGATGTTATCCTTTTCTCTTGCCTGAGTGCATTTGAAACCAGACCGTAGTTTTATTTCCCATAGGTTCCCGTACCTCTCAAACCAATTGAATATCTCACTCCTGTGTGAGAACACCCAGTCTAGCCGTAGTTAGCCTGAACTACGAAAGCTCTGATCTTCCATGCTGTGTGGAAGTACGTAGGCACAAGACGCGAGGTCTTGGCGAGCCAATTCCCTGTAGTTTCCCGAACTACATAGACTCTGACTTTCTCTCTTGAGAATACGTAGGCATAGAGTGCGACGCTCTATCGAGTCAAATTCCCTTCCGTTTAGATTTAGCAGCCGTAGATAGATTATTTTGCATCCTTTAGACAAACCAAGCAAGCGTGGATCCCGTCGAGTACGACGGACGTGAGGGGTGCTAATACCTTCCCCTTGCGTAACCGACTCCCGAACCCAGGTTTTGGTTGCGACGACCATACCTTTCCCGTTTTTTGCGAGGTTTACTTCGAGCGTTTCCTTTCCCTCCGTTGGGATAAATAACGCACAGTGGCGACTCTTCTGTCAGCCGGCGCCGATTTTTACAGTAGCGACAATGTGGAGAGAGCTTTCTACACTACCGATAGAGTCATGACTGTGTCTTTCCATAAATTTGGTGATTACTTTCCTGGTATCAAAGAATGCATGATTTGCTAGGATATGGTTCGTAGGTCTGCACATGTTTAGTCTTGCTCCAGCTTCTACTCTATCTTTCGCCGGAACTGCTCGTCCGCTGCCACAAATAGTGTTAAAATCTGGTTTGGTGCATTTCATTCTGATTCATTATGGCAAATGGTCCAGCACCTTTTTCTGAGATTGGCAAAAGAGTAAGAGATCTCTTATACAAGGATTATAACTTTGACCACAAGTTTACCCTGTCGGTTCCAAGTTCCAGTGGATATCCATAGCATGCTATCAATTGATGATCTCATGGAACTTGTACAACAGATAGTTGCTTTTCACATGAAGCATAATGCTAAACCAGAAGCAGTTTTGTTAGATACTTGCACGCCATGGAATTACTTTTGAGATTGATAAGGAAATGGTTAATGATGACGAAGACTGAGAAATGTTGCAGGATATCATAAACAATTCTAAGTTAAAAGAAGGATATCTGACTCTTGCTCGTGATATTGAATTCATGGAGCCCAAGCCTGATTCTATCAGCAGCACACTACCCTTTTCCTCTGCTGCTGCAAGCATAAATCAAGTTTTTAAGCATAGATGAATCAAAGCAAATGGCGGCTCTAACAGCAACATCAGCTGTAATGTATGAACATGTTCAGAAAGTAGTGAAATCCTTGGGTCTGGGAAATATTTCGGTTGGCATAATTAATCCTTACAAGTCATAGTTGTTGAGAGACTCACTAAGGACACCTTGCATGTACTGAAACCAGCGTCCATTTCTTTAGAGTCTACACAAGATGAGGAAGAAACTTTGGAAAAATGGTATCGTTAAATCTTCTCGTTTAGCTCCTCGGAAGTGTCCCTAATATGTAGGAACTGAAGAGGATCCAGCATGCATTATTTGCCAGCAATGTCTCTATCCCTCTGTAGTTGTATGCAGTTGCAGACCATAATCTTTTGTGTGTCTGGTGCATTGAGAACACCCCTGTGAGTGCAAAACTGCTAAACTCCGTCTTCTCTATCGTCATTCAGTTGGTGAGTTGAATGATGTGGCATTTTCAATTGACAAATACATTTCTGATGAAAAAGCTGCGGAGGATAAAGTAGAGGAGCTCATCAAGGCAGTAGTTGATTCTGGTGCCAAAGTGGTTGATGGCTTTACATTTTTATGGTTCTGAAAATCAGTTCTAAGTTTGAACTGTGTCAATTTTGCCGTACAACCGGTGTTGTTGCTATGTTGAAGCTTAGTCAACCAAATCCAGATGATCTTGGATATGTCGATTCTGTTTCAGTTGAGGAAATTGGTGGTGCAAGGGTTACCGTTGTTAAGAATAAAGAAGGTGGCAATTTTGTATTAACTGTTGTCTTAAGAGGAAGTACTGATAGTATACTTGATGATGTTGAAAGACCAGTTGATGATGGAGTGAACACTTACAAGGCTGTGCCAAAGAGAATACTTGAATTGATGAATTTCACTGGTTTAACGAGAGAAAATGTTGCGAGCCATACAACATATCACTGTTAAGGAAAATGTTGTTGATATACATGAGGTTCAGGATGGATATGGGCTGATGATATCAGAGTTGCTTGGGACAGATTTCACAAACTGCTCCTCAGTACCTAACAACATAAACTCAGTGCACAATGAAATAAGCCTTGATAATGGAACAAGGACACTTGCCAAGAACAATTTCAAAGGAATATTCACAGTTGAAATTTTCTTCTGATATGAACAGGCTTAATTCGTTGACACTTGAAGCAGATGATGATTCTGATTGTTTTATTTTTCTCTTTCTCCTTTTCAATTATTTTTTTCAATTATTTTCTTTTTTTTTATTTCTCTTAAGAATTGGGCCATGTGGACTCTTCCATATTTTTTTTGGTTATTAGTTTGTTTTAAATATCATTCTTGAAAAAGAGCTCTTAAAAAAATTATTAAAAAAATATTTTAATTTTTGGATTAATTGTTGTTTGTTTTGGATCTTGAATTTTGATAAAATTTTATCAATATCAATGGACTTTGGGTGTCGATTTTATCCACCAATAGAGGTGATTGATATTGATGATGATTTAATCGATTTAAGATTCAAATTGTGGTTTCTTTTTAAGTTCTCTTTCTTCTTCTTCTTTTTTTTATCGATGAAATCTATGGATCATAGATTTGTTGATTATCAAGGTTGTTTAATCTTCATTATTTCAAATCTATAGGTGAATAACCATTGAGATAATTCTCCGTACTTTGAAATAGTGATAGATTACCTTTGATTAATCGATGAAAAATATTGATTATGATGAGATCACTACCACTTTTCTTTTTGTGTGGCATGTTTTAGGAGAGTGATTTACATATCATTTCTCTAACATGTGTTAACACTAACATTATTATTGACCGGCCTCAGATAGTCGTGGTTTCTATATAAACCCGATTTAGATTGCTTAACATAGTGCTAAAGTGTCCCGTAATAGGAAAATGATCATTCGTGGCTCAAACTTATGTTTGAAAGTCCAAGTATGGTTGGTTGCTTATCTTAAGTCCACTACCTATGATACTCATTGTTAGGAGGCTTTGATTCTATCAATCCTCTAATGAGTTTTCGTTAACCCTGGTCTAAGTGTAAGAATTAACCATCGTTGATCATATGTTCTAACCACTAACCACTATCATTGTTTAATTTTGTTTATATTTTCTTCTTACTCCTTACCTCTTTACTTTTATGCTTCCATACTATCATTCCATATCATATCTTTGTTTATGTTTATGTCATTTCTCTTTTGTCCACTTGAACCATATCTTGTTCAAAACACTAGTAAAGGATTAAACCTCTAAAAGACTTGGTGCTCTTAACTTTGTGGTTATGCTCTTGGACTACTCTTAGACCTTGAACTTCATGGACCTTTGGACTTAGAATTAGGACTCTCATTCCTATGCTTGGAGTGTTGTGGATCTTAGCCTTTATTTGGCTCGCTCATTAGCTTATGCTTTAAATCGGATGGAATTCTTTTTGCTTGCTATCGAGTGTGCTACAAGTCGGTTAGATCTTTCTTACCTCTAGCTCTTATTTTGTTTTCTAGGATAGTCACTTCATCTCCTCCCCTTCTTAAATTTTCAAAACTTTCTCCCTCTTTCAAAACCTTCTTGGTTTCAAACTTCAAAACCGCTTTCGCAATAAAACCTTGACTTTCGTCAAGCGATTTTCAAACTTTGTTCTTCTCAATAAAAGTCAATCAATGTTAATCATGCTTTGACCAATTTCAAAAGACATAAAAAATACAAAAAACTCATCAACTCTTTTTGTGCCTTTATGCACTTTTCACTTTAAAACTTTTCATAAAGTTTAGACATGAGTCATTTCCATAGTTGAGATATAATTCTCCTATTCCCCATAGTATTAAGATTTTGAAATTTTCCACTTTGATGTTGAGTGATAGCCTTGTTTATAATCCAATCAAATCCTCCATCTTTATGTGACGCAAATGTTGTCTTAATACTTGTGGGCGACTAGTCGCGGTTTTCTCCTTAAAATGACGACTTGTCTTTACATTTAAAATCAATTAAAATCAACAAATTTTTGTCATTTGTACCACGAACTACGAGGTTTTGATCCTATATTGCACTTTGTGGGTATGTAGGCATGAGGCGATAAGTCTCTCCAAACACAAAAATCTAAAAAATAATTCTCTTCTCATCTCCCCAATCTTTTTTCAAACAAACCATTTTCAAACCAAAAAGCATAAATATTTCAAAGGGCTCCTATAGAGTACTATAGACGTTTTGGGTGCTAACACCTTCCCATTGCGTAACCAACCCCCTTACCCCCGATCTCTGTTTTTTGTTCTCGTTTTAGAACTCTTTGGTTTTGTTCGCTCTTTTTCCTTTCCTTTTTTGGATAAAATAAAAGTGCGGTGGCGACTCTTGTTCTTTTGAGTTAAGCTAACCAATAGCTTACACTCACAATTTTTACCGCTACACAACCCACTTAAATCTATATAAACAAACTAAAATAACAGCCCCTACTGTACCAGACATTGATGCCATGACATTAAGTATGACATCCATGACAGCAGTTCTGTCATCAGCTCCTGCTGCACCAGACAGTGATGTCATGACGTTGGTAATGACATCCTGTTTAAAACACATGACAACAGTTTTGTCATCTGCTCATGCTAGCTCCTTCTGCATCCATGACAGCAGTTCTGTCATCAGCTCCTGCTACACCATAACTCATGTTGTTTGTAACACATGACAGTCGTTCTGTCATGATAGCAGATGGATGTCGTGATGGATGTCACGACATTCAGCATGACATTCACATTAAAACTTTCCACAGCAGTTCTGTCACCACAGCAGATGGAGATGTTATAACATCCTGCTTAACATCAGTGCAGGATCATGTTTTACCAAAATTTAGCCAATCATAGAACCATGAAAAATTATAGAACCATGGAACTAACAATTGGAAATCCCACCAAATCTCAGACCATCATCACCTCTCCTAGGATCTTTGAGATTGTGGGCATAGGTAATAACTGCCACCGCCCCCACTTTCGCTCCTGGGATGCCACATGTCCCACTACCTTTTAACCCTCAATGATGAATAGTGACCTTTGATTACTTCCAGACGTTTTATAAATAATCTCCTCAGAAACCATTTTTAATTTTTCCACTCCAAGCAATCACTACGCATTTCTTTCAAGCACTCCTAACTCTTTTACCCTCAGTAAACCCATTTTTCTCTAAACCCTTAACAATGGCGTCCTCCACTGCTGTTACTCAAGATCAGAAGAAAAACTCAAAGGTCAAGGGGCCAAAGAGTGTGTCCTTACTTCCTCCCTTTGCTACACTAAGCGGACCCAAGGTGGTGAAAAACCAACAGTTCATTCTCGAACCTCTTAGAGAAGAGAAGAGGCACATATACGAATCTCAAGTAATGATTCTCGTGACTGTTTCAGGTAAACCCCTAGCTTTAGTTGGTCTTGTATCCACTTTAGGAGCATATTATTCAACCATTAGCGACTTTTTTTCCTCCTATCGCAAGACTAAACCCTTAAGGCAGAAAGATCAAACAAAAGTAGCCACTGAAGGTCCTGATAGTATAGCCTTACACAACGTAAACCTAAAGTACTTGAATGATGGGTCTAGGTTGTTTAGAGCAACTCCTTACTTCAAAGATTCTGACCTTTATTTGAACTGGTTGACCAAGGTAGAGAAGTTCAAGGCAGAAGCTTGGAAGAAAACTGGGATTTATGACTTGATCATGATGTCGAAGACAGGTCCCTCCTACTGCCCCATTATGCTGGCTTCTTCTTTGTATTTTTAGGATAGTACCCATTATACCTTTCACCTTCCTTGTGGGATGATGACACCCACTCTTTTTGACTTAGCCGCTATCACAGAGCTAAAACCTCATGGATTGGTCTATGACCCTGAAGTGGATAATCAAGACACCATAGGGTTTTCCACCACCAAGCACACGTATACCCACTTCATCAACCATTACCACAACAAACAAACAGACACAACCGAAGACCAAGAACACATAGCATTTCTAGATATGTGGCTTTCTCGTTATGTGTTCTGTACCAAATCTCTGCAGGTGGTAAGGAAGTATCTCACTCTAGCCAACCAACTACATCTGAATCGAGGCATTTTCCTATGTGAAATAATACTGGGCAGCTTATATGAATCTCTGAGTGAAGGTGTCGGTCGACATAGAGACCAAGAGACTAATGGGAATCTCTTGTTGTTGGGGCCTTTTTGGCTACTCCAGCTCTGGCTTTATGCCAAGACTAGCCTTCCTAACAAAGGGACGATCGACGAAGAAGACCCAAAGATAAAGGAGAGGCAAGTTGAACGGACTCGACTAGTTAAGCTAACCCCTAGTGAAGAAGGGCAGACACTCAGGGCTTCTATTTCTGGCTTCATTAAGATGTTCGCCAAACGATATGAGTTTACACCAAGGATGGCCCCGTTTATAGAAAGGAAATATGGTCCTGAATGGTTTACTAGGGCCTTCCCTCCTACATTCAAAGAAAGGAACTCGACGCCTTAAAGGTTAGCAACCCTCGATAATACATCAAGATCCTTCTTGGAAGTTGAGGAAGTTCCTCTGGCAAGACTCTTAGTGCTTCGACCTCTGAAGACCAACCTTCGAGCAAGCCTGAAGACAACATCCTGCTAAAGATAAAAGAGAAGATCTTTAAGGGTGACCTTTTCACGCTTTTGCAGATGGACCACGTTACTTACATCTCTTTAAAGAATCTTCTTCAACAAGTAGATATTCATGCTATTTCCCCTGAATCTGCCACCATCATTCTAAAACTTGGTGCTATGATTGAAAAAGTTTATAGGGATCTCAAGCACCTGCCTCAGATCAAAAAAACCATTTCGACCAAATCTAGTAGCGAGGTTGCCGCTTAGGCATCTGCCACTGACTCTGAGAATAGGATGGCAGAATTGGAGGAAACCAGAGAAAAGAACAAGCAGGAGATTTCCTCTAATGAGTAAAATATTGCTTCCTAGGAGCAAAAGATCTAGAAGCTTCGAACCAAGATCTCGAAGGCCAAAAAACGCAATGCTGAGTTATCTGCCTTTGATGATTCTGGCTTCTCAAAAGAGCTTGATAATGCCATAACCTTTATTGAGGAAGCTCGACAACTGGAGAAAGAAGTTGCACACCTAAGGTCTGACAAAACCTTGTGTGAAAGACGCCTTGAACTCCAGAAGTCGAAATATTTGAAGATGAAAGAGAATCTCCCATTTTATCTTGTTAATTTATTTGTAATGTTTGCTTTTGAATATCATGTGACATAGTCTTTCATACTTTATTATGTAATGATTTTAAGCCATTTTGGCATTTATGAATACCATTTTTGGCTCTGCCTTATACATTGAATTATTATCTAGAGATTTTAATTTCTTGAAGCGCTGGTTTATATTTTTTCAAATACTTTCCATTTACTTTCAAGATCCTTTTATCATCGTTTAACTCTTCGACTTCATAGGCTCCACTAAAAAATACTTGCGTAATTTGAAATGGGCCTTCCCATTTTGGGGACCATTTTCCCAAGGCTCTGACCTTTCGATCCATAAGCAAGATTACCCTCCAAACCAAGTCTCCAGGCAAAAAGTTCTTAACCTTAACCTTTTTATTGTAAGACTTTTCTACTCTTTTCTTTTGTCTCCTCAAAATTTCTAGAGCTTTAAGTCTTTCTTCGTCCAAATATACCAACTCATCTAACATCATATTCCAATAAGACTCATGAGGAATTTCATGATGTCTCTAAACCCTAGTCGACTGTAGGTAGATCTCAACGGGTAATACTGCATCGTGACCAAAAGTCAGTCGAAATGGAGTAGTGTTGGTGGCCTCTTTGGGAGAGGTTCGACATGCCCAGAGAATCTGGTCCAACGTCTTATGCCAATTTCAAGGCTTCTTTCCCACATGATTTTTTATCAAACCAATCACCACTTTATTAGCTGCTTCGACTTGACCATTAGCTTGAGCATAATAAGGTGTAGAGGTTAAGAGTTTGAATCCCATCTCCAAACCTGTAAATGATGTACTTTTGAATAAACTTGATTACATCCTCTTGATCCACTTTTGGTAGAGGTACTACTTTGTTCCACTTTTTAAAGTAGTCAATTCCCACCAAAATGTATTTCTGATTCTTGGAGGATGCAGTTCGAATCTCTCCAATCAAGTCTATACCCAGAGGCAATCTGAGCTAAGTCATTCGCCACTTGATTCTTCAGTCGAGGTATATGTCGAATGCTTGCCACTTCAAATTTTTTCAGTAGTCTGTTGGTTATTACAAAGTATATGATAAGATTTTTCTTAACACACTTGTACTCCTTTATAATTTGCTTTATAACCAACTCCGAGTCTCCCATTATTTCGACTCGAGTTGCCCCTAATTCTAACAAAATTTCAAGTCCTGCTATTAAGGCCTCATATTCAGCCTCGTTGTTGGAACAAAGCCCTTCGACTTTGTACTTAAATTTTGTTGGAATTTTTCAGGCAAAATAATTAGCACGCCAATGCATGTTCCCTCTTTTTGGTTGGAGCCATCGAAGTATAACTTCCAAGGTTCTAGTTTGACGTAATTCAAAGTTATTTCATTTATGGAGTGGTCGACTATAAAGTCTGCTACCATTTGTCTTTTAACTGCCTTTAAAGACTTATATGTTAGAGATTACTCAGTCAATGCTAATGCCCACTTACCAACTCGACTATGCAAGATAGATTTAGACAACATATGTTTAATAACATCAAAATGAGACGAAACATAAACATCAACTGGTTTTATATATTGCTTCAATTTTGTACAAGAGAAATACAAGCATAAACATAATTTTTCTATCATGTTATACCTAGTTTCTGCATCATTCAAAACTCTACTGAGGTAGTAGATGGCCATTTCGACACCATTCTCATCCTCTTGAGCCAACATGCTCCCAAAAGTTTTGTCTGACGCAGCTATGTACAACCTCATACTCCTATTCCTACAAGGCGGTGAAAGAACTAGAGGATGGCTCAGGTAGTCCCTGATCTTGTCGAAGGCTTCCTGTTGACCTTACCCCCATTTGAATCCCTCTTTATTAAATTGGAGCAATGGTTAAAAGGCCTGCATTTTTCGGCTTAGGTTCGATATGAACCTTCTCAAGAAGTTTATCTTGCCCAGCAGTGATTGCAGCTCCTTTTTATCAATGGCACTTTCTTCCATGATGGCTTTGGTTTTGTTCTGATTAATCTCGATCCCCTTTTTGAGGACCACAAAGCCTAGAAAATCCCTTTCCTGCACACAAAACGCACACTTAAGAGGATTCATTTTAAGACCATATCTTCTCATCCTCTCAAAGGATTGTCGAAGATGGTTCAGGTGATTCTTCCCTGAAATAGACTTAACCACAATATCATCAATATATGTTTGCATGAAAGTATCTATATAATCATGGAAGATTGATTTTATTGCTCATTGATATGTTGCCCCAGCATTTTTGAGGCAAAAAGGCATCACTACCTATTCGTAGGTGCCTAAGGCTCTAGGACATCGAAAAGCTGTTTTGGGGACATCATCTTCAGCAATAAAAATTTGGTTATAACCAGAGTATCCGTCCAACATACTGAGATACTCATGTCCTACGGCAGAATCGACTAGCATTTCTGCCACAAGCATGTAATATTCATCCTTTGGAGTTGCAGAATTTAGATCTATAAAGTCTATGCAAACTCTTAAAGAACCATTCTTTTTAATGACAGGCACAATGTTAGCCAACCATTCGACATACCTGGCAGTGCGGATGAAGTTGCATCAAAGGAGTCTTTCGACTTCCTCTTTTATTTTTGAGAGAATTTCTGGGGCAAACCGTCTTGGATTCTGCTTGACTGGCTTCTTCCTAGGCTTGATTGGCAACTTGTGTTCGAACAATTCTCTCCTCAAACCGGGCATCTCATCATAGTCCCAAGCAAAACAATCTTTAAATTCTTGCAGTAACTGGATGACTTCGACCTTAAGTTGTGGGTTGAGATTGGCGCTGACATATGTTAGCCTTCTCGTCACCCCATCTCCTAGGTCGATTTCTTCCAATGGTCCTAAGCTAATATCTTAATGTCGTTCTCCAGCAGATCCTTTTCAAATCCCAAAGGCTCTTTATCATAGATGGCATCAAGCCTCTGGCTTTACTCTACACCCTGAACCTTATCAGGTGGTTACGGGTCGAAGTCCTTACCAGGACCTTCTTGGTGAAAATCAAAATTGGCCCTGACGGCCATATGTTCATTAGCAGCTTCCAAAGCCGCTTCTAATTTGGTTTCAGCCACATAGGCCGAAATTCTTCTCAATGTTCTGAACTCAGTCATTATCACTGAATTTGCTTCCCCACCCTGTGGGGTCTACTACAGGATTGCTAAGGTATGAGAGCCTTTCTCCTGGTACTTCCTTATCCCACCGGAAACCATCGACGAGGTGTAAGTACAATGAGCAGAATGTCTCATCATCTGGGACAAACTCAAAATCTGCTGGGGCAATATTAGCCAGATGTTTGTCGAATTGTCTTATGTCGACATGATTTACAGGTGCCTTGAAATACCCTTGATCAGCTTCGATGTTCTCCATTATACCTTCTGGACTCTAAATGGTGATTCGTTGATGCATTGAAGATGGTATTGCACCAATTCCATGTATCCACTCTCGTCTCAAGAGCAGATTGTAATTGGCCTTTGTTTCTACCACCATGAAGACAATAGGCCTAGTAATCGTCCCAACTGTCAAGTCAACTTGTATTACACCCATTGTAGAGCCAACTTTTCCTTCTTAATTCGAAAGAACCATATTATGTGGCTTTGTGTCGGTGTCATACTTGTCAATCTTGTTCAGTAAGAAGTGTGGCATCAGATTTACCATTGCGCCACAGTCCACCAGAATTTTATTCACTGGTACGTTTTCTACCTTCCCAGTGATGTAAAGAGGCTTCAGGTGGCTTTTCATTGCCTCTGTAGGTCGATCAAAGAAGGCGTTCTGCTCTTCAACACACTCGTTGTTCATGATATAGTAGCACACTAGCTTGTGTGCCGCCATTTCTGCTTCAGTGTAGGCATCCAGATTTTCGACCTCTGTAATTTGGTCGAAATCCCTGGGCATTACAGATACCATGTTTACTAGGATATACAAAGAGGTTTCAGAGTCAGAGTCGAAGTTATCCATCATCCTCGACCATCTTTTTATATTCAACCTCTTGAGAGGGGAACAATTTCCACCCCACAGGAATTTTCTTAGTAATCGAGTTGATTCCCTCTGTTATCAGTAGGGACATTAGTACTGGACTCTCCTGGTTCTTTGATGGAGCCTTCCTGAGGGCCTTCCTTCTGCGTTGTTCCCTCCTCCATTGAGATCGCGACATCGGGTTCTTCCCCTTGTAATTCTCATAGACATGAGAAGTTTTGAAGGATTGAAACTCCTTGCAATAGGTGATCGAAGAACCACGATTGACGTCGAAGTTTTTCACTTCTACTGGCCTTTATGCCTGTCCTCATTAGGTCTGACCCATTTTCCGTTAGAAATTTCAGCAAATGGCTTATAGGTAGCAGGCTTTGCTCCTAGTGCTCTAGCCTTCGACTCAGATCTTCTCGGACGAAGCTTCGAGGGCTATGGTTGGCCTTTTCTCACTTCTGCTTCGCCTTTCTTACCCCTCCAAGTTTCTAGGAAACCTTCTGATCGAAGATTGCGGTGTATCTAGGGCATAACATGACACCAGACCCTTTCTTTTGGCAGCAATGAAGGAATTCAACAATGGTCTCTTCCTGTCCTAGATATGCCATTTTGTTGCGCTCTTCCTGGAAACTTGCCTCATCGGCTTCCATGGTCTTACATTGTGTTATTTTAACCATATTTACGTCCATGTCGATGTCATCACTCAGGTTCAGACTATAGAAGTCCAACTCAAGGCCTTCAGCAATCTTGTCCATCTTAACAAAACCATCTGCAGCTTCTTTGGTTACTAGTATTAGGTTGGAATCTTGAGTGACCCCATCAATCAAGTCATCATTAACTTTCTCGAGGCCTTCAGCGGCCTCACTCATGAGTTTTTCTGCGGTATTATTTCCAAGGCCTATAGTAACCTTGGCTAGAACAGTATCATTAGCGAAATCTTCAGTAATTTCCACCATATTAATCGAATAGTCGAAGTCATCAGCAACTTCGACCATATGCACTTTTGTGGGCTCAGCATAGTAGGCATCCACTGCTTGCAATAGATCAGAGTCAATTTTCATTTGACTATTGCTTTTCTCTCCAAACTTCAGTCTCCCCTTCTGGATAGCATTCTGAACCAAATCCCTGAAAAGAAAACATTGAGAAGTTTTATGACCCAAAAAATTATGGTACTTACAAAATCCTCTCTTTTTTCTTTGTTCTAAAGGTGGCATTTTAGCGCCAGTAGGTACTATCATTTGCCCATCTTTAACTAACAAATCAAAAATTTCGTCACATTTAGTGATATCGAAAGTATATGTTTTCTTTGGAAACTTGTCATTCTTTTCATATTCGACAACATTTTTTCCATTTGGAGGAGCTAACATTTTACAAGCATATGGAGGACCCTGCTTTCATTCAGCAACATCTATCTCGTTCTCGTCGAAATACAATGGTTCATCATGTAAACCTTCAATATTATCATTATATTCGACATAAGCTACCTTTTTACTCTTATTAAATTTAGCCTTTTCATCTTTCAGATGCTCTAGCTATCGAACCCTATCAGTTAGTTGGGTCATATCTCTCAGATACTGGGTATCTAATTTCTTCCTAATAGAGTAATCAAGGCCACCAGCAACCATTTCGACTAACTCATGCTCAGGTACTTAAGTAAAACACCTAGCCTTAAGTAGTCGGAACCTATTTAGGTAATCTTCTATTGGCTTAGAAAACTTTTTATTTTATACTAGCCAATTCTTTCAAACTAATCTTAGTTTGTCCCATGTAGAATTGTTCATGGAATAAGCGCTCAAATTGGGTCCAATTACAGATTGAGTTAGGGGGTAAGGTTGTAAACCAAGTGAAAGAATTTTTAGTGAAAGAGCTTGGAAAATATTTTATCCTAAGACCTTCATAATTTGCAATCTCTCCAGCTTCGATCATATACTGGGCTACGTGTTCAACAGTAGATTCAGTAGCATCTCCTGAAATCTTGGTAAACTTTGGCACCTTCGTCCTAGGAGGTAATTCTGACTGGAGAATATAGTCTACTATCGGTGACGTATAATTTGGCCTAGTAAAACTAGAATTTACCCCATTTCGAGCCATTATTCTTTCTACCATGGCTGCTAAGTTATTATCGACAGTTATGTTGTTACTTCAAACCTGTTGTATAACATGGTCAACATCTTGGTTTCGATTCACCATAATCACCTCTGGTTCTCTCTCTACCAAAATTAGTGCTTAGTCCCTAGGTGGTTCGATCCTAGAAGGTTCGAGTCTAAGGGGTTTGACTCTCCCTTGATTTTCTAGATTTGCCTCAGGTATGTTCCCTAGGTTCCATCGTGGAATGTTTTCCACAACAACTGTGTCTCTAACAGAGGCTGGTACACCCATAAATTATGCTAAGCGTGCCAATTGCACTACTAATTGTTGGTTAGTCTAGGTAGTATTCTGGAACAAGGGCTGGAAAATTTCCCCCATAGTTTGGGATAAGGTTTATACCATTTGCAGGTTACTCTCATCCATTTGTTGTCTTAAATAAGCTATATAAGTATTTGTCAGATTAGGGCCTTGAGTGGAATACCCCACACCTACACTTTGAATGCTTCAACCAACATTTATCCCAGATCCTGACCCTTGTAACGGTGAAGCCATTACATTCTCTGAGAATACTGGGGGAGAATTTTGGAGGCCTTGCATTATTGACATTGGCATTCCATATGGTGGGTTTCTTGGTAATGGTTGTGAAAACCCTAGAGGGGGGAAATGTCTAAACGTCGAAGTTTCTCCTGGAGGAGTTTGGGGATTGGATGCTTGTAACCCCATGTACTCCAAACAGGCTGAGTGTAAGCCCTCATATCTGTCGACCCCAAACCTGCCACTGATGGCACTGATTCAGGCATAACAGGAGGCGGTATTTGCTCTCCTGTTGAAGGGACTAAGGATGTCACTACATCGCTCCTAGACATGTCTCGAGGATTAGTGTTACTAGGTTGGGGATTAGAACCACTTCCTCAAAGGTTTGATTTATTTGGCTTATTAACATTTGTCGCCATTTTCCTAATGTAGTTTCTCCTTGGTCTTTCTTCGTTTGTAGCGGCTACTTTACCACTTCTTAATAACATGCAACGAAGTTTTCTCAAAGACAAAACTAACAAATGCAGTTTTTTTTTCAAAACATTTACAAAAAGCTTTATAAACTTTAGCACTGTCCCACTGGGCGTGCCAATTTGTTTCCCGTGAAAGTTGGAAAACAACCGCTGATCTTCCAAATCTAACTTTGGTGACTCACAGGATCGATCAAATTGATCCTAGGACATGTGCTAAATTTTAATTTAAAGTTTATAAAGAAAGGTTAATTCAAGTGCATGGTTCGACAAGAATATAATAGCGTTAAATTGAAAGAAAAGGTTAAAGACTAATGAAAAGGCTTAAAAGAAACAAAGCATAACGCTGAAGATGTAAATTGCAGGAAAGTAAAAGATAAACTCTTTTAATACAAAGTGAAAGTAAATCTCATTAAAGTGTAAAATGGTGTTTTACATCACATACATTCTTCCAAGACTCTTTTCTCTACACACGGATAATTTGAGTAAATTTGGAGTGACTTGTACAATAGTGAACACAACACACCGAATCTTATTGCTAGAACCCCTATTTATAATAATAAAATTAACTGCTGTTAACTTCCTAAGAGCATTAACATTTGACAAGTGTTGCGCTGCATGCATCTGCCTCTTGGATGTGCGCCACTTGTCTTATTCGGGAGTGAGAAAGAATAACTACTCCCTCCTTTATTTGAATTTTAAATTCTTTTAGTATTTGGACAACATTCTCGGTCGAAGGTAACTTCTTCAATCTTAGAGATATTTTCTAAGTCCAAAAAAGTCTTCCTTTCTTGTGTGAGTGCCTTCGATTTCATTTATTGTAAAGACCTGGTCGAAGGCTTCTTCACATTACCTTGAGAATTCAACATTTCAACCAAAAAACTCTAATTTAATGTGGGCGTCAAATTTCTGAGCTAACAGTAATGCATAAGACTCTACGAGCAAGCAGCAAACACCTAACTACTAG
Source organism: Lathyrus sativus (assembly GCA_963859935.3). Lineage (NCBI taxonomy): Eukaryota > Viridiplantae > Streptophyta > Magnoliopsida > Fabales > Fabaceae > Lathyrus > Lathyrus sativus. The sequence continues at coordinate 459,682,844 of OZ012738.1, forward strand.
AATGTGAACATTAGTATCGTCCATAAAAAACACCAACAAACCATAGTCCCACGAACTACGAACACTCTAAGGTAGGCACAAGGGCTCCAATCCTTGGCGAGCAATCTTCTCTTTCACCCGTTGTCCTCCGAACTACGATTGCTCTGACTTTCCCGTTACACAAGAGAATACGTAGGCACATGATTGCGAGATCCTGGCGAGCCCCTTTTTGTTTTTTCTCCCTTTGTTTTCTCTTTTTATTCGTGCATTCCCTTAGCAGTTAAGCTTTAGATATACAGACCCTTTGATTAGAACAACAAGAGTGAATCTCGTTGAGTACAACAAACGCGAGTGTTGCTAACACCTTCCTCTTGAGTAATTGACTCCTGAATCTTGAATTTGGTTGCGAGACCATGTTCTTTCCCTCCTGAGGTTTTCTTGATGTTTTTATTTCCCCGATGGGATAAATAAAGTTCAATGACGAGTATGTGTCTTCGTTGATTGTTTTTTCGCGTAGCGGAAGAATGCCCTAGGAAAAAGCACCATGCTCTAACCTGTAAGCCTAAGGCCATGCACCTGAAAAATCAAATAGTTGTTTCCATGATGGGAAAGACATTTGATGTTCATGTTTCACATTACTTTTGTAACTGCTTCATAACCTTCCTACTTCTCACTATGGTCCCACGTGATAGCCAGACACCAGCCACGACTTTAAAAGACTTTCCGACTAGTAAACGTCTGACAAGCTTTGGGGAAATTGTTTTGGGTCGGCCAAAGGCCCAATACAGAATCCCAACCTTGCATGGCCGAATCAAAATTATCTAACGTATATAGACAACACACGTGAGATTCAATGTATACTTTTCTGATCCCCACTTTTACTATACTCATCTTGAACTTTATGACTGACTCGAACGTTGAAGTGTTAATTTTGCAGGTCCACCATGCTCTACCGTACTGGCAATCAGCATATCAGCATTATCGCTTCCTGGATCCTACATCAACAATCAACACCAATTTTAATTCTAAAACAAACAGGTCAAATATCCACTGGATATAAGTCAAATTATCATATGTCTATTTCCCTATTATCTTTTTTGTTTGTTTATAATTTTGATATTAAATAAAAAAACTTAATGTTTTAATTATATAAAATTGGATGGAACAAAATTTGTTTGTTTATAATTTTGATATTAAATAAAAAAAACTTAATGTTTTAATTATTTAAAATTGGATGGAACAAAATAAAGTGATTTTTTTTGTCTAATTATCAAAACTTCACCTCTTTAATAAGTGGTGGGCTAATGTGGAATCGAATATGTATCCTTATAAACCGATATCGCCACACAACTATCAGTGCCTTCATGAAACAAACTAAAATATATTTATTTCATTTCAATTTCATCTGTTACTAGTATTTTTCTTCCTTCCAATTTAGATATATAAAAAGAAATTGTTCAATTCAGTGTATGATTTTCAAACAATGAAGAGATTCTCTAGCTCGTGTTAAATTATGTTCATTTTTAAAATTTTAAGTTGAACCTAATGAGCTATACTACTCTTTTTTTAGTATGTAGACACAGTAACAATAACTATCAAAATCACACGGATACAACAGTTCAGTGTATAATGTTCAAACAGTGAATGGATTCTCTGTCTTACTCTTGTTAAATTTTGTTCATTTTTAAAATTTTAAATTGAACCTAATGGGTTATACTACTCTTTCTTTTAGTATGTAGACACAATAACAGTAACTATCAAAATCACACAGATACAACAGTTCAATGTATGATTTTAAAACAAGGAAGGAATTCTCTATTTTGCTCTTGTTAAATTCTGTTCATTTTTTAAAATTTTAAATTGAACCTAATGAGTTATTCTACTCCTTTTTTAGTATGTAGACACAGTAACAACAACTATCAAAATCACATGGATACAACAGGTCAGTGTATGATTTTCAAACAATGAAGGGACTCTCTATCTTGCTCTTGTTAAATTTTGTTCATTTTTAAAATTTTAAATTTAACATAATGGGTTATACTACTCTTTTTTAGTATGTAGGCACAGTAACAACAAATATCAAAATCACACGGATACAACAATTTAGTGTATGATTTTCAAACAATGAAAGGATTTTCTATCTTGCTCTTGTTCAATTCTGTTCATTTTTAAAATTTTAAATTGAACCTAATGGACTATACCACTCTTTTTTTAGTATGTAGACACAGTAACAACACCTATCAAAATCACACAGATACAACAATTTAGTGTATGATTTTCAAACAATGAAGGGATTCTCTATCTTACTCTTGTTAAATGCTGTTCATTTTTAAAATTTTAAATTGAACCTAATGGGTTATACTACTCTTTTTTTAGTATGTAGACACAGTAATAACAATTATCAAAATCTCACGGATACAACAGTTCAGTGTATGATTTTCAAACAATGAATGGATTCTTTATCTTGCTCTTGTTAAATTCTGTTCATTTTTAAAATTTTAAATTAAACCTAATGGAGTATACTACTCTTTTTTTTAGTACGTAGACACAATAACAACAACTATCAAAATCACACGGATACAAGTGTAAAATTCAAAATCACACACCTTAAATAAAATGTTAAATTAAATTTTACAGGGAGAAATTATTCATTTTAGCTGCTTTAATAATGTTCTATTCTAGGAACCCATGTGAGCCTTTTTTTTCAATACATGTTGTTTCTTTATTTATATTTAAGGGTGTTCAAAATTGAACCAATCTAATAGAAAATTGTAAGTCAAACTAAACCAAATCGAAATTGTAAAAAATCACATTTGTTTCGGATATATTTGGGTCATTCTTAAACAAAAACGTGTGATTCGGTTTGTGATTTGTATTTTACAAACCGAACTAAATCAAATCAAATTGCATTATATTTCAACCCAAACTTGATTTATCTCACATTCAATCCAAAACTCAAACATATTATCCCTTAACTTTATAAATACGAACAATTTTCTACTACTCATACCTAAGATTTCATTTTCAACCTTCTCAAATCTCTTCTAGTAGTATCCCACATTCTTCTCGTCTTTTTCATATATATCACGCATCTTCTACTCTAATCTCTTTTTTTTTTTTCTCATTTTTATGTTATTATTTTTCTTCCAATTACATTTTTATCGCAATTTTCTTCTTTAATCTCACATCTCTTATATTCTTTCTTTTTCTTCTTCTCTAATCACTCACATCATTTGTTCTTCGTGTTTTATTATAATCTCTTTGATATTATTTTATGTTACTATTTGATATTTTTTATTCGAAGTATGACTTTTGTATATTGAATAAGAAGATTGTCAAAAGATGATGAATTTTGATATTATTTTATAATGTATGAATGACTATACAAAGTTATGTTATTTTCTATAGGTGTGTATGGATGGCTCAATAAAAATCTTGTAAAAAGCCAAACCAATCCTAACAGTATTGGTTTGATTTAATTCGGTTTTATTTCTAAAAGTCAACCGAACCAAACCGCATGTTTTTTACTCTTGCAGTTTGGATAATTTTTATCGTTAAAACCGCCCTAAACCGCACCACGAACCCTCCTGCATATTCCAATGTCGGTAACTTATTCACAGTATAAACTTGGTAGAATGTAACCTCTTATTCACAAATCACTATAGCCAAGGCAGAATGTAACTTCTGTAGTTTCCCACAGCAGCTTGTACATCAAAAAAAAAAAAAGCAATGTACTGTTTTTTCCTACATTTGCTGCAGAAAATTTAATAAATACATAGCACTAAAAAAAATACAAGATATCATACACACATCAATTTAAATATCAGAGACTTCCATTATGCTCTCCCAAAACATACTCTATCTTAAGGAAAACTGAATTTCTTCCAATGTTCTTCCCTTGGTCTCAGGCACCCATAGCGCCGTAAATACAACAGTAAAAGCAGCTACCACTGTGTAGATTGTGAATGTCGCTGTAAAAACGTCAAAAAAAAAGTCAGCATTATGTTAACAAGCATGCAAGAGATTCATGAAGACAAACAAATAAAAAAACACAAACACAAACCTCCACTGCTCCAAGTCAAAAGCAAGTTTGCAGTCATTGTGATGATCCACGAAACTAGCCAATTAGCCATGGTTGCTGTACTTCCAGCAAGGCCCTTTATATTCACTGGAAGTATCTGTAAATGATGATTAACAAGTCGGAAATTATATACTATTCAATGTATTCAATAAACACGAATTAACCCAAGTTCAGTAACTACGATTCAATGCCAAAGGCAGGATCGTGCACTCAAAAACCGAAAATACAAGGGAAAATAATAAGCATTGACTTAGTAAATGGTGCAACATTTAGCTAATCCTTCTTCAGGTTATTAACTTTTGAATACTAAAATATTTCATACCTCAGACATTATAAGCCAAGGGATTGGTCCAAGTCCTAGAGAGAACCCAATTACCATAACCTAAAACAAGGTGATAAAACTGATGAGTACTAAAATTCTAAACTTTCACATAAAACATCCAGCTGAGCTCAAGAAAGATACCACAAGGCCAACAACGGATATTATTCCCAAAATGCTGAAATAATGTGAATCCTTTGATACAACTTCCTGGTATCAATGAAATAAAGTAGTCAAAAAAATTGCCAAGCTACGAAACTGAATGTATCTATTACCATTACTTGTACCAACCTCCAGATAGAATGCTATAGAAACAACGAGAAGACTAGCTGTCATTAAAGACGAGGATATCTGCAAAGTTATAATGGATCTTGAATATTAAATTACATTTGCATCATGCAGTAATAATGAAGTCATGAAAGCTATACTTCATACTCACTATTAGGAGCAGCCTCCGCCCACTTTTGTCCACCAGCCAAGTAGCTATTCCAGTAGCTATGACCTGGAAAAGAATGCTGATTATGAGAATTAAACTCACTATAGTATCTTTATAAATTCACATGAAACCCAATTAGTAGTCCACAGTCCAGGCTTTATTTTGCAACCTGAATAGCTCCAAGTCCAACGGTAGCAACATTGCTGGATGAGATTCCTGTTACAATACAGAAGTCAAATACAGAAACAGATGCAGGTTAGATCTAGGAAGCATTATGACTGTAATCTAAATTCTCATTTTAGTTTCTATTACTAATAAGTGCCAAAACCCAAACCACGGAAAGAAAGATCAAGTAAAACAGAATGGAATTAGTCCTTAACATTCCTTTTGATAAAAGCCAACAGCACATCACTAGGATAAAAAACAGCTAGAGTCAATGAAATTATGCAGCTTTAGGTTGGGAAGGATCCAAAGATGAGAATAGAGACTAGAGACTAAGGGAAATTTTGATGCACAACACAATATTTTATCATGTAACAGTTTGGTAATCAATACACGACACAAACAAAATTTTCTAAAATGTACTATAATAGTCTTTGTAATACACATTATTTATTTCCTACTAATATATGGTTTGTAATTATGTAATATAATACTCAGTAATAGAGAGTGAGATGACTGCTATTCTAATTGTATATGCTCAACAATTGGAAAATTACTAAAATTCATGAATTATTCATAATTAGTAATAAACCGTAATAAAACAAAACATACAAGTAGATATCAGTCAAGGAAACAAACAAGCTTAAGGCCTTCAATCACCCAAAATACCCCATCTCAAACATTCCTTTTCTAAGGGTGTTTTTGGGTTTTTGAGGGTCCCTTCCCAGGTGCAGGTGATAGCACTGCTATTTGGGCACGATTGCGGCTGCAACTTTAATCCTCAACGCTACATGTAGAGAATATTTGATAAGACCCAAGATGAGAAGATTGATTCAAAGAGACTAGTAGTAACTAATTATACTATTGAGGTGTTTTGGTAATTAGTGGGGTGTCTAAGTAATATAAATATTTTATTAGTTATTTATTTTAGTAGCAATTTATAATAAATTAATGATAGGACCCGAGATGAGAAGATTGATTCAAAACTAATAAAAATATTCATATTACTTTGACACACCACTAATTACTAAAACCCTCAATATTAAACTTAACTTAGTCACTACTAATCTCTTTGAATCAATTTCCTCTTCTTGGGTTCTATCAATATTGGTCAGTCACTGCTCCACTATCACTCTTAAATTTTGGACTAGGCTAAACGCAACCTTACAAATTTGACTTATATGGTGAAGGTTGCCCAACTTTATAAACACTACACAGCCGTAATGATAGCCTATGAAGCACAGACTCCGACACAGACACCGGGATACGACACGACACGGACACTCCGACACCGATAATGTTAAAACATAGGACACCGACACCGCTATATATAAGAGAGTATTTAAGCTTTAATTATCCATGTATGATTAAATAAGTTGAAAATATTCTAATCAAAATTAATGTCTTTAATAATACACGGTTAACAATTTTTAATTTGTGAGATTTGTCCAAAATATATATAAAAGTGTGTTGAAGCAAAGAAAAAAACAAATTTTTGTTTAAAACATTTGTCTGAATTGTCAAACATATGTGTTATGAGTGTTGTATGGGTGTCAAGTATCAACCATTGATTTGAAGAGTGTCGTAACAAAGAAAAAAAACCATTTTTTTAGTGGACATTTGTCTGACTTTTCTGACACTTCTTTAACTTTTCCGACACGTGTCATACAAATGCCGGACACCGACGCGTGTCGGACACCGCGGCACACTTACTCCTAGAAGTGTCTGTGCTTCATAGATGATGGCGGAAAATTTCCAATATAACCCCTCAAGCTCGGGCCCAATGAGCCTGACACGTGGAGGACGCGGGATTTGAAACAACAGATAGAGGTTAGGCTCTAATACCATCTTAAACCTTGGACTGGGCCTAACTCAACCTTACATAATCGAATTGTAAGGTGAGGGTTGCCACTACTCTGCCAATATGAATAACTCTTAAAACTTTGGACTAGACTTAACTCAACCTTACAAAAATAACATATAAAGTGCATGTTGCCCAAGCTATATAAACACTACACAGTCGCATTGAAAGCGGGAAATTTCCAACAAACCCCCTCTAGCTCAGGCCCAATGAGGCTAAACCGTGGATGAGGAGGAAAGTCCAACAAAACAGCTCAATGAGGCGAAACCGTGGATGAGGAGGAAAGTCCAACAAAACTTCTAGGATAAGCTTCAATACCATCTTAATCTTGGACTAAGCCTAACTCAACCTTACTGAACCGACTTGTAAGGTAAGAGTTGCCCAAGCTTTATAAACACTACACATATCACATCTCTAAGCAATGTGGGACTAAATTCACTCTTTCACCGACTTGTAAGGTGATAGTTGTCCAAATTTTATAAACACTACACATACCACACCTCTAGACAAGGTGGGACTAAATCCACTCTTTCACATCCAACACAATGAAGGTGTTGGAGATTGCAATGAAGGCAACCCAAATGTTGCAATTAGGTGGTTAGGGGAGGACCGCAATGAAGAAGGAAATCCTAACAATAACTACGTAAATTGTGTGTGTGCGCGCGCGTCTGTGCGTCTCTATGTTTGTGTGTGCACGCGCGTGCGTTCGCATGTGTGTGTGTAAGGGGGAGAGAAGAGGAGAATAGTCGCTAAGTAGAAAATGGATATTTCGTCTTGTCACGTAGTTCTTGGGACAAAAACTTATCTCATGGTTTGTGGCATAATAAAATTTAGAGTAATGTCTGGTACCTCACCTCTAGATTTTCTTACCAATAACTAGAAATCAAACATGGAACACTTATTTTATCCTGGCTAGTTAGTTATCCACTATTTAGCTAGTCAAATGGACCTAAATACTCAACTTGAAATTTACTTGATTTGAGATGTGTTGGCGCGTTACAAAAGACAACATTAATTTGAGTTTATACTTAAAACTATAATCTTATTCCTAATTAAATAATGAAATATGGACCAACCCTCCCTTAGTTAGAGGTCGGAAGGAGTGCATGACAGTAGAATTAAATGATCTAAGACTTTTGACATAGGTTAAGGGTATGGAGACTAATTATCTAACCTTGACAATGGCAGCTTGAACTATGGGGCAAGTTTAAGAGAACTCAATAGTAGAATAGAATAGATAGAGAATATAATGCTATATACTCTAAAATTGGTATTTACTTGATGCGAGGCAATAAAGCACGAGCACAGACACAATACGAGTATTGGATACGACATGTATCCGATACGGCGATGCGTCACTAATTGAATAATATAGGATACAATACGTGTAAGATACATATATAAAAATTAAAATTACACATCTAGTTAAATCATAATCCCACATAAACCAAACACATGACACAATTAGCATATTACCAGATGGCTGAAAAAAATGTGAAAGGTCTCAAGGAGGAAGGAAGGAGCGTTGCAGATATGGTATATTGAATCTAAAATTATCATTTATAAATAATGTTATATTTTAAAAGTAAGTAATAATTAATCTAAATTAAATTTTGAATATCGGTAATTCATAAGGAATTATGGGGAATGAAACCAATCTTGAAAAATGACAACTATCAGGAAAAAGTTAAATGGGGGTATTAAAGAAAATAGTCATTAAAAGGTGAGTGAATGATCATTAAAATGAAATAAGTGTGATCTAAATGAAGACCCATGTATCCGCAGCATATCAGAGTCGTATCACCGTCGTATCACAGCGTATCAGCTTATCGGATAGTATACAAATCGGCTGGGATTTTGACGTATCCGTGCTTCATTGATGTGAGGTTGTGTTAAAAAAAGAACAAAACACTAATCCTTGTTTAGAAATGTACTAGACTCTTAATCATAATTAAATAAGGAAATATAAGCAATCCCAAGAGAACACCTAAGATGCTCTAAAATACAACAAAGATAAATTGAGATATCTTTTATATATTCTAACCATAGTCATGGAAACACAACAAATAACTGGAGGTTTATACCTATTAAACATAAATTTTCTAACTATCTCTTACATCTCAAACCATGTTGTATTATACTAGACATTGATATTTCAAGTATTTGAAGGTTTTAACTAATATCACCTACGCTTCCCAGTCCTCTCATCCTCCCGTCCACACCAATATGAAAAATATTAGTATTTTAAAATTCTAAAGAACTTAGAGATAACCTGCATTTGCAAAGATGCTAGTTGAATAGAACAAAACTCCATTGATACCACTCAATTGTTGAAGTACAAGTAATCCAATTCCTATCTGCAGGTACTCGGTTAGTCAAAATCTATGTTTGACTCTTCAGATAAATTACAACATGACAATATCAGAACTAAGAAGGGAATATATTATACCGATAAAGGGAACCAATATCTTTTCCTCTTGAGGTCTGCAAATCGGATTGTAACTCTTTTTCCAGTTGATGCCACAGCTCTCTAAAAAAAGTAAAGTGGTTAGAAGTGCATGTTTTTTACATACATATTCTAAAATAATACTATTAAGTGCACAGTATGCTTACTGTTGATATTTTACCTAGTTAGCAAAAATTAGCCATATAAGAATAGGCAATTTCGCCACATACCTTAATTTCATGTACTTCAACAGATATATCTGTGTCAAATCCTCTCAACACTTGCAACGAAGTCTCGAACTCATCCATCATCCCCATCTTGGCCTAAGATTCCACATTGGCCCAATAAAAAATAGAAAAGAAGAAAATTAGACAGAGTAATGTCTTGCCATCCCTTTTCTGGAAGGAACATGAGTATTAATAGATATAATGTACAAAATTCAATCAGTACAATGCATAACATTCGATCCATACCAACCATCTAGGAGATTCTGGTATGAAAAATAATCCAGGTATTAGTATTGTACAAGGCAAAATTCCTGCAACAGAACAAAGAGCATAAATATGTGTGCAAATTAACGTTTTGAAAGATCAAACTAGTATACAACTTTGAATTTACTCCATGAACAAAGTATAACAAGCACAAACTATCCCCAAGCAAATTTACTTTTCCACTCATGACTGACACTGTTTTACTTGATAAACCTGGCTGGCTCCACTGCTAAACACACATAATCCAAGCATTTTCCTAGTTTTCACTTATATGAAACTTGTTACAACAAGGTCATTAGGAATTTACCTAGGATTGCAAGCACTCTCCAGTTGGCAAAAAGGCCTAACAGATAAGCCAGCATTATTCCAATTGTAACAGAGAGCTGAGCAAGAAATGTTACATAAATATTAAATACCAAATTCAATGCCTCCAGCCCCTTTAATACAAAAAATCGAAAGAAAAGACTTGGGATTCAGAAACAAATAATTTGTCAACCTGGTTCACTGATCCAAGGCTACCTCTCATGTTCTCAGGTGCTATCTCAGCTATATAAACAGGCACCTAAAAATGGGGGGGAAAAACCAGTACGCAGACAGCATTAAATCAGCAATCAACAACCTTCCAAATAGGCTCAACAAATAACATGATCAAACAAAACAATCAAACTTACCACATAAGAAATAATCCCAACACCAAAACCTTCCAATAACCTCCCCATAAACAAAAAGGAAGAGTCCTATAAAACCAACCAAACATCATATCAGGTTAAATCCCTGATCACACAAATAAAAAACCAAACCACTCATGCCACTTGCAAACAGCACTACTTACTTTGGCAAATGAAATGGCGAGCCACCCTATTATATTGGGAATTGAAGCAATCATCAATGACTGCAACATTCAAACATTCACACAAATAAAAAACCATATCACAATTATTCCTTTAACAGAATGAGTTTAAAACAAAACAAACACCGCCAAAAAATAAATTAAGAAATACCCCTTTGCGTCCAACGTATTCTGCTATCTGACCGCTGGCTATAGCTCCCACCATAGCACCCACATTGGATAAAGATCCAAACAGAGAAAACTATCCAAATTATCAACAACAAAAACAACTAAACACTAACACTAATAACAAAAACTATAAAGAATAATCCAAAATCATAGAAACAAACATATAAAGAAAAGTACCTCCGAAACCGAGAGATTTAGATCTTTGATTATAGCTTGTTGCGTGGGAGAAGAATACCCACACTAATCCCACAAACACACACAAAAAAAATCAAAATTAATAAAAGTTAGTTTTTTACTTAGATTCAAACAGAATTCGTAATAAATTGTATTGAATTGAAGCAGACCGTGAAACCGAATTGAATGGGACCCAAAGCAGCGACAAGGACACAGAAGAGAACAGAAACAGAACCATCTCGCAAAACCTGTGTAGTCGAGGACCCCGCGACGCTCGATTGTCTGGAACCCATTTTATACCAACTTCCCGTATGAAGAAACGGTTTCTGAATTTCCCTTCCATCGCCGCTTTCTTCTCTGAAACTCATTCTCTCTTCCTTCCTCAAAAGATTTCTACGCTATGGTAAAACCGTTTTATTATTTTTAACTCTCAGGTGTTTGTGAAAATGCCCCACCCACCTATGGGTTTTGGAACGTGGTGCTGAGTTGTGAAAATGTGTCGCTTACTGCAAGAGGTGACAGATCGGAGAGATTTGAGATGTCACGTTTAAACAGAAGAATAATAAGCACGGAAGGGTTGTTGGTTGGGTTTCGTGGTTCTTATCTTCTTGTGATGTGGCACTGGTCGGCGACAAAAAAAATTATGTTTATGTTTATGAAATTTTGCATGTGATGTGAATTGTGAAGTAGATAATAGTTGAGGAAATTTTGTGTTTAATTTGTTATGTGAAGTGTAAAATGATAGCGAAGGAAGCATGCATATCATATTACTGCAAATGTTAGCTAAAGTTTGACCGGCGGATCATGTGTTTTTTTCACCGGTGCCAAAATGATGGAAAGTGTTCCCGACACTTTTTTTGAATTATTGTTTTTTACACGTGTTTTTTTTTTTGCTTAAATCATGACTTTTTTTCAAGCGCGTGTCTAAACTTTTCAAAAGTTTGATTCATCTCTTAATCTATTTAATAATCAATTTTATTGAAACATATATAAATAAGCAATTTAATAAATGTTTATATAAACCAAATATTAATTGTGAATATTCGTCTTGCTCCACTAGGGTTTAGGTGAACCATGGCAAAGAGGAGCGATGGTCAGTTAAAAAAACAGGTGGCAGCGCACTATAATAAGAGGGAGAGAACGATCGTTACGTATGCGCCAGAGAAGGAGAAAATGAGCGAAATCGCGACAGATGAGGTAATGGCCATCACACCAAGTATCGCGACCCCAACGGAGAAAACTACTAAAGAATAAGGGAGGTACACACCACCGGAAATCTAACAAAGTATCAGCTCAAAACCTTGGGTTGATATTATCCAAGGGAATCGAAATCAAGATAAAGGCATGGCAGCGGAGTTCATTTCCCCAACTTGATCAACTGTGAGATTGAAATTAGCATTGAGGAAAATGATGTGGCTATGGAATTGGAATTCTGGGAAAATTCCTTTATACTATTTGCTTTGGGCTAAACTCTATCGATAAATGCAGTGAGAAAATTCATGGAGAAAATCTGGAATTTCATGGCTTTACCGGAACTGTACTACAACGATGCATGGTACTTCATAGTGCGGTTCAAGAACGATGACGACAAGGAAAAGGTTGTGGCCCAAAGACCATATTTTATATATGGTAAACCCTTATTCCTTCATTACTAGACAACTAAATTTGAAATCAAAGAAGATTTACTCCGTGTGCTACCATTGTGGATAACAATGCAAAGTTTGCCATTACACTTGTGGGGGGAGAGGATTATATCAAAGATTGCGAGTGTGGTAGGGAAGCCCGTCATGGAAAATGAGTGTACTGCTAAGAAGCTTCACATCTCTTATGCTAGAGTGCTTGTAGAGGTTGACATAACACAAAAGCTAAGGGACAAAGTTTGCATTAAGGATCATAATGGGAAAAAAAACTTGGAACAACTAATTGAATATGAATGGAAACTGATGTACTGCCAAACATGCCTGAGAATTGGACATGATTGCTCTATTAAGAAGAATGGGCCTGCTTAGAAAAAACCAACAATGATATGGAAACCAGTTGAACACTAGGCAAAGGAATTTGTAAGCAATGATGATGATGATAAGCAATTGTTTGTGATAGGAAATGAAGACAAAGGTATAAGCACAAATGGAAAACATACAGATGAATAGACTTTAATTGTTTCAGAAAAATGAGAGAAACATAAGCATCAAGTAAGTATCACACCAAAAAGCAAGATTGAAACATATTTCAAAACAGTTTCACACCCCTGCAGATTGGAGAATGTCTTACAAAGGAAACTACTCATGTTCCATGATTGTTTCATGGAATGTTAGGGCCCTGAATAAGGATGCTTGACACAAGGAGATTGGCTAATACCTCTTAAGTTTCCATGTGCCTATTGTGGCCTATTAAGTGCAAAATACGACTTAAATTTAACCATCTTTCTTGGCATTTTTCAACTCATTTCTCATGTTTTAATGGATTTATTTCTTATTCTTGTGTGATTCCTCAATTATATTGCAAATACCTTTGGATGTTTGATGTGTGTATTATTGTACAAGATATAGGCATAAAATATTAATGATTAAGACACAAATGATTGGACAAGGAAGCCAAAGAAATGAAGAAGAATCAGCAAGTTTGCAGTGCGAACAGGAGCGAGGTCAAAGCGAATGTTCGTTGTGAGAGGTCACAACAAAGTCCAGGCGAGCTGAAAACTTTGGATGGCAGTAGGAAAAGGACCCAAAGTTCACTGTACGAAGCTGTAGGGAAGAAGTTTGCATTTCGAAGAATGAGTCTGCACTGCGAACTTAGATATTTTCAATGGCGGTTTAACTGTTCCTGAGTCTGCACTAAAAGTGGTATTCGTAGTGCGAAGAAGGTGTTCGCAAGGCAAATAGGATAGATTTTTGTACTTCTATATAAGTATTTTCATGTACTTTTTAACAGCAACTTTTATAACATATATTTTGAGGATTAGAACTTTATCTCTCTTCATTCAAAACATATTTTAGAGAGAGAAACACAAACTCTAAGAGGGAGAAGCACAAATTGAAGTAACTCGGAGCTTGATCTTCGAGTAAGCGCTTCGACCTCTTGTTGGGTTTGGATGTAATCTATTAATACCTTATGTATTTCATCAAATATATGTATTATGAACTAGTTTTGATTCAATATAGATGTTGCTTTTAATTTCTTATTTGTGGGTATTGACAAAACCTTTTTAAATTTTAGATCTAAGATATTCATCTATCAATGAGCAATATTTTTGAAATCATGGTATGCAGATCTCAGATGTCCTAGACATTGATCTCTACTTAACCATAACAAGGACAGAAGACAAGCATTTTGATTTACTTTAAAAATTAATAGTGTTATGACATATGTTGTAATATCTGCAGACTGACAGAACAATTTATCTAACCATTTAAATTGAGCAGAATATTAAATGCAGAAAGATAAATAACACAATGAATTGTTAACCCAGTTCGGTGCAACATCACCTACATCTGGGGGCTACCAAGCCAGGAAGGAAATCCACTATCAGTAGTGAAAATTCTGGCAAGCACACGATGGATGTTATTCCCAAGGTTATAACATCCATTGTGACATATGCTACTTAACATCTAATACTCAGCAATAATAAAAGCAGTAAATAACACATCAATTGTTTGCCCAGTTCAGTGTCAACAACACTTATATTTGGGGGCTACCAAGCCAGGGAGGAAATTCACTATCAGCAGAATCAATTCAGAGTTAAACCTCCAGTTTACATTCCTCACTTAATCTCTACCCAATGACACTTCAACCTAGAGATACTCTAGACCTGAGTATACCCACTCACTCCCCCTCAATCACACAACAGTGATATCAAACAATTACAATACAAAACAGTATGAAGAGACACTTCACACACACCTTGATCTTGCTTCACAGCTTTGATCAAGGAACTCACACACTCTTGCTTCACAGCTTCGAGTGAGACACAGCCTGGAATCTACCTAACCAATGCAATCATCAACCAGACAATTGCTTGGATTACAAGTATTCCTAAGCAGAATTCACACGTGAACACTAGTCTTCTTCACACACAAGGACTCTCTAATTAGTACTCTCTAATCTTCTGTCAAGAGCTGCTCTTCAGAATTGCTCCTTCTGATATTTATAGCCGCTTCAGTCCTTTGGGCCTTGGTGCATAAATTAGGTTTTATCCATAATAAAACCTCTCTTAAGTATTATGCACGCTTGCCACTTTAATCAGGTACATATTAGTTCTCCTAGGGCTTCTAAAATGTCTCCTGCATTCCAGCTTGAGCTTCTGTTTTGTTTCCTGAGTTCTAGCTACCAGAATAACAAACCTGCGCTTGATGTCATACGACCTATGTCATAACATTGAGTATGACATCCAGCTTAACTTATAGTTAGCTGAGTTAACTTACCTTGCACAGTCCATATTATGAATGTATCAACATCAGACATGACATTCATGCATACACTAATGTTTTGCCACAAAATGCAGCCAATCATGAGCACTTACAAACTCTCCCTTTGGAAAATTTTTGGCAAAAATACTCTGTACTTACACCAGAGATTTACACACAGCAGAAGGCTTAACATATGTCCTTCATGCAGGTAAGTCACTTGCTACTCAAGCTCTCAGAGTCCTCACAGTTGGCTTTCAGCCCTGTTAACACTCACCTTGTTAACCATCTGTTAGTATCACTACATATGTCACTCTTTGCTAATTGAGTAACATATAGAGTTACTCCCCCTCAACTGATGCAACTCACCAGCAGAACACTTTACCTGCAGATCCTACAGTCATACAGACATCCAGTCTGATCTGGATATTATGACATTCAGCATAATCTTCTGATGTCACACACCTGTGCTACTCCCCCTGAAGAGATGCACACTGCTCCCATCCTGCTTACACTTTGCAGACACATATATGGTTAGCATCCTAGTTCTATCATACAACCCTACTCAACCTAGGCATTCATATATAGCATCAGCACAATCCTATACTAACAACACTAATCAGTTGTTATCACACATATCTTCAGCAGCACCTGTTTTCTATCATACTTGGTATCAGAGCCCTGCAAGCATGCAAGTATGATTACGTCATATATGCACAATGGTACATATGCTATAGCTATGCACTAGCTAGTCTTCAACTTGTTCTCCCACCCGTTGTTTTCTATCATACTCTCCCCCCTTTTAGCCACAAATTAAGATCCAACTAAATACTTAGCATAGGTCAAAAGTTGTAGGAATAGACAATTGTTAGGGGCACATTAAACCAACTGCTCAGTCAGAGCATTACAGAATTCAGTTCTTACAAAAATCACACAGAATTCCAACCAAACCTAATCAAGAAACAACATCTCATCTTCTCTATCAGCTCAGTATCAATCAGCTAGAGCTTCACAACACTTTATCAGCACATGTCATTCTTCTTCTTCAGATGCAGAACTGGACTTACCTTTGTCAGATTCTCCATCACTAGACTCCCCAGCCTCAGTGGATCCATCTTCATCATTGTTCTCCCTTTCTTTCTCTGAATCAGTTGCATGGTCATCACTCTCTTCAGCACCATCGTTTTTCCTGTCCTCATCAGTGAACTCAACATTGTCATTTTGCTCAAGGGTCCTGATTAGTGCTTCAAGAGTTCTTTTCCTCGCATCCAGCTCCTGACATGTTTCCTTTAGCTTGGCAATCACTTCTGCTTTTGATGATGTAGATTGAGATGTCTCAGCTGAAGTTGCAACCATGTCAGGAACATGAGTTCCAAGAAATAGTTTGGGATGAAATGACAATGGGCTTTCTCTTTTGCTCGCAACATCGCTCTTTTTGAGAATGTTGGGATATTGTTTCAAAATGATGCCACATATGAGTGAAGGGAATGCAATGGGGCCCTTGATGTTGTAGCTGCCTGCATGTTTCATAGTTTGATCAAAAACATATGTTCCAAAATCAAATTTGGCCTTGGTCCCAATAACACAGATGATCTTTCCAAGACCAGTTGCCACAGTAGATTTATGATTTGTGGGAACCCAATTTGCTGCTCCAATCTTATGCAACATAGCATATTTGACACTCAATTTGCTGGCAACTAGCTTTCTTTTGGATGGCCATCTTTGTACCTGGTTGTCTGTTATCACTTGGCATATTTTGTTTTCTGAAACATTTACATCAGGACGAGCTCTACCTGATCTTCCCAGATATTTGTTGATTGTTGTTGGAGTAAAAGTAACACTCTCCCCTCTTACATGCACCTTCCCAAACTCTTTAGATTTCCTGTCAGCACATTCCTCCGAGAGATTAACTATGAATTCTTTGACAAGTACCTCATAGCATGAAGAGAATTCTCTGACTGTTTTCATTAATCCTGCATCATTAATGAGTTTCATGATTTCTTTATTCTCAAGAGCATTCTGTCCCAGCTCCCTTTCCACTGCCAGCCTTTTCTGAACAACATACTTCCACCTATTAACACACGAGGGGTAATGAAATGATATGTTGTCAATTGGAACTTCAGGGACTTTTTCAGCCAGTTTGCTCTTGGAGGGTCTCTTCTTGTTTGGAATGTCAGTGACATCTTCAGCAACATCAGTCTCAGTCTCTAATTCAGTACCAGATTCAACCTTTCTCTTTTTGGTGACTACTTTGCTCCAGGCTTTGGGAGGTCCAACTGGTCTTGTTTTAGTTCTAGCCTTTCTTGAGGGAGTGTCATGTTCAGTTGTCTTCTTCTTTGTGAGGTTTTCTTGCTCAACAACCTGTTCAACTGCCTTTTTCTTGGGGGAACCTTGTTCAGCTACCTGTTTACCTTTCCTTGTCACGAGTCTTTTGGCTATGCCAGGATTGATGTTTGCTATTAAATCATTATCAGAATATTCATTAAGGTCTACCGACTCCGCATTCTTGGTGCCTTGCACATCATCACTTCCACCATCAGAGACTACTCCCTTGTTCTTCTCTTTTGAGGTACGATCTTTCTAGGTTCCAACATTGGTCATATCATCACTTTGATCATGCACAGTTGGGCCAGACCCCTCATTGCTGGGTGGAATTGGGATGTTCAGAGCCCTAGCCACCATGCCCGCAATGATGTTGTGCATTTTCTTGGCTCCATCATCATTAACATCAGAAGTTGCAGGAGTATGAGTTTTACCTAAGACAGTGTCTTTGGACCTTCTTACATGTTGGCTCCTTGGATTTTTTACCAGAACTCCTTCTGGAGTCATCATGCGCAGGGGTGCTATTTCAAGCACTGAGTTAGGGTTGCTTGACTCAGTTCCTATCTCAGACTCGTTGGTGGGTATTTTCTTGGAGGGAGATGATTTTGGTGAATGTTGAGACATTGTACAGGACGTTGATCGTGTGAACAGGGGTTTCCGTTTGTTGGAGGCTGTAGGGAAGATGAACAGTTTTGATACTGAACCAAGTGGTGTGGGAGTATGATATAGAGAAGCTCACTAGGTGATATGGAAAATGAGGAGGGAACTTAATGTTTTGACCAATCAGTAAATGATTGAATTTTAAATTATAATTCCCTATTCTCATTAATTGCTATAACTACTATTACTTAAAGGCCTCAATTTTTGTAAATCACTTTTATGGGCCTTGACAATCCATGCATCAATTTCAGTCCTATTTATTGCATCCTCATCAGGTATTGCACCAATCCCTTTCCATTTACAAGAGTGACCCCTGAGCATGCCTCCTTTGAACTCACCAGGACTTGTTTGAATAGTGCACTGGATGTCACAGAAAAAGATCATGACATCAGTTGTGACATGGCTTCTTTTAGGCAGGGTAGCATCCATGGACTCCATTAGGTTCCAGTATAGCCTATCTAGCTTTCCCTGATGACTAATGCATGGGTATCCCTTCTTGGCTTGCTTCCCTCCATGAGGTTTCTTGCATCCTGTCCTTCTTTCTGAGGCATACTTTAAGGATCTTCTTGCTGGTGTGTGTTGCACCCCAAATTTTGACCCCTTAGATCCTCATCATAATTGTAGCATCATACTCACTTGATTAACTAACCTTAACCCATTTCAAGTTTATCTTTGTCAAGATGCAGATGAATCAGGGTTCCGTACCGTCAAAATCGAGGCTTCAATGGTTTGATCAATCAATGTATTGGATTGATTCAACTATAAACAAGATCAAGAATACTACATTGGATCAAGTATGAATCCAATTCGAGGTTGTCATCCAGGAATTAAGAACAGTGCAGTTCAGGATACCCTATTAGGGTTTTCGATCAGGAAAAGTCAACTGTAGTTTGACTTTTAATTTAAAAGGTGTTCCAATGGTGGGATCATGGTCCATTAAGTTCCTATGGCTTATTAAAGTCTACTCAAGAAGTTTCAAGGCCTCAAAATACCCAGAACATCAACAGTCGACTCGGTAGCCACCGATTGATCGTACGGTTGACCGAAAAGTCAACTCTTCAATCTTAAGGAATTGGACTTCATGATGTAAATAAAAAATGTTCCTTATGACATATTACATCTCCCTATAAAATTTCATGGCTATCGGATCAAGGGTTGAAGAGTAATTGCAAAAATTGGGAATTAAGGTTTTGAAAAGGGCAAAGTCATAACTCCTTAACCACACAAGGGTTTTTGACCTAGTTTCAAGGGGAATGAGTTCCTAACACAAGCATAAATATTTTAGTACCTAATTAGGGCTTTCTAAAAAGTACAATTGGGTTCCATAACTCTTCCTGGTTAGAGAGAACCGAGGTCCACAAGTTGGCAAAAACTCACATTGGCAAAACCAGGTCAACATGAGTTTTTTTTATTCCAAAACCTCTCCAAATTGATGCTAATCAAAGACTAAGCCTCATTTATGATGTTTACATTGTTAATAAACATGTTTAACATCAATTCCCACTAAAATTGACCAAAGATCAAAGGAAATCATTATTTAATGCAAGTTGCAAAAGTAAATAGTGAAGAAAGAGAAAAAAGGTGGCTACCCTTGTCAAATCATCAACTTTACTTCAATAAGTAACCTCCTAACCTATCAAGCATGATGAAAACAATATATAGGTCATGGAGAATATCTTAGTAGAGTGGCTTAAAGACAAGTATGGAGATTGCATTGGAAAACTCAAAGATTTTCATGATGGAAGGTTAAAATTGGCAATTTGTTTCACTTTTGCCCATACCTTGATCCAAGGCCTTTGACTATAAATAGAACTCAATTCCTACATCACAAAGACACCAGCTCCATTCTATAAACCATCTAGAACTCTCTCCCTTACACAATCACCAAATTCTTGCAAAATCTCACTAAGTCTCCAAAATCCCTCAAAATCTATTTTTGCAAAACACCTTCCAAAACCATTTCCAAACATTTTCCAACTCAAGAAACAATTCAAACACATGTATTGAAGCTATCCAAATCACTTTCACACTTATGTAACAAGGTTTGAGTGAGTTGGTCTTTGAAATCTTTGGATTTTAGAGTTTTTCCTTCATTTACAAGGCCTTTCGTCCACTAGCTTGCTTGGAGGTTGTTTGGAGCATCTATTCATCAACCTAGGAACATTTGAAGACCTTGTAAGAGCTCTCAATATCTCTGGTTTTCTTATTGCTTAAGCTTGCTTCAAGAGGTAAACCTAAAACTCATAAATGTGAACTTTCTACTTGCATTTCACATGCTACCATGAATGTTTTTAGGGTTTTCGCCTTCCTATCTCTCATTTATTCATTTCAAAACTTTAATTTCATTCTCTTTTGAGTTTTATTTTAAAGTTATGATTTTGGATTGTTAGCATCCTTGTGTACTTGAGTTTGACTAAAACTCTTGCTTGTAAGCATTTGTGTTTAATCATCATTAAAACTTGAAAGTTTTCTCCCATGAAGTTTTGAACTTCTCACTTACATTTGTTGTGACATTATTTGATTAGGCATGATGCCTGTAAGTATACATGTCATCTTGTAATCCCTAATGAAACCTAATATTTGTTAAGATGCATCTTTGTTAAGATCCCCTTCCATCTTTATTAAGATGTACCCCATTCTTCGTTAAGATATGCTTTGGTTTTCACCTTTCATTAAGTCTTGAAATAACTTTCCCCTTCTAGATATTATAATATCTTGATGCTTGCTTTTGTCGTAACCATTTACCTTGATTGAAATCATTGATATTGTAATATCTTGATGTCAGCTTTGGTTGTAACCATTTATCTTGATTGAAATCATTGCTTGATATTGTAATACCTTAAATGCTTGCTTTTGGTTGTAACCATTCATCCTGATTTAGATCCTTGCTTATTATAATATGCTTGATCATTCTTGGTTGTAACCATATCCCTTATATTCATCATGTGTGAATGTTTATGCTTTGTTAAGTTTACTTTCCCCAAGTGATGGAACTCTTTAGTTCTCGTCGAAGTTGCTTCATCTTTTACCTTCCAAAGGAAAGTCTCTCTATTGACCATTGGGTCATAGATAGCTCATTAAACTCATAGGTCTGGATAGAACCTTCTCCCCCTTTTGGTCTGGATAGAACCAATAGGATTTAAACATCATAGGTCTGGATAGAACCTTCCCCCTTTTGGTTTGGATAGAACCAATAGGATACCCTCGTAGGTCTGGATAGAACCTTCTCCCCTTTTGGTCTGGATAGAACCAATAGGATTTACATCATAGGTCTGGATAGAACCTTTTCCCTTTTTGGTCTGGATAGAACCAATAGGATTTAAATCATAGGTCTGGATAGAACCTTCTCCCCCTTTTGGTCTGGATAGAACCAATAGGATTTGAATCATAGGTCTGGATAGAACCTTCTCCCCTTTTTGGTCTGGATAGAACCAATAGGATTAAAATCATAGGTCTGGATAGAACCTTCTCCCCCTTTTGGTTTGGATAGAACCAATAGGATTTGAATCATAGGTCTGGATAGAACCTTCTCCATTTTTGGTCTGGATAGAACCAAAAGGATATAAAATCATAGGTCTGGATAGAACCTTCTCCCCCTTTTGGTCTGGATAGAACCAATAGGATTTGAATCATAGGTCTGGATAGAACCTTCTCCCCTTTTTGGTCTGGATAGAACCAATAGGATTTCAATCATAGGTCTGGATAGAACCTTCTCCCCCTTTTGGTCTGGATAGAACTAATAAGACTTAAACTCATAGGTCTGGATAGAACCTTCTCCCCCTTTTGGTCTGGATAGAACCAATGGGATTTAACTCATTAGGCCTGGATAGAGCCTTCTCCCTCTTTTTGGTCTGGAAAGAACCAATAGATCCTTATTCTGTAGTTCGTGCCCGAACTACGACCGCTCTGATTTCTCATTGGACAATGAAAATACGTAGGCACAAGATGCGATATCTTGACGAGCAACCTTCCCCCTTTCTCCCACCTTTTGGTCTGGATAGAACCAATTGGTCTCACAACATAGAACATTAGGTAGAGTTTGGTTAACTCTATGTAAGAATCATGGAAATGATTACTTACTCCCCTTTCTTGAGTGTTCAACATAGATCTAGAGAGTTTTGTGAAACTCTATACAAACATTGTTATGTTTGTTCCCCTTTGAACCTTGATCATAATCAAGTGTTCTTTAAACCTAGTGAGGTGAACTACGATTGCTCTAATTCTATCCTAGTTAGGATACGTAGGCAGAGGATGCGATGTCTTTGCGAGCAAGATTATAAACTATCTTTAGGTATTTATCTACACCCTTTACCCAATCCCAATCCTTAGCAAATATTTAGAAACTTAGCATGCAAATAAACAAAAGGTTCCTGTAGAGTACTACAGATGTTTAGGATGTGAAATACCTACCCTATGCATAACCAACCCCCGATCCCCGAATCTCTTAGCGTTGTTGTAACATCGCGCAAAAGGTTCTTTCTTTCTTTAGACCTTTCCTTTGGATAAATTAAAGTCCGGTTGTAAAAGAATTAAGGTTCAAGTTAATTCAATAGCTTGATATCCGATTTTCACCGCAACAGAAATGGCGACTTCACTGGGGAGACTGACTTAAAACTTGAGGGTTTAGCCTATTTTGTTTGATTGCTTGCTATATTTGTAAATATTTTCTTAACATGTATATTTGTCAATATATTTGTTTGTATGTTGGGTATTGGGTGCTTTGAGTGGTGAGACGGTCCTATACCCGGACTTGAGTGAAATTATGATAGGATGGTGGTATATTCAAGAAGGCTTATAGGGAGTTGATTCCCGACCAAGCTAACTTGAGAAACCACCACTCAGTGTAGGCCCTCTTGAAAGTTTTAGTATTGTTGATCGAGTATTCGTGAAAATAATGCTACCTTCAACGAAGGAGCCCATGACACTGTGAACTTTTAGAATACATTCTACCCCACTTTGGCCTTATTAGGACGTAGTGCGATGGCTATAAGGAAGTATTTCCGAAGTAGTTGATACGCGATACTACACTCAGACGAGATTCTCTTGAGAATATTATCGATTACCAAGTAATTTGGGAAATTGATAATATCTGAAAGATGGGTTGATGACTCTGGGAACTCTGTAGAACCCGTTCAACAGGTACAAATTAACCCATAGCACAAATCCTTGGGGATGGGTAAACCTCTGACTCCTTGCTTTGATCTTGATCCTAGGATGTCTTTGTATATGCATTGTATTTGTGAATACTTGCCTTTGTGTTATGTGTGCATCATCACATCATATCACCATAAGCATATCATGTCGCAACTAGTTTTGTAAAACTCAGTCGATCTCTGGTATTTTTTTTAAAAAAGTTGTAACTTTTTCAACGATCAATGAAATGAGGGTTTAAACCTAATTAAACTTCTGAGTTTTGTAAAATCAGTTGCGTTTTTGCACTTGCATCAACATTTTACATATCATACTTCGTTGCATTGGTCTTTTTGGTTCATTCTGTGTTCTGTTGACATCAGAGGGGGATACCTAGCACATATCCGAGACAAATAGGCAACAATGGAAGGACTTTTGAAAGCTCAGGAAATGCTGAAAGAGGACATCAGAATTCTCAAGTGTCAGATGAATTGGGTGCTTGAGACATTGCAGAATATGATGAAGAAAGAGGGTCACTATGACCATGTTACATCCAGAGAAACTAGGGATGCATTATCTCCAATGGTTCCTCCAACTCAAGGACATCCTCGGCATCAACGAACAAATAACCGTCAATCGCGTCAGCACGCCCAACAAAAACCAAGGAAACCAGAAAGTCCATTTCCAATGTCACACAATCAGATATTGCCAGACTTGATCCAAGACGAATCGATAAAACCAAAGGAGCTAAAACCAGTAATTCCTCCTTACCCTCTGAACTGTGGTACCAACGCTAAATGGGACTATCATGCTGGGGCGCTAGGGCGTTCAACTGAAGCCTCTCACCAGTCGGTGTTTGTTCCTCCTCAAGGTTCTCGAAGTCGGAAATTAAACAAGAAAAATCATGTCAGGAAAAATAAGACTTGCGGTAGACCAACTCTAGTACCGTTAAGAAAACTTTACCCACTACTGATTCAGAACTCACTAGTGACTCCACGATTATCCAATCCTGTGCCAGGACCATGGCATAATGCGAACTTGAACTGTGAATTTCACAAAGGAGATGAAGGACACAACTTAGATGCATGTATAACATTGGGTTATCTTGTACAAGAGCTAATCGTTGACAAATGCTTGATCCTCGAGGAGGACCATCCAAGAGTGGAATGTGGATATCATACTGGGACAACAGGGCACCTAGTTGAAGAGTGTGAAAGTTTTAAACTGAGACTGCAAGAGCTGCTGAAACCTCAGGAGGATAAATCAAATGACTGTGCTACGGTTCCTGAATCTAAAGGCAAAGGACCCGTGAGACCCCTCATAATTCTATATCACAAGGAGCATGTGGTTGTTGAAGGTGTTTCCCTGCATGGGCCTAAAATTTGAAATATGTTTTGTTAAACAATTTTAATTCCCTAAAGCTGGCAGTTGTAGACTGTTTCAACATTTTGTTGTGTTTTCTTTGCATTTGTGTTGCTTGTAAACTGTTGTTTATTTGAATTTGGCAATATTTAATGAAATGTTTGTGCATCTTTTGATTAAGTCCATTCGTTTCACTCTTTCTTTTTCTTTCATTGTTATGAAATACCAAAAATGCAAGAAAATTTCTTTTGTTTACTAAACTGTTGTTTAAAGCAAAGATTGGGGAGGATGATGAAAATTATGTCTATAATTGCTGTTGATATGCTTTCAATTTAACTTTGCCGATGATATAAGGCATTGTTTCAATCCCTAAACACTGGAGAAATAAGGAAGATAATCCCTCGTTAACCACTTCGAGCCTAGAAGTAGGAGTTTTCTTTCTCTACAAAAACTAAAACCTTAAATTTCAAACCTGCGGGCAGGTAGTTCTCAGTTAACTTGAAGATATGTGCATAACAAGGCATTTTTCATATAAAGATGGTGTACTCAGGTTTTTCTTCGTACACAACAAGCAAGTGTCGAAGATGCTTTTCAGCATACAATACGATGATGGTTCACTGTAAGCCATTAATCTAGGTAGTCACCTCCTTTCTAAAAAAAAGGAAAAGTGAAAAAAGAAAAAGCCCGCTAAGTCGAAACCTATGAAGGAGACTTAGGAAAAAATGGGGCATCCCGTTGACTGTACATTCGAACAAAACAGTTCAGACAAAAGTCAGGGATAGAAAGAGAGGAATTTTGTAAGAGTTATCACTCTTAAAAATCCTCAAATAGCAAAAGCTATCAAATACTGTAAGGGAGTTGTGACTACCTTAGGTTTGTAAGCCATCACCAACTATCATCAGTCCATTTCTTAAGCCTGTAAGAACCTGAATGTATAGTTTGAGTTAACTGAGGATAGGATTGGAGTTCATCATGGAGAATGGGTGGGACAAATAACTTTGAGCCTTTATCCTTTATTTCATGAACCATGAACCAAACCACGTTACAACCCTTAAAAGACCAAATTGAGGTAAGGTTGTTTTGAAAGCATATTACAGCAAGGTTGGATAACTTGACTCCTAATGATCTTTGTTAATTGTATGTGTTCATCACTTTATCCATCATTTGTAAAATGATTGGATCACTTTCGCTTTGATCACTTGATCATGTCGCCATGTGTGTTTCATCAAAAAGTGTTTTCAAAAGATTGCATGAACTTTACATTGAAAATTGCCATTTTTTTAATAAAGAGCATTACGCGCAAAACAATCCAATATCAAAGGAATCCCAACAAGCGTTGTCAGCCAGGGAATTTGACTTGATAAGGGAAGCTCAGCCTGGGGCAACAAATTTGAAGGATTTGTTAATCATTTGTCACAATGTTCAGCTAATCAGAGCCGACCAGGTCGAGATCAGATGAAGCTCTCAATGAACAGTTTAGTCTGGGGCAGATCTTTTGCATTTACCAGTAAGCAGGGGCAAGTTTGTTACCCAGTCGTTACTTCCACAGTCTGAAGACT
This sequence comes from Lathyrus sativus, assembly GCA_963859935.3. Classification (NCBI taxonomy): domain Eukaryota; kingdom Viridiplantae; phylum Streptophyta; class Magnoliopsida; order Fabales; family Fabaceae; genus Lathyrus; species Lathyrus sativus. Next base: position 459,709,247 of record OZ012738.1, read on the forward strand.
TTGTTGTACAAGCACCGTTAAACTGGGGCAATCACGTCGAGATTTGTAAATCTCTCTCTATAAGAGTTTGAAGACAGTTGAGGCATCTTTATGCCAGCTCTTTTGTAAAAGCATCCTTATGACTTCTTCTCACAGACTATGCAATCTGGGGCAGAAAATTTTAAAGACTGTTTGTCGCAAGAGCCGTTGCTCACTGAAGAGGATTGTTATACTATCAATGGGGCAGAAAGATTTTGGTCTCATGATACCCTTTACCAGCTCCCCGATTAAGTTGTTACTTCGGTTGATCTTGGAACTTCCCTTGGTGATTTTTTTTCCTTCAACAAAGAATTCAAGCTCATGATGGCAATCCAAGTGAAGTCATGAAGTTTTGGCCTAAGAAGATTACTCTCTCCTAAAGAAGGTGGTGACCTTGAAGTGGAATTGTTGTTCTTCACGATCATCCCTTTGATGTCCAATCTTGGTGAAGTTGGTGGGGTCTCCGTGTCGATATGTTTATTTCATCTCCTATTTTGTCTTGTCTGTTTTGTCAGCATAAATATAAGCATGGCATAAAGCATATGCATAGCATCCGTGCATTTTTGCTATCTTTGGTTGTTACTTGTTCCTATTTTACTTTGGTTCCCTCCTCAGTGACTGGGTATGTTGTCTCCCTCCAATAGAGTTGTCAGCCTTTAAGCATAAAACGTGCATCCTTTATCAATTCCCCACAGAGTTTAATCCTCGTGGATGATGGTTGCTTCAGTTATCTTTTTCCATGATTGGATAAGATGGGTCCCCATTCGAGTTCATTTCTCAATGGTTGGAGTCTTATTTGAAAGTTTCTTTCTAGCTTGATCCTAGATTGAACTTCGGTCCCTGTCGGTCGCCGAACCTACCTAGATGTGCATTTATTTTGCACTATCTATCAAGAAGAACATCTTACATGGTAATACAAATAAGTGGCAATCTTTTACAAGAAGCTTATCGTCTTCAACGATAAATAGCAGTCTCTTCGGAGAAGTTTAATCGTATTCACAGATAAGTGGCAATCTTTGACAAGAAGCTTATCGTCTTCAGCGATAAATGGCAATCTCTTCGAAGAAGTTTAATCGTATTCACAGGTGAGTGGCAGTCTCTTGGGAGAAGCTTAACCTTCATCAACGATAAATGGCAGTCTCTTCGGAGAAGTTTAATCGTCTTCAACAGGTGAGTGGCAGTCTCTGTAGAGAAGCTTAACCTTCATCAACAATAAATGGCAGTCTCTTCGGAGAAGTTTAATCATCTTCAGTGGTGAGTGGCAATCTCTTAGGAGAAGCTTAACCTTCATCAGCGATAAATGGCAGTCTCTTCGGAGAAGTTTAATCGTCTTCAGTGGTGAGTGGCAATCTCTTAGGAGAAGCTTAACCATATTAAACGATAAATGGCATCTCTTCGGAGAAGTTTAATTGTCTTCAGCGGTAAGTGGCAGTCTCTGTAGAGAAGCTTAACCTGCACCAGTGATAAATGGCAGTCACATTTGAGAAGTTTATCTTAAGGATGTCGATGCACGGTTGTGACCTGCATTGTTTGAAAATCTAGTGGATACTGATATAAGTAATTTGGTGGTGACCAATCATATTTCAAGAAAGGCCCGTTGGTAATTGGCATTATGAAAATCAATGGACGACGAATACTGACAATTTTGTTGTGTATCATTCCAAACTAAGTCACGATGGTTTCCATCCCAAGCTCAGGTTTCGTACCTTTGGAGATGTATTGTTTAATTCCAAGCACAAGTTTCGTACCTTTGGAAGAGGTTTGTTTCTATCCCGAGCACAGGTTGTGTACCTTTGGAGATAGATGTTTGTTTTCATCCCAAGCTCAGGTTGTGTACCTTTGGAGATGTATTGTTTGATTCCAAGCACAGGTTTCGTACCTTTGGAAGAAGTTTGTTTCTATCCCGAGCACAGGTTGTGTACCTTTGGAGATAGATGTTTGTTTTCATCCCAAGCTCAGGTTGTGTACCTTTGGAGATGTATTGTTTGATTCCAAGCACAGGTTTCGTACCTTTGGAAGAAGTTTGTTTCTATCCCGAGCACAGGTTGTGTACCTTTGGAGATAGATGTTTGTTTTCATCCGAAGCTCAGGTTGTGTACCTTTGGAGATGTATTGTTTGATTCCAAGCACAGGTTTCGTACCTTTGGAAGAAGTTTGTTTCTATCCCGAGCACAGGTTGTGTACCTTTGGAGATAGATGTTTGTTTTCATCCGAAGCTCAGGTTGTGTACCTTTGGAGATGTATTGTTTGATTCCAAGCACAGGTTTTATACCTTTGGAAGATGTATTGTTGGATTCCAAGCACATTTGGGAAGATGTATTGTTGGATTCCAAGCACATTTGGGAAGATGTATTGTTGGATTCCAAGCACAGGTTTTGTACCTTTGGGAGATTGTTTGTTGCCATCCCGAGCACAGGTTGTGTACCTTTGGAGATGTATGCTTTGGATCCCGAGTTCAGAAGTTCCCAGAGACTAAGGTGGTTGCGTTTGCATGAAGTGTTCTATATCCTAATGTATTGAGGATGTTCAGCTTTCATATCCTAATGTATTGAGGATGTTCAGTTTTCAAACCTAATGTGTTGAGGGTTGTATCTCTTTTCGGTCCTAATGTATTGAGGGTCGTGTCTCTAACTATATCCTAACGTATTAAGGGTATTAGTTTTCAATCCTAATGTATTGAGGATGTTCAGTTTTCAATCCTAATGTGTTGAGGGTTGTATCTCTTTTCGGTCCTAATGTATTGAGGGTCGTGTCTCTAACTATATCCTAACGTGTTAAGGGTATTAGTTTTCAATCCTAATGTGTTGAGGGTTGTATCTCTTTTCGATCCTAATGTATTGAGGGTCGTGTCTCTGCTATATCCTAACGTGTTGAGGGTATTAGTTTTCAATCCTAATGTGTTGAGGGTTGTATCTCTTTTCGGTCCTAATGTATTGAGGGTCGTGTCTCTAACTATATCCTAACGTGTTAAGGGTATTAGTTTTCAATCCTAATGTGTTGAGGGTTGTATCTCTTTTCGGTCCTAATGTATTGAGGATCGTGTCTCTAACTATATCCTAACGTGTTGAGGGTATTAGTTTTCAATCCTAATGTGTTGAGGGTTGTATCTCTTTTCGAACCTAATGTATTGAGGGTCGTGTCTCTAACTATATCCTAATGTTTTGAGGGTATTAGTTTTTGATCCTAAGGTTTTGAGGGTCTTCGTCCAATCCTAATGTGTTGAGGGTTGTGTCTCTACTATATCCTAATATTTTGAGGGTATTAGTTTTTTATCCTAAAGTTTTGAGGGTTTTCGTCCAATCCTAATGTGTTGAGGGTTGTGTCTCTACTATATCCTAACGTTTTGAGGGTATTAGTTTTTGATCCTAAGGTTTTGAGGGTCTTCGTCCAATCCTAATGTGTTGAGGGTTGTGTCTCTATTATATCCTAATATTTTGAGGGTATTAGTTTTTTATCCTAAAGTTTTGAGGGTTTTCGTCCAATCCTAATGTGTTGAGGGTTGTGTCTCTACTATATCCTAATGTTTTGAGGGTATTAGTTTTTGGTCCTAAAGTTTTGGGGGTCTGCGTCCAATCCTAAGGTGTTAAGGGTTGTGTCTCCGTTGTATCCTAACGCTTTAAGGATATTAGCTTTTGTTCATAAGGTTTTGAGATATATATTTGTGCTTCCTGTTTGAAGATTTGGTCGTCACCAAACCCTTTGAAAGCCCAGTGGTTACTGACATCTTTTAAAGTCCAATTGTTATCGGTATCATCTAATCTGGTCGTTACCAACTATCATTCAAAAGCCTAGTAGTGGCTAGCATTGTTAAAAGCCCAATTATTATTGGTATCCTTCGAGTTGGTCGTTACCAATCTTTTCCAAAGCCCAGTGGTCACTGGCATCTTTCAAACCCAATTGTTATTGGTATCATCTAATCTGGTCGTTACCAACTATCATTCGAAAGCCTAGTAGCTACTAGCTTTGTTCAAAACCAATTGATATTGATATCGTCTGATTTGTTCGCTACCAAACATCATTCTAAAAACCCAGTGGCTACTGGCGTCCTTCGGATCCAATTATTATTGGTATTGGATTTGGTCGTTACCAACTTTATCTGTTAAATCCAATTGTATTGGTATCCTTTGATTTGGTTGTCACCAATAATCTTCAAAGTCCAATTGTTATTGACGTTGTCTAAACTCGATTGTTATCGTCACTTCGATTTGGTTGTCACCAAACCCTTTGAAAATCCAATGGTTATTGATCTTCTTTGATTTTGGTCGTTACCAATCTCCCAGTTAACTCCAGTGGTTACTAGCATTATCATAACCAATCGTATTTGGAACACTGATTTGGTAGTCGCCAGTTCTTTCTAAGTCCAGTGGTTACTGGCATTACTTGAAAACTAATCGATATTAGTACCGTGAGGTTTGGTTGTTACCAATTTCCCCAGCTGAAGTCCTGTTTTGTCCGAAATTCCCAACTGTGATTGGAACTTTGGTTTGGTTGTCACCATCACCCCCAGGAAGTCTAGTGGTAACTAGCACTATTGGAAACTGTCTGTTGTTCTGGTCATCACCAGTACCCCTTTTGAAGCTTTTGCTTTCCCCAGTCGAGTCTCGGAGGACTAGTGGATACTAGTTTCCCCGGCACGTCCGGTCTTGTTTCTAACCTTTTTCTTGAAGATCCCGTTTGAACTCTTCGTTATAGGAAATTTCTCATCTGGTTATCCCCAGTGAGACTAGTGTCTCCATTCTGTCTTTTCCCTGTTGAAGTTGTGCTTCCCTAGTGGATTTATTCCCCAACGAAGTTTTCCCCATTGAGTTTCTTCCCCAGTGTGGTTTGCGTTTCTTTTCTTTCGTTTCCCCAGTGAAGAATTGTTATCTTCCCCGGTGGACTTCCTCATCTGTTTATCCCCAGTGAGATTCGTTTCTCCTTTCCCCAATGAAGATGTGTCTTCCCTGGTGGAATTTGTGTCCCCTGTGTGAAAGATTTCCTTGATAAGCATCTTTAGTCATGTCTGAACTATCCTGCTTACTTGGTCTTGAATCTTCCCCCAATGTGTTGGGTCCCTCGTGAGTGGTTACTCGTCGTATTGCCGTTCTTTTATATTTGCTCGTGTGTCTGCATCTGTCTTGCATTCAAGCATCATAAAACACTATTTAGAACTCATTGCATTTCAGTATTGGTCCTTTTGCATACCATCGGATCTAAGGGACAAAATTTTTGGTTTGCTATATTTAAATACCTTTCACTACGATTCTATGAGGATTGTCATATCTCATTGCCATCTAGTGAAGATATTTAAATAGGGGCAACTGTTGCACCCCAAATTTTGACCCCTTAGATCCTCATCATAATTGTAGCATCATACTCACTTGATTAACTAACCTTAACCCATTTCAAGTTTATCTTTGTCAAGATGCAGATGAATCAGGGTTCCGTACCGTCAAAAATCGAGGCTTCAATGGTTTGATCAATCAATGTATTGGATTGATTCAACTATAAACAAGATCAAGAATACTACATTGGATCAAGTATGAATCCAATTCGAGGTTGTCACCCAGGAATTAAGAACAGTGCAGTTCAGGATACCCTATTAGGGTTTTCGATCAGGAAAAGTCAACTGTAGTTTGACTTTTAATTTAAAAGGTGTTCCAATGGTGGGATCATGGTCCATTAAGTTCCTATGGCTTATTAAAGTCTACTCAAGAAGTTTCAAGGCCTCAAAATACCCAGAACATCAACAGTTGACTCGGTAGCCACCGATTGATCGTACGGTTGACCGAAAAGTCAACTCTTCAATCTTAAGGAATTGGACTTCATGATGTAAATAAAAAATTTTCCTTATGATATATTACATCTCCCCATAAAATTTCATGGCTATCGGATCAAGGGTTGAAGAGTAATTGCAAAAATCGGGAATTAAGGTTTTGAAAAGGGCAAAGTCATAACTCCTTAACCACACAAGGGTTTTTGACCTAGTTTCAAGGGGAATGAGTTCCTAACACAAGCATAAATATTTTAGTACCTAATTAGGGCTTTCTAAAAAGTAAAAGTGGGTTCCATAACTCTTCCTGGTTAGAGAGAACCGAGGTCCACAAGTTGGCAAAAACTCACATTGGCAAAACCAGGTCAACATGAGTTTTTTTTATTCCAAAACCTCTCCAAATTGATGCTAATCAAAGACTAAGCCTCATTTATGATGTTTACATTGTTAATAAACATGTTTAACATCAATTCCCACTAAAATGGACCAAAGATCAAAGGAAATCATTATTTAATGCAAGTTGCAAAAGTAAATAGTGAAGAAAGAGAAAAAAGGTGGCTACCCTTGTCAAATCATCAACTTTACTTCAACAAGTAACCTCCTAACCTATCAAGCATGATGAAAACAATATATAGGTCATGGAGAATATCTTAGTAGAGTGGCTTAAAGACAAGTATGGAGATTGCATTGGAAAACTCAAAGATTTTCATGATGGAAGGTTAAAATTGGCAATTTGTTTCACTTTTGCCCATACCTTGATCCAAGGCCTTTGACTATAAATAGAACTCAATTCCTACATCACAAAGACACCAGCTCCATTCTAGAAACCATCTAGAACTCTCTCCCTTACACAATCACCAAATTCTTGCAAAATCTCACTAAGTCTCCAAAATCCCTCAAAATCTATTTTTGCAAAACACCTTCCAAAACCATTTCCAAACATTTTCCAACTCAAGAAACAATTCAAACACATGTATTGAAGCTATCCAAATCACTTTCACACTTATGTAACAAGGTTTGAGTGAGTTGGTCTTTGAAATCTTTGGATTTTAGAGTTTTTCCTTCATTTACAAGGCCTTTCGTCCACTAGCTTGCTTGGAGGTTGTTTGGAGCATCTATTCATCAACCTAGGAACATTTGAAGACCTTGTAAGAGCTCTCAATATCTCTGGTTTTCTTATTGCTTAAGCTTGCTTCAAGAGGTAAACCTAAAACTCATAAATGTGAACTTTCTACTTGCATTTCACATGCTACCATGAATGTTTTTAGGGTTTTCGCCTTCCTATCTCTCATTTATTCATTTCGAAACTTTAATTTCATTCTCTTTTGAGTTTTATTTTAAAGTTATGATTTTGGATTGTTAGCATCCTTGTGTACTTGAGTTTGACTAAAACTCTTGCTTGTAAGCATTTGTGTTTAATCATCATTAAAACTTGAAAGTTTTCTCCCATGAAGTTTTGAACTTCTCACTTACATTTGTTGTGACATTATTTGATTAGGCATGATGCCTGTAAGTATACATGTCATCTTGTAAGCCCTAATGAAACCTAATCTTTGTTAAGATGCATCTTTGTTAAGATCCCCTTCCATCTTTATTAAGATGTACCCCATTCTTCGTTAAGATATGCTTTGGTTTTCACCTTTCATTAAGTCTTGAAATAACTTTCCCCTTCTAGATATTATAATATCTTGATGCTTGCTTTTGTCGTAACCATTTACCTTGATTGAAATCATTGATATTGTAATATCTTGATGTCTGCTTTGGTTGTAACCATTTATCTTGATTGAAATCATTGCTTGATATTGTAATACCTTAAATGCTTGCTTTTGGTTGTAACCATTCATCCTGATTTAGATCCTTGCTTATTATAATATGCTTGATCATTCTTGGTTGTAACCATATCCCTTATATTCATCATGTGTGAATGTTTATGCTTTGTTAAGTTTACTTTCCCCAAGTGATGGAACTCTTTAGTTCTCGTCGAAGTTGCGTCATCTTTTACCTTCCAAAGGAAAGTCTCTCTATTGACCATTGGGTCATAGATAGCTCATTAAACTCATAGGTCTGGATAGAACCTTCTCCCCCTTTTGGTCTGGATAGAACCAATAGGATTTAAACATCATAGGTCTGGATAGAACCTTCCCCCTTTTGGTTTGGATAGAACCAATAGGATACCCTCGTAGGTCTGGATAGAACCTTCTCCCCTTTTGGTCTGGATAGAACCAATAGGATTTACATCATAGGTCTGGATAGAACCTTTTCCCTTTTTAGTCTGGATAGAACCAATAGGATTTAAATCATAGGTCTGGATAGAACCTTCTCGCCCTTTTGGTCTGGATAGAACCAATAGGATTTGAATCATAGGTCTGGATAGAACCTTCTCCCCTTTTTGGTCTGAATAGAACCAATAAGATTAAAATCATAGGTCTGGATAGAACCTTCTCCCCCTTTTGGTCTGGATAGAACCAATAGGATTTGAATCATAGGTCTGGATAGAACCTTCTCCATTTTTGGTCTGGATAGAACCAAAAGGATATAAAATCATAGGTCTGGATAGAACCTTCTCCCCCTTTTGGTCTGGATAGAACCAATAGGATTTGAATCATAGGTCTGGATAGAACCTTCTCCCCTTTTTGGTCTGGATAGAACCAATAGGATTTCAATCATAGGTCTGGATAGAACCTTCTCCCCCTTTTGGTCTGGATAGAACTAATAAGACTTAAACTCATAGGTCTGGATAGAACCTTCTCCCCCTTTTGGTCTGGATAGAACCAATGGGATTTAACTCATTAGGCCTGGATAGAGCCTTCTCCCTCTTTTTGGTCTGGAAAGAACCAATAGATCCTTATTCTGTAGTTCGTGCCCGAACTACGACCGCTCTGATTTCTCATTGGACAATGAAAATACGTAGGCACAAGATGCGATATCTTGACGAGCAACCTTCCCCCTTTCTCCCACCTTTTGGTCTGGATAGAACCAATTGGTCTCACAACATAGAACATTAGGTAGAGTTTGGTTAACTCTATGTAAGAATCATGGAAATGATTACTTACTCCCCTTTCTTGAGTGTTCAACATAGATCTAGAGAGTTTTGTGAAACTCTATACAAACATTGTTATGTTTGTTCCCCTTTGAACCTTGATCATAATCAAGTGTTCTTTAAACCTAGTGAGGTGAACTACGATTGCTCTAATTCTATCCTAGTTAGGATACGTAGGCAGAGGATGCGATGTCTTTGCGAGCAAGCTTATAAACTATCTTTAGGTATTTATCTACACCCTTTACCCAATCCCAATCCTTAGCAAATATTTAGAAACTTAGCATGCAAATAAACAAAAGGTTCCTGTAGAGTACTACAGATGTTTAGGATGTGAAATACCTACCCTATGCATAACCAACCCCCGATCCCCGAATCTCTTAGCGTTGTTGTAACATCGCGCAAAAGGTTCTTTCTTTCTTTAGACCTTTCCTTTGGATAAATTAAAGTCCGGTTGTAAAAGAATTAAGGTTCAAGTTAATTCAATAGCTTGATATCCGATTTTCACCGCAACAGTGTGTTAGATCCTTTCTGTTGTCTGTCCTTCACCAGCAATACTTTTTCCCTAGTTTCCTTTTTCTCCAGGTTATTGAGGTTACTTCTGGGCTCCCATAGGTAGCAATTGTTCATTGCTCTGGATCCCCTCATTTCTACCTTACCTTCTTCATTGACAACTACACACTTATCCTTTGAAAACTGGACTTTTAAGCCTTGATCACATAGCTGACTTATGCTTATTAGGTTGACAGTTAGTCCTTTAACTAGCAGGACATCCTTTAATTTTGGAGCTTTAGGGCTGTCAAGTTGTCCAGCACCTGTGATTTCTCCTCTACCTCCATCACCAAAGGTTACATGACTAGATGGATGAGGTTTGAGTTTGATCAACAAATCCTTAATTCCAGTCATACGCCTGGAGCAACCACTGTCAAAGTACCAATCTTCATTGGTAGGCATCCTTGGAGAAGTGTGAACTGCTAGTGAAACAGTCTTAGCAATCCGTAGATTTTGCTTGTTATGCACTTCCTTCTTAACCTGATGCTGCCTCTTGCCAGGCTTGGCATGATGCTGCCTTTTTCCATGCTTACCTTGTTTGGTCTTTCTTTGGATAGGAAATCCATGCAGCCAGAAACACACAACTTTTATATGCCCAAGTTTTCCACAGTGGTAGCATATGTGCCCTTGGAACTGTGTCTTGACTTGATTCCAATTTCTGTGTGGAGGAAGTTGTGACTTTGGTCGTGACATCCTTTTTAGCTTTTGAAGTTCAGGCTGCAACCTATTGAGTTTCAAGACAGGATTTTGTTTCCCAACAAATCCTAGACCAGATTTATCTCCTGAGGCATGTCCACTTTAAAGGATTTCCTCTAGGGTGTCAGTCCCAGAATTCAGCATCCTTATGGATTTTTCCATTTGATCTTTCTTACTTTTCAACTCCTGTACTTCACTATTGAGTGTGTCAATTGTAGCTAGATTCTCTCTCTTTTCAGCTTCTAACTCCTTGATGGTTCTCTTCTCTTGCTCTCCTTGCTGAACCAGTTTTGTGCTTCTGATGTGAAGCTTTTTGTATGAGGCTGCAAGCTCCTCAAAAGACAATTCTTCATCACTTGAATCATCATCAGAGATGCACACACTATTTAGAGAAGTTACATGTTTAGCTGATTCCTCTTCTGATCCACTGTCTGAATCTTCATCAGACCGGGTGACTGTTAAGCTCTTTCCTTTCTTTTTGAGGTATGTGGGACATTCCTTTCTGATATGTCCATATCCTTCACATTCATGGCACTGTACTTTACTGGCTTTCTCCTCAGATTTCTCTTTGTCAGCAGGCAAGCTTTTGAAATAAGGTTTAGACTTAGCATCTATCCTTTTGACCAGTTTGTTGAACTGTCTTCCAAGCATGGCTATTGCCTCTGATAGATTCTCCTATTTTTCATCATCTGAATCCTCAGCAGTGTTTGAGGTAAGAGCTATACTTTTGCTCTTTTTCTCCATAGCCTGATCACACATCCCCATCTCAAAGGTTTGGAGAGAACCAATGAGTTCATCCACCTTCATGTGGCATATGTCTTGAGCTTCTTTAATGGCTGTTATCTTCATGGCAAACCTTTTAGGTAATGACCTTGGAATCTTCCTTACAAGCTTTTCTTCAGTCATCTTTTCTCCCAAAGCTCCTGAGGTGTTAGCTATTTCAAGGACATTCATGTAAAATTCATGAATGGTCTCATCTTCCTTCATTCTTAGACTTTCAAATTTTGTGGTCAGCATTTGAAGTCTAGACATTTTTACCTTGGAAGTTCCCTCATGAGTGGTTTTGAGAGTGTCCCAAACATCCTTTACTAGTTCACAGTGGTGGACCAGTCTGAAGATGTTTTTGTCTATACCATTAAAGAGTGCATTCAATGCTTTAGAGTTTCCAAGAGCCAATGCCTCTTGCTTTTTGGTCCATTCCTCTTCAGGAATTTGCACAGATATTCCATCCTTGTCAGTCTTCACAGGATGTTCCCAGCCAAAGTTTGCAGCTCTCCAAGCTTTGCTATCTAAGGACCTTAAGAATGCAATTATCCTAGGCTTCCAATAGTCATAATTAGAACCATCCAGAATTGGAGGTCTATTGGTGAATCCAATATCTTTATCCATAGTACCAGAATTTAATTTCCCTAGATCTCACCCAGAATAAACACGCAGGGTGCCTGCTCTGATACTAATTGAAAATTCTGGCAAGCACATGATGGATGTTATTCCCAAGGTTATAACATCCACTGTGACATCTGCTACTTAACAGCTAATACTCAGCAATAATAAAAGCAGTAAATAACACAACAATTGTTTACCCAGTTCAGTGTCAACAACACTTACATCTGGGGGCTACCAAGCCAGGGAGAAAATTCACTATCAGCAGAATCAATTCAGAGTTAAACCTCCAGTTTACACTCCTCACTTAATCTCTATCCAATGACACTTCAACCTAGAAACACTCTAGACCTGAGTATACCCACTCACTCCCCCTCAATCACACAACAGTGATATCAAATAATTAGAATACAAAACAGTATGAAGAGACACTTCACACACACCTTGATCTTGCTTCACAGCTTTGATCAAGGAACTCACACACTCTTGCTTCATAGCTTCGAGTGAGACACAACCTGGAATCTACCTAACCAATGCAATCATCAACCAGACAATTGCTTGGATTACAAGTATTCCTAAGCAGAATTCACACGTGAACACTAGTCTTCTTCACACACAAGGACTCTCTAATTAGTACTCTCTAATCTTCTGTCAAGAGCTGCTCTTCAGAATTGCTCCTTCTGATATTTATAGCCGCTTCAGTCCTTTGGGCCTTGGTGCATAATTAGGTTTTATCCATAATAAAACCTCTCTTAAGTATTCTGCACGCTTGCCACTTTAATCAGGTACATATTAGTTCCTCTAAGGCTTCTAAAATGTCTCATGCATTCCAGCTTGAGCTTCTATTTTGTTTCCTGAGTTCTAGCTACCAGAATAACAAACCTGCGCTTGATGTCATATGACCTATGTCATAACATTGAGTATGACATCCAGCTTAACTTATAGTTAGCTGAGTTAACTTACCCTGTTGTTTCCCTTGAAAATCGGAAAACAACCGCTGATCTTCCAAATTTGACTTTGGTGACTCACAGGATCGATCAGATTGATCCTAGGACATGTGCTAAAGTATTCTACGTTTAGAATTAAATTTAAAGTACTTGTGATAACGAATTGGTAAATGTGCTTGTAATGAAAAAGACTTTGGCTGGATATTTTAAAGTGCATAAACTTAAAGAAACGCTATAAAAGATTTGTAAAAAGGCTGCTCGAAAAGGGTAAAAAGTTTAAAGGGAAGAAGGAATTGGAGTAAAAGATGCAGGAAAGGTAAAAGGCAAAATGTAACACTTGCACAAGTGGTTCGACAGAGGGAATGTAAATGTTGCTGAAATTGTAAAAGACTTTATTGAAAAGTTAGTGATTTTACATAACGCACATTCTCCGTGAAAATACTTTTTTCTCACACTCGGGTACTTTGAGTAAATTTGATTGGAGTTACTTTGTACAAATGGTAAAACACACCAGAAATGTGCCTAACAAATCCCTATTTATAATGCTAATAATTAACCGCTAATAACTTCCTAGTATCTCCTCGATCTAACAAGTGTCATTTGCATGTAACCTCCTGCTCTAGAGTTCGCCACGTGTCCTATGAACCAAAACTCCTCCCTCCAATTTTTGAATTTCAAAACGACGTAGCAATGCCATTTGCGGAATTTCGGTCGAATGACCCCTGACACGGTCGAAATGCTCATAACTTATGGTTTCTTAATTTTTCTAAGTTATTTCAACCGTTCAATTTTAGGAAATTCCTTAGAGGCTATCGAAACCTCTTTGCTTCATTTTACTTAGACATTAATTATGTCTTAATGTTTTAGCAACCCAAGGCAGTGTCGAATTTGGGAGCTAACAAATTGCCCCCAAAGAATGTTCTTTTCGACCTTATTACAGGAAAAGGACATTTTTTGATAGTATCCCATTCGACACCATCTTTTCGATACTATCAGACCCTTTGGCTTACCTCTTATCCTTTGGAAGATAAAACAAAAGAAAGAGAAATGTTTATATTAAAAACTGTGCTAATTTACACGCTTCTGATGTCATCATCATCATTGCAGGTTTCTTGGAACTCACAAAAAATTCAGAAAACATCATCACCCTTTTAGCGCCTAGGGGTATAAGTTACAACCACCCCTTACTTCTTCCATTAGGTGGCACACGTGGCCCACTAACTTCACCCACGTAAAAATTCTTAATTTTCTGAACCCTTATAAAATCACCAAAAAATTTTTTCATAAGACTTTCTACTCTTTACCACCATTTACTCTTCTCCCCTTTGCTGAAGAAACCCCTTTTTTAAACACCAGAAAAATCTCCCTTCTCTCTGAAGAACTTCAATAATGGCTGAACAACAGAAGAAAACTCAAACTAGGAGACCATCTTCTTCATCTGCATTACCACCTTTCGCTACTTTGAGCGGACCAAAAACCACGAAGAACCAACAGCTCATCAGGGAACCGTTAGCAGAAGAGAAATGACACATCTACGAATCTCAGGTAATCATCCCCGTTGATATGGCTGGAAAAACTTTAGCCATGTCTGGCCCATTGTCACCCCCAGACCTTGATTATTCCACCTTGAGTGACTTTTTCCCTTCCTATCGAAAAACCAAACCCTTAGGGCAAAAAGACGCTAGCAAAATCCCTTCTGATAACCCAGATGACCTTTCTCTCTTCAATGTGGACCTTAAATATTTACATGATGGGGCAAGACTCTTTAGAGCTACGCCGTACTTCAAAGATTCTGAACTTTACCTTAACTGATTGGCGAAAATAGAGAAAGCGAAGGCACAACATTGGAAAGAAATAGGTATTTATGACCTAATCATGTTGTCGAAGGTTGGGCCACCTTACTGTCCGTTAATGCTGGCCTCCTCTTTGTATTTCTGGGACAGCACTCACCATACCTTCCATCTTCCCTGTGGAATGGTGACTCCCACGCTCTTCGACATTGCTGCTATCGTTGGATTAAAACCATGTGGATTGGCTTACAATCCTGAAATTGATGCACGGGACACCATAGGTTTTGGTAGTATGAAACATACTTACACACCCTTCATAAATCATTATCATAAGAAAGACACCGACGTAGTTGAAGACGAGGAACACATAGCCTTTCTAGCTATGTGGTTATCTCGTTGCATTTTTTGCACAAAGTCCTTGCAGGTGGCGAGGAAGTACCTGACCCTGGCGAATCAGTTACACCTTAAAAGGGACATATGCCTTAGTGAGATGATACTAGCCAGCCTGTATGAGGCTTTGGGAGAAGGCGCTGATAAACTAAGGGATCCAAAAACCCATGGCGCTCTTATAATTGCGGGGCCATTTTGGTTGCTTCAACTATGGTTGAACGCTACCTTCGAACACAGCCTTCCCTTTAAAGGAGAGGTTGACGAAGCCCAGGTGTCTGAACGTCGGGTCGAATGGCCACGCTTGGTTCAGTTGACGCCAAATGAAGAGGGTCGAAGCCTTCGTGCCAATCTTACCAGCTTCATCCACTTGTTTGCAAAAAGGCATGAATTCACTCCCAGGATGGTCCCTTTTGCTCATAGGTTGTATGGCCCTGAATGGTTCACCAGGTCATTTCCTCTAGTTTCACAAAAACAAGAAGCAGAATCAAACCTGATATGGGAGAGATTCTTGATGCCACGCTTGATAGTTCATAAGCTCAACCTTGTCAGAGGACAAGCAATATTAGTCGCTTATCAACCCAACTTGGTGTCGAGGCAATTTGGGTTAATTCAATCATTGACTAGGTGCTTGTATGACAAGAAGTCTCATGTTATTCTTCTCTCTACCAACTTCAACCCACTTGAGTGTTCGACTCAAATGGCCCGTTACGCCCATAAGTCCCATTTTACTCCAATTTATTTTGAACCCTCTCACCTTTGTACCCCAGACTTTTACAACTGGTGGACCAATCATTACTCCAATAACTTTCTTGATGTTTCAAGTTTTTCACGCTTGATTGACCAGGCTTTTATTGATGTGCAGGAAAAAGTCAAGAAAGGTACGTCTACTCATATCAAAGAGATACAAGCTTTCCAGAAGTACTTTGAAACTGCCTATCAACCAAATGATGTTAGTCGAACCGTCCGCGAGGCTACTGTCACTTTAAAAGAAAACTTTTCTAAACAAATGGAGAAACTGAAAATCCCCTCATCTATCCCTTATGATAGACGATATGAGGTTGCTTTTAAACTCTTTCCCCCGAAGACTCCTCGATTACCAACTGCTGATTTTGGCGTGGCTCTTGCCCCTCCATTTCCAGACTGGTTTATCTGTGAGGATAGTATAAAAATACTTCGACAGCAGTCGAAGCCTAAAGCGCAGCGGGTGGTTCCGACTAAACATACATTTGATACCTTTATAGGGCACCTTCATATCAGTATCGAAGATGTTCACATCGAGATCGAAATCCTTGAAGGTCATCTCCCTTCGATTTGGCTTCCTCTCACGAAGCTTCAACGTTACTAACCTATATCTTCTATATTTACTTATTCGCAGCTGCTCCCAAAAGAAATGCTCCGACAAAAAAAACAGAAGGAAAGACCGAAAGTTCAAAGGTAAATTCTTACATGCTCTTATTCACCTGAAGCTTTTCTGTATTTTGCTGATCACTTCGATCTTCCCAGGTTGGCCGAAAACCTCCAACTCCTCAAAAAAGAAGAAAAGTTGCAGCCTAACTCATCATAGACTCCGACGATGATGAATCCCCTCATGAAGATGTTCCCCTAAAAAGAAAACGAAGGGTAACTCATGGGCTAGAGAGTGTCGAATCTCATCCATCTCCCACCAAGATACAAAAACAGAACACGCCTCCTGAATCTCCTATCAAAGCTCTCACAACAAATGATCCAAATCCTTATGTCGTTCCCATAGAGAGTGATAACTCTAGTCCGACTGAGGAAGCCACAAAGGTATTGTGAAAGAATCTCTGACCTTTCTATATCAAGCTCTTGTTTCTTTCATCTCGCGTCTCATGAGGTTTATTTTCCCAACTGCAGACTACTACCGAGGCTTCCAAACCTTCGATGCAACCGTCTCCCTTGCCTATTTATCCATTGAACAGCCAAGGTGAACCCACTTATATTCCTACATCTGATTTGGGCTCTGGTGTGAGTTCTCTTGGTGAAATTAACAAACCTGAATTTTATGCAGCCCCTTCGCCCCTAAAAACTACTACCCAACAATCACAAACTGATGGGTCCGACCATGAGGAAGAGGGAGCTCCGGAGACAATAGTCGTGGCAGATGAAGATGAAAACCCCAAACCTGAGGACACCAACCCTGCCACCACAACAAGTTCCCCTCTCGTTCACACAAAACCCGCTACTGACGACGTTGATGCGGACGAAGCCAACGCATGCGAAGAAGAAGCCATGCACCAATCTAAGCTAGGTGAGTCAGATGATGAGGAGAAAGAGGCTACCTTGGCTCAAGACCCCACAAAAGCTGCCCCTGTAGAAAGGGAAATAATTACAAAGGGAAAGTCTGATGAGCCTGCTTGCATTGATGCTACCAAAGTTACTCCCGTCGAGGTGCCACAGGCAATGCCTCTTTAGAGCGAAACGATCCTCTCTAAGGAAGAAATGGCTGCGCTAAAAGAAAGTGATCCTCGTCAATACGTCCAACTACTGCTGCGCAGTCGAGGCAGTTCTTCTAGCAAAACTCGGAGTACTTCGACTTCTGAGGGCCAGGTCTCTAGCAAACCTTCAGATGATATTTTGGCGAAGATCAAAGCCAAAATCTTTAAAGGAGACCTTTTCATGTTGCTGAAGATGGATTCTGTCACCCATCTATCTTTGAAAACGCTTCTTCAACAGGTGAAACTTGACTCCATATCCCCTGAAGCTGCTAACGTCATTCGAGAGGTGGGAATTTTGATAGATCAAGTGTACAAAGACCTCACGTTGCTTCCCCGCCTCGAAAGTGACATTTCGACGAAATCTGGTTGTGAAGTAGCTGCTTGGACAAGTGCAGCGGAATCGGAACAAAGGATCGAAGAGCTAGAGGAAGAGAAAAAGAGGGACCAGCTAGAGATTGCTTCTAGCAAGGAAAATATCGTCTGTTGGAAACGCAAGATCAATAAACTTCAGGGCAAGATCAAGAAAGAAGAAAAGAAGATTTCTCAACTGTCTTCCAAAGACGATTCGGCCCTTGCTGCTGAACTCGAACATGCTATCACTTTTGCAGAAGAGGCTCGAGGCTTAGAAGAAGAAGTTTCCAGATTAACTGATGAAAGGGCCTCGTGCCAACAACGTATCGAGTCTCAGAAGGCGAGCTACCTTAAAATGAAGGCCAATCTTCCTTTCTGATTTACTGACATATTGTAACAGACTATATTTTGCTGGCCTTTGAAGCCATTTTTGTTATTGTAACTTATCGCGCCATTTTGGCAAATATTAATGCCATTTGTGGCTTTGCTTTATACTTTCTGTTATTCTGTTGTTATTTTAACTTCTTGCAGCATAGGCCTGTACTTTTTCAAGTACTTACCATTTACTTTTAATATCCTCCTATCTTCGCCCAATTCTTCCACTTCATAGGCTCCATTAAAGAAAACCCTCGACACTTGGAAGGGTCCCTACCACTTTGGGGACCATTTACCCAGCGTCTTGGCCTTTCGATCCATAGGCAAAATGACTCTCCAAACTAAGTCTCCAACTAAAAAGGTTTTTGCTTTAACCTTCTTATTGTATGACTTTTCCACTCTCTTTTTCTGCCTTCTCAGCAATTCTAGAGCTTTCAATCTCTCTTCGTCTAAGTCTATGACCTCATCGAGCATCATATCCCAATAGACTTCTCTAGGAATTTCGTGTTGCCTTTGAACCCTAATCGACTGTATGTGGATTTCGACTGGCAACACTGCATCTTGACCAAAGGTCAAACGATATGGGGTGGCGTTGGTTGCCTCTTTGGGTGACGTTCGACATGCCTATAGAACCTGATCCAACACTTTGTGCCAATTCTTTGGCTTGGTTCCTACTTGCTTCTTTATCATGTCAATGACCACTTTATTTGCTACCTCGAATTGCCCGTTAGCCTGCGCGTAATAAGGGGTCGAAGTTAAGAGTTTGAACCCCATCTCTCTGGAGAAATTCGGCATCTTTCTACCCGTGAAGATCGACCCTTGATCCGTTGTTATCGTCTCTGGCAGTCCAAACCTAAAGATGATATTTTTCTGAATGAATTCAATCACATCTTCCTGATCCACTTTAGGTAAAGGAACTGCTTCGATCCACTTGGTAAAGTAATCTATCCCCACTGAGATATACTTTTGGTTTTTTGAGGATGCTGGTCGAATTTCTCCAATCAGATCCAAAGCCCAGCCTCTAAACGGCCATGGTTTAATTATGGAATGTAATTCGCTTGCTGGGACGTGTTGTATGCCTGCATGAACTTGACACTCCTGGCACCCCTTGGCAAACTCGATGCAATCCTTTAGCATTGTAGGCCAGTACAATCCTTGTCGAAATAACAACCATTTCATTTTATGGCCAACTTGGTGTGCACAACATGCCCCACTGTGGACTGTCGACAAAGCCAAGTACGCCTCTGATTCACTCAGGAATTTCAGCAAAACTCCTTTAGGGGTCTTTTTGAACAATTTGTTGCCCATCAAGACATAACTCAGCGCTCGATATTTTATCTTTCGATCCGAGGCTATTGACGGATTCTGGAGATATTCGACTAAAGGCTTTCTCCAGTCATTGTCTAACAATTCTCCGATGGTAAAGACTTCGAAAGTCTCTTCATCCATATATCCAAATTGTGTAGCCTCTAAGTCTGATGACTTCAACCCAACCGACACTACCTTGCCTCTAGCTTCGATTACTTCCTGCAAGTCTTCCTTCGAGACCCTATATCCCGAGGCAATCTGTGCTAGATCGTTGGCCACTTGGTTCTGTATTCTCGGTATATGTCGAATAGTTGATGCTTTGAATTTTTTAAGCAGCCTATTGGTCACTACGAAGTACATGATGAGATTTTCTTTAACGCATTTGTACTCTTTTGTCAACTGTTTTATCACCAATTCCGAATCGCCCATTATTTCGATCTGGATTGCCCCCAATTCTAACAAAATTTCAAGTCCAGCTATTAAAGCTTCATATTTAGCCTCGTTGTTGGAACACAACCCCTCGACTTTATACTTGAATTTTGTTGGAATTTTATCTGGCGAAATAATCATCAGACCAATACCCGTGCCATGTTTGTGGCTAGAGCCATCGAAGTATAATTTCCATGGTTCCACTTCAACTATTTTCAGGGCATTCTCGTTTATAGAGTGGTCGACAATAAAGTCTGCCACTATTTGCCCTTTGACTTCTTTTAGCGGTCTATAAGTTAAAGAATATTCTGTCAATGCCAGTGCCCATTTTCCAATTCGACTGTGCAAAATAGGTTTTGATAACATGTGTTTAATAACATCAAAGTGCGAAGAAACATAAACATCTACTGGTTTAATATATTGCTTTAACTTTGTACATGAGAAATATAAACATAGACATAGCTTTTCGATTTCACTATATCTAGTTTCTGCGTCATTTAAAACTCTACTAAGGTAGTAAATAGCCCTTTCGGCGCCATTCTCATCCTCCTGAGCCAACATGCTCCCTAAAGTTCTATCTGACGCTGCTATGTACAATCGCATGCTCCTGCTTCTACACAGAGGCGAAAGGACTGGGGGGTGAGCCAAGTAATCCTTGATTTTGTCGAAGGATTCCTGCTGCTCTTTTCCCCACTCGAACCTGTCCCTAGTAATTCGAAGCAAAGGTGAGAAGGCTTGCGTCTTACTGCTTAAGTTAGAGATGAACCTCCTTAGAAAGTTAATTTTCCCCAGCAGCGATTGCAACTCCTTTTTGTTCGAAGGCGCTTTTATTTCTAAGATAGCCTTCGTCTTATTCTGGTTGATTTCTATTCCCTTCTTATGGACAACAAAACCCAAGAAGTCTCCCGCCTGTACACAAAAAGCGCACTTCAACGGATTCATTTTGAGGCTGAACTTCCTCATTTTGGCGAACGATTGTCGCAGATGATCCAGATGGCTTTTTTCTGAAACAGATTTCACCACAATATCGTCAATGTATATTTGCATAAAAGATTCGATGAAATCATGGAATATAGAATTCATTGCTCGCTGGTACGTTGCCCCAGCGTTCTTTAGGCCAAATGGCATTACTACCCATTCGTAAGTGCCTAAGGCCCCTAGACAACGAAACGCTGTTTTGGGAACGTCATCTTTCATGATAAAAATCTGGTTATATCCAGAATAACCATCCAACATACTAAGGTATTCATGGCCAGCGGCTGAATCAACTAACATTTCCGCCACTGGCATCGAATATTCGTCTTTGGGAGTGGCTGAATTCAAATCTCTGAAATCAATGCACACTCTTAGGGACCCGTTCTTCTTGATGACTGGGACAATGTTGGCCAGCCATTCGATATACCTCGCTGTGCGAATGAATCTGCAACGAAGGAGCCTTTCGATTTCCTCCTTGATCTTCGACATGACCTCTGGAGCAAAACGCCTTGGGCCCTGTTTGACGGGCTTCTTTCCAGGTTTTATTGGTAGTTTATGTTCCACCAAATCTCTCTGCAACCCAGGCATTTTGTCATAGTCCTAGGCAAAATAATCCTTATACTCCCGGAGCAACTGGATGACTTCGATCTTCAGTTGAGGGTCGAGGTTAGCACTAACGTACATTGGCCTCCTGGTTGGACCCTCTCCTAAATCAATTTCCTCCAATGGATCCTGTGCGAGCATTTTGATGTCGTTCCCCAAAGGATCTCTTTCGAACCCCAGAGGTTCGTCATCATAGATGGCGTCGAGCCTCTGGATCTCCTGCTGTATTTTGGTGGCTTCTTCATCCATTTTGTCATGGGCGGCCATTGCGGCCGTTTGTAATTTAGTTTCAGCCACATAGGCCGAAATTCTTCGCAGCACCGCTGCTTCAGTCATCAAATTCACTGCCCCACCCCGTGGGGTCAACTGAGGCTGCCCCCAGGTATGGGAGTCTCTCCCCAGGTATTTCCCTATCCCAATGAAATCCGTCGACAGGGTGGAGGTATAGTGAGTAGTACACCTCGTCATTTGGTGCGAACTCAAAGTCCGCTGGAGCACAAGGGCTAATGCTGGCCAAGTGCTTGTCGAATTGGAACTGATCTATTTGCATTCTTGGCACCCTGAAGTATCCTTGATCAGCTTCAATATTTTCAACTATGCCATCCGGCCTCCAGATGGCAATCCTTTGATGCATCGATGATGGCACTGCTCCAATGCCATGTATCCATTCTTGGCCAAGCAATAAATTGTAGTTGGCCGTGGTTTCGACTACCATGAATACCGTTGGTCTTGTAATTGTTCCGATGGTCACGTCCACCTGAATCACCCCCTTGGTGGTTCCTACTTTTCCTTCATAATTCGACAAGACCATATTATGTGGCTTTGTATCAGCATCATGCTTTCCTATTTTGGTCAGCAAAGAAAGTGGCATCAGTTTTACCGTAGCGCCACAATCCACCAGTATTTTGTTGATGGGGATGTTCTCCACTTTTGTTGTAATATACAACGGTTTCAGGTGGGTCCTCATCTCTTCAGTGGGTCGTTCGAAAAAAGCGTTTTGCTCTTCGACGCAGTCGTTGTTCATCACGTAATAGCATACAGGTTTATATGCTGCCATTTCCCACTCAGCGTCTGCGCCTGGTTCTTCGACCTCTGACACCCTACTGAACTCTCGGGGCATCAGCGACACCACATTGACTACCAGGTCCAAAGAATCATTGGAGTCAAAGTTATCTGTCATGTCTTCGTCCCCTTCCGTCGGTCTGTCTTGTTTAGGCGAAAACAGCCTTCGCCCAACTAGTAACTTTTCCGCTATCTTCGGCTGTTGTTCTTCTTTTCTGGGGGGGGGGGGGGGGTGAACTATTCCTCGACTGATTTTTCTCCATCTCTTCTCTGAGAGCCTTTCAGATATGTGCTCTGTTTTTGAGGATTGATACTCCTTGCTGTAGGAGACCGAAGATCCTCGATTCACTTCGAAGCTCTTCCACCTTTGCTCCCCTTGCGCCCTCTCTTCATTAGGCTTCCTCCACTTTCCATCAGCGGAATCGACAACAGGTTTGAAACTGACGGGCCTAGCACTTGGTGGCCTGATTCGAGGTTCAGACCGTTGGTCTTCTGTCCTCCTGTGGTAGCTCTTTCGTTGATCAAAACTATGGCCACCTCTGTTCAGACGACGTCGACGTTCTCCCTCTAGCTTCTCTGCTGCTTTTCTATCGAAAATGACGCTGCACCTGGGGCACAACATCACGCTCGATCCATTGTCTTTGCACCGATGTAAAAAACCAACGATTGACTCTTCTGTCTTTGGGTATGCTAACCTGCTACATCCCTCATGGTGTTTTGATTTTTCCTCTTCCATGGTCTCTGATGGGTTAATGTCGACCATATTGACTTCGACCGTCCCGCCTAGCTCCATTCTTTCCAAGCCTTCAGTGGCCTGGTCCATTCTGACGAAATGGTCAGCTGTTTCCTTGGTTACTATGGTGTAACTTGGATGATTTTGAACCCTTAGGCTTGACTTGTTATTGTTTCGACCAATATTCTCCTCGACTGTGACTGCCATATCGTCCAAACCGAAACCCATGACGCATTTCGCCATCACTGGTGCTGAAATGAGATCCTCAGTAACCTCCATCATGTTAACAGAAAACTCGATGCCCTCAGTAGCATCTATCATGTTTGCTTCCATAGGTTCAGCATAAAGAGCATCAGTCAATTGCAGCGGATCAGCATCCACCTTCATCTGGCCCTTTGCCTTATCTCCAAATTTCAAGCGTCCCTCCTGTATCGCATTCTGGACGAGATCCCTGAAAAGAAAACATTGAGATGTTTTATGACCCAGAAAATTATGGTACTTACAAAAACCTCTCTTTTTTCGCTGCTCTAAGGGCGGTGTTTTAGCACTAGGCGGCACTATCATCTGCCCATCTTTTACTAGCAAATCGAAGATTTCATCACATTTCGTGATGTCAAAGGTGTAAGTTTTCTTAGGGAACCTGTCGTTCTTTTCTGATTCGACAAAGCCCTTTCCTTGAGGAGGGGCCAGTACTCGACAGGAATATGGAGGACCCTGCTTTAATTCAGCAAGATCGACTTCGTTCTCCTCGAAGTAGGGGGACTCTTCGCAAGCCCCTTCACTACTTTCGTTGAGTTCGACAAAAGCTACTTTCTTGCCTTTGTTAAATCTTGACTTTTCGTCTTTCAGCCTTTCTAGCTGTCGGACTCTGTCGGCCAATTGGGCCATATCTCTCAGATACTGCGTATCTAATTTCTTCCTAATAGAGTAATCTAAACCTCCTGCTGCCATTTCGACCAACTCATGTTCAGGCACTTGTGTGAAACACCTTGCCTTGAGTAGTCGAAACCTATTGAGGTATTCTTCGATTGGCTCTGAAAACTTACGCTTTACACTGGCCAACTCTTTCAAACTAATCTTCGTCTGGCCCATGTAAAACTGTTCATGGAAGAGTCGTTCTAACTGCGTCCAGTTACATATTGTACTTGGTGGTAAAGTGGTAAACCACGTGAAGGCGTTCTTTGTAAGAGAACTTGGGAAGTATTTTATCCTAAGGCTTTCGTCATTGGCTATCTCCCCAGCCTCAATTATATAGCGTGCTACGTGTTCGACGGTGGACTCTGTTGTGTCCCCTGAAAACTTAGTGAACTTAGGCACCTTAGTCTTAGGGGGTAATTCCGCTCGAAGGATGTAGTCGACTATTGGTGAAGTATAATTTGGCCTAGTAAACCCAGTGTTTAGGCTATTTCGAGTCATGATTCTTTCTACCATCGTAGCCAAATTGTTTTCGACTGCGAGGTTGTTGCGTCTTACTTGCTGGACCACATTGTCTTCATCCTGGTTTCGATTCACCATAACTATTTCTGGGTTTCTCTCGACCTGGACTCTGGGAGTTTCGACAACATAAGGGCCTATTCCTCCTTGGTTCTCTAAATTGGCTTCTGGCGCCACTCTTGGAATTTGTTGTGGAATATTCTCCACAAGGGCTTGGTTTCTTTCTAACGGGGGTACCCCTATAAATTCAGTCAAGCGTGTTAACTGTGTCGCCAGTTGTTGGTTAGCGTGAGTTGTGTCTCGAATTAATGGCTGAAAGATCTCGCCCATAGTCTGGGAGAGGGTTTGAACCATCTGTAAGTTACTCTCATCCATCTGCTGCCTCAAACAGGCAACAGACGTATTGGTTAAATTGGGACCTTGAGTCGAGTATCCTAGACTTAAACTCTGAGGGTTTCGACCAATGTTTGAACCAGGTCCTGATCCTTGCAAAGGTGACGCCATTGTGTTTTCAGAAAATATTGGGGGTGCATTTTGCAGCCCCTGCATTACAGTCGTTGACATCCCATACAGGGGATTCCTTGGCAACTGCGAAAGACCAAGAGGGGCAAACTGCCTTGACACTGATGGTCCTGCTATTGGAGTTTGGGGATTCGACACTGGTGGCCCAATATACTCCAATACGGGTTGTGTGTAAGGCCTAACTATCGTTGTCCCAGATCCTACTGGAGCAACGGTTTGTTTTGACCTTACGGGAGGCGCTACTTGCTCTCCTGTCGATGGTATAGGCGGTGGGACCATGTTGTTACTGGTTCCTTCGCCAGAATCTTGGACTTGTGGGTTAGGATTATTTGGCTGGTTTGTTTCCGTCGCCATATTCCTAAGGATTGTTCGTCTTTCTTTGTTAGCAGCGGTAATTCTACCACTTCTTAGTAACATATAATGTACTTTCTACGAAGATTATTAAGACTTGTGAATGAGAACTCTTTAATTCTAAGTCGCGGGGATATTTAGCATTATCCCACCAGGTGTGCCATTTTATTTCCCTTGAAAATCGGAAAACAACCGCTGATCTTTCAAATTTGACTTTGGTGACTCACAAGATCGATCAGATTGATCCTAGGACATGTGCTAAAGTATTCTACGTTTAGAATTAAATTTAAAGTACTTGTGATAATGAATTGGTAAATGTGCTTGTAATGAAAAAGACTTTGGCTGGATATTTTAAAGTGCATAAACTTAAAGAAACGCTATAAAAGATTTGTAAAAAGGCTGCTCGAAAAGGGTAAAAAGTTTAAAGGGAAGAAGGAATTGGAGTAAAAGATGCAGGAAAGGTAAAAGGCAAAATGTAACACTTGTACAAGTGGTTCGACAGAGGGAATGTAAATGTTGCTGAAATTGTAAAAGACTTTATTGAAAAGTTGGTGATTTTACATAACGTACATTCTCCGTGAAAATACTCTTTTCTCACACTCGGGTACTTTGAGTAAATTTGATTGGAGTTACTTTGTACAAATGGTAAAACACACCAGAAATCTGCCTAACAAATCCCTATTTATAATGCTAATAATTAACCGCTAATAACTTCCTAGTATCTCCTCGATCTAACAAGTGTTATTTGCATGTAACCTCCTGCTCTAGAACTCGCCACGTGCCCTATGAACCAAAACTCCTCCCTCCAATTTTTGAATTTCAAAACGACGTAGCAATGCCATTTGCGGAATTTCGGTCGAATGACCCCTGACACAGTCGAAATGCTCATAACTTATGGTTTCTTAATTTTTCTAAGTTATTTCAACCGTTAAATTTTAGGAAATTCCTTAGAGACTGTCGAAACCTCTTTGCTTCATTTTACTTAGACATTAATTATGTTTTAATGTTTTAGCAACCCAAGGCAGTGTCGAATTTGGGAGCTAACACCTGCACAGTCCATATTATGAATGTATCATCATCAGACATGACATTCATACATACACTAATGTTTTGCCACAAAATGCAGCCAATCAAGAGAACTTACAAGTAGTATCAATTCAGAGCTAAACTCCCCCGTTTACAACCCCTCACTTAATCCCTACCAGTGCAACTTCTACCTATGACACTCCTAGATATGAGACACCTCTCACTCCTCATCAATCACAGCAGTGATAACAACAAATTAATAGAACTTTAGAAGATACTCTTCAAAGACAATAATTGATCTTGCTTAATAGTTTCAATCAAGAACAATATACAACCTAAATATGTCTACCACGATGCATCAAAATATACAAAGGGTGACTTACAAAGTCACACACAAGAGACTCTCAAAATCCTAAACCCTTATTTTGCACTCAAGATCTTCTTGTTGTGAATGCTTTTCATATTTAGGTCTAGCAAGTCCTTTATATACTCTTCTAGTATGGGCTTGGACTTTAGCAAAAGCTTCCTCAGATTTGATAAAATCAAATCAAATAATTCTTCAAATCTTTTCATAATTAACACCAATTTAGATTTGATCAAATCAAATCAAATCAAACTCCAAATCTTCTCATAATTAAAACCAACTCATATTTTATCAAATTAAATCAAATTCCAAATCTTCTCATTGTAAATCTTCTGTAGAATCTTCTCCACAAAAATAGGAACAAATATTTTATAGTTTCCTAAAAAGTCTCAAAGATCCTTTTTATGAAATCCAATTAAATATGCACTTTGTTCCTAATAGATCTCTTTGAACTCCGCATACTGATGAGGTATATCCAGGAAGATCTCAGCAAACCAAAACACATCTATTCAGAGATATACAATAGCAGCGCCTGCTGCACCAGGCCAGGATGTCATGACATTTGTCTTCGACATTTGTCTGAAACACATGACATCAGTACTGTCATAACAGTTGATGAAGATGTTATAACATCTTACTTAACATCAGTGTAGAATCATGTTTTACCAAAATTTAGCCAATCATAGAATTATGGAACTAACAATCTCCCCCTTTGGCAAATTTTAGCTAAAACAACCAAACCATGATAAATCAGCAACAACAGTAGTTTTATCAAATACATCCAACCTCACAAACTATCATGCTCCCCCTTAATAGTTGCATTCAGCAAGCAATAACAACACACTACTCTTTCCTTAGCAGTAGCAAATTTCTATCACAATGTTGGTCAGCATGTTAATACATGTGACATAACATCAGGACAACAGATAACATTAATACACTTTACTCCCCTTTTTTAGCCAAAAATTGACAAAAATTGGAGAAATGTACACACATATAAACTCAGATGCACACACATAAACTCATCAACCAGAGCCAAACCCAAAAAAACTGAATTAGAATCACCATGCTTCGAAGCAAGACTTCAGCTGGCAAACTGCACATGGTGTGCGAATATCTAGTATGACATCTCATAACCGCCCAAGAGATACACAAACTGCTTGATCCCTAATCAATATAAAGATTGCACCACTGTAGCAACAATCCATGGACAAGGACTTAAATCCCCCTGTTGAACTCACTCAACCACTGTAAAATCAATCCTGATTCGTACAGATCCAGATACCATCGCTCCTTGAGAATATATCCTGACACCCTGAACTATTCACCCACCTAGAACATATATGAAAAATGTCCTTACGTATCCAGACACGTTATCATAACTCCTTGGATAGGCACGATGTCATGCACACTCGTCTTGACATTACTACCATAGTCTGGAACAAAATTCTCAATTTTCTTGCTTCACAATATCCAGATCACTTCCAGGAGAATAAGCCACCTTCCCATAAGCATTCAGATCCCAACATAACTCAGAGCACTAAGTTTTATATCTAACTTATGCGAATGAACAAGCACACTAACTACTTTACACCATGATCAAGAGCAGTCTTGACCACTACATCCACATCATACTCCAGCATGATTAGATAAAAGACTTCTGAATCAAATTGTGAGTATCAAGCATCACTATCCTAATTCCAGCCCATCATGTATGACATCAACTCCTTTACCACTCACTTTGGTTCTTAAGATACCAACCACATGACTTATCATTTCCATAGTAATCCATACATTTCATACATATGAAAGTCTCAGCTTAACAAATTATCATAAACACCAGAAAATCATAGAGAGAAATAAACTCTCATGTAACTTCCTCAGAGACATGATGTTCAAACATCCTGTCTGACATTACAAAAACAATAATTATTCTTAAGCACCTTAAGAAATGATTCCTTTATCAGTCAAGCACCAAGTCATGGACATAAACTACTTCTCCTTTTACTTTCTATCTACTACTCTTTTGCACATATCCATCAATAGCCAGGACAAAACGATTCTTCACCATGACCATTTTCACGACAAGCAATCATACACCATGCTTCATCATGATGAGAAACAACCTCCACAGTATAAACTCCACATAGCTTTACCCCATGAACATAGTCATTGAATCTTGAGTTCTTGCCTTGTCTGAAGCTACACCTTCAGGAGTGACACTTTTGACATCACCAATTAAAAGGATAATCAATTAAATACTTGCTAATGCCACAAGTAACAAGTGATTTTAAATCCCCAATTTGAGACACACAAATATTCTGCAGAGAAAAATAAATTCTCCCAGACAATAACCAATGTTGTTTCCTAGGTCACTCATAAGAAGCAAGCATAATCCTAGTTCAAACCAACAACCTCACAAAGTCAGACCCACAGTCACTTTGTCAAGGTAAAAAGGTAAACCAGACAACACAACATCAAGACATCTTGTCTGACATCATGATCTCACCAGTGGTGCAAGAACACAAGCTTTCCTGAGAATCAGCAAACTTTGTACAGGCTACAGCAATACCCAAACACATGAAGACTCACTTCAACATCTTCATATTCACACACTGGAAACACATGCAACTCTACACCTCTTGTTTCATAAACCACACTAGAACCAAACCTAATATCCGGGGTAGTAGCAGGATAGACATAACTATCTGCAAGATCACCCAGATTCAGCTTTGAAAGACAAAAAAAACTCCAAGATGTCAGGGTGAATGTCCTTCCATATGCATAAAATCAAAGTTGATGGTGTCTTGATCTTCATCTTCACCAGTCATACAAATACAAGATAAAATACTTGGATAGAGGCCCAAAAATCTGCTAACAAAAAACCCTTTAGTGGAAGCCAGATCATAATGCTCTTACCTTTATATTACCCCCAAAAAGCTTGTACAAATCTGATTTGATCCATTGACACCCAATGACAGAACAAAAAAAACACTATCAAGTTCACCATGAGCTAGAACAGTAACACAATGTCACAACGTCTTGTCTGGCATTCAATCCTCGTAGAGACATACAATCACACACTGCTTGAAACCATAAACGATTTTGATAAATAATTGTACTATTGCAGCAACAGATCCTAGATAGAAGTATACCACCCCATATCAAGGATAACCAATGCTCTTTTTCTAGAAGAACACCTTAACGTGAATGGAAAACATAAGACTCATCTTCATGTCTTCAAGAGCTCACTCCTTGTTCAACACACCTGCTGAACGCATTCACTTACTGCTTGAACCACAAGAAACCTGTGTACCACGATAGTACACCCATCAGACAGAAGCTCTCCCCCTATCTTTTATAAAAGATGCTTCTTTCAGCAAGAAACACCCAAGAACACCACATTATATCTCATGACCAACTTCATGCTCATACAGTGAGAAGGTACCATGGTTACGATCCTTGAACTATAACGAACTCTTGGATTGAGACCAAAATCTTCATTGATCCCTCTCGTCCTGAACCCATCCAGGCCTTGTACAGATCCACTTTGAATTTTACATGCATAAATATCCATGTTCCTTGAAAAAATCCAATTGAACATGGAATGCTTCACATTCCTTAAAGAGACATGCAAAACCTATTAATTTGTTAGTTATCCCAGATGTCATTCCCATCAGATACATTCTCCAGAAATCCTCAGCTTACTTGCTTCATAGGTATCAAATTGATTCACTTCTTTCTAGAGTTACTTGCAGCAAAAAAAAACACTTCTCCACAAGTATTCTGGCCTTAGCCTGAGTCAGAGAACAAGATAGACACCCCATAATCCAAGATAGTATTTACCTCATCATTCTCCCATATGATAAGTTAGAACACTTTGATTCAACTAGTGAGTATCAACTTCCACAATCTGAACCCCAAGTTCAGCAGACAAAATGATGTTCTAACATCAGTTAGGACATCCTAATTATCTCACATACACCATACAATATGGTTCTTGATCCAATCTAAGGATCTTCAGAGAGCACAGTTCCACCAGCTTGATCAACGAGAAATCCAAATAACAAAGAGAAATTTAAACTCTCAAACTTCTCCCAAAAGAAGGCACTCATCCTTAATCAAATTAGGGCTTCTACCATAAGCTCTAAGACATGAACAATATCAGAACCTCCTTTGGTCTTCAAACAACTACCCTTCTGTACAAGAGTAATTTTCTCCAAGCATACTTCTTAAATAACCAACTGCCACTATTTGGTTAACTCAGCTTCTTTCAGAGCTCTAGAATATCTTCTAATCCACCAAGCAAACTTGATCTTCAAGTTACATATCCTACTTGCTCCATAGAATCACTCTTTGAGTCAACAAGAATTTGCATAATATCTACTGATGGAATTTCTCAACATCTGGTTGAACATCAGATCTTTGGAGTAGACCAAACAAATATTTGACAATGTTGAACATTATGGATAACCAATTTAATACTTGTGCATTCCACAAATAAAAATTGATCTTAAATCCACACAACTTGTCGAGAAGACCATCTGGCAGATTTTTATACTTCAGTAACACCAAAAGTATTCTTTAGTTAAAGGATCTTTAATGTTGAAACATCAAGGCTGACACCCTTGACTCAACCTGCCAATGCCTTCCTCTGCTGATAGAACCCTTGCAAGTCATGAGTGGCGAAAATAAATCACCTCCCACTATCTTTAAGTAGAATAACATTCATTAGCACCAGAGAACTTTAGAAATCGATCTTCAGTATGAGAACCAGATTATCTTCCTGAAGGAACTCTTGAGCACGACCAGAGATGCCTTTATGAGGGGACTTGAGAGATATCTCAAGTATCTTTGGAAACTTAGTTGCAAAGGTATTTACAGATTTCATAGATCGTGAATATGATAAGTATGATCTCTACTCACCTTCTCTGACTTCAAGATACATGATGGAACCAACATTCCTAGTACCAAGTCGACAGGCGTCAACAAATAACTCTCTCCATTCCATTTCTCCCGACTTTGGAACAACTAGAGCCTTAAAAAAATTCTGATATCTTCAAGAGAAGAAGTCAATAAGCAAGATCTTCCATAATCTTTCTTTAATCACAACACTAGAATAACAGGACTACCAGAGTTCTTCCATCAGAGAAATATGCAGCGGAACCACCAATGACCATCTTCAACATGCCCTAAACAAGGTGTCAAAACATCTTATAGGACACCATACAGAAGAAGTAGCCACTCCTCCTGTAGTTGTTGTAGAAACTCCTTAGAAACCTTAAACAATCATCAGAGTTGTTCCTCGTGATCCAATACACTCATCTAAACCATCAATACCCTTGAGTATATCAGAAAGAATGATCTGATCTCTCCAAAACAACATTCAACAAATCACAGAAGCTCCTATATCAGAGAGCACATCAGCAGATACACAAAATCCTTCAAAACAGGAGTAAACATAAACTCCCCCTTAACTCCATAAGCAACAACTCCTCAAGAACCCATCAGTAGCTCAAACATTTAGCAAGATCAGCAAATCAGCTACAACTTCTCCTTGTTTAAAACACCAGAAAGTATGTCCCAAGATCTCATCCAGAACAGACAGGATGCCTACTCTGATGCCAATTGAGATTCTGGTATGCACATATTAGATGTCCTAGACATTGATCTCTGCTTAACCATAATAAGGACAAAACACGAGCATTTTGATTTACTTTAAGAATTAACAGTGTTATGACATATGTTGTAACATCTGCAGACTGACAAAACAATTTATCTAACCATTTAAATTAAGCAGAATATTAAATGCAGAAAGATAAATAACACAATGAATTGTTAACCCAGTTCGGTGCAACATCACCTACATTTGAAGGCTACCATGCCAGGAGGGAAATCCACTATTAGTAGTATCAATTCAGAGCTAAACTCCCCCATTTACAACCCCTCACTTAATCCCTACCAGTGCAACTTCTACCTAGGACACTCCTAGATATGATACACCTCTCACCCCTTAATCACAACAGTGATAACAACAAATTAATAAAACTTTAGAAGACACTCTTCAAAGACAATACTTGATCTTGCTTAGCAGCTTCAATCAAGAATAATATACAACCTAAGTATGTCTACCACGATGCATCAAAAGATACAAAGAGTGACTTACAAAGTCACACACAAGAGACTCTCAAAATCCTAAACCCTTAGTTTGCACTCAAGATCTTCTTGTTGTGAATGATTTTCATCTTTAGGTCTAGTAAGTCCTTTATATACTCTTCTAGTATGGGCTTGGACTTTAGCAAAAGCTTCCTCAGATTTGATAAAATCAAATCAAATAATTCTTCAAATCTTTTCATAATTAACACCAATTTAGATTTGATCAAATCAAATCAATCCAAACTCCAAATCTTCTCATAATTATAACCAACTCATATTTTATCAAATCAAATTCCAAATCTTCTCATTGTAAATCTTCTGTAGAATCTTCTCCACAAAAATAGGAACAAATATTTTATAGTTTCCTAAAAAGTCTCAAAGATCCTTTTTATGAAATCCAATTAAATCTGCACTTTGTTCTTAAGAGATCTCTTTGACCTGCGCATATTGATGAGGTATATCCAGGAGGATCTCAGCAAACCAAAATACATCTGTCTAGAATATACAATAGTAGTGCCTACTGCACCAAACCAGAATGTCATGACATCTGTCTTTGGCATCTGTCTGAAACACATGACAACAGTACTGGCATAACAGTTGATGAAGATGTTATAACATCTTACTTAACATCAGTGTAGAATCATGTTTTACCAAAATTTAGCCAATCATAGAATTATGGAACTAACAGTTTTGATATAGTCTTGTAAGTTGATATTTACTAGTATCGCTTTTAATTTATTGTGTTAATTATTAGCATGAGTAGCGATCAATACGGTAAAGACCATGATAACATTTTTGACACAGACGATATTGTGAGGATGCGTGATAATAGAGATGAAGAACTATGTTCACATACATTTGACAAATTAGGTGAATGCATGTAAAAAGAGTTAATCGTATGTATGTATTCTGATCATGGCATTTTATATGAATCAATCATTTATCTAATATGGATGTTATCTTTGTTTACTTGTTTACACATTGATTTGAACCACTATAGAAATATACTCTTCAGATCTGAATCTATGATGAATATCTGTTAGGTTCTAAACAATAAACATAGGTTTAGGTTTATCATTTGCATGAGTATTGTAACACCCATTTTAATTATTTAGTCATTTTAGTGTTATTTTAATTATTGTGTTTTAGTGTGCCCTTAGGTGAGGGTGTGATGGAGTATGTTGGTGGGTGTCCTTGATTTATAAGGATTATTTGATAAATGTGGAGTTGATATAATAATACAATGACTTAATAATAAATAGTAATATTGGTGGTATTATTATTATTATTATTATTATTATTATTATTATTATTATTAGTATTGGTGGTAATATTATTATTATTATTATTATTATTATTATTATTATTATTATTATTATTATTATTATTGTTAGTAATAATATTATTAATATTGGGATAAAGAGTATAGAATGGGAGTTGAGGAGATAATAGGGAGTTAGAGAGACAAGAAAGTAAAAAGTCACGATAGAACCGTGAGAAGAGAATTGGGAGAAAGGAGAAGAGCGAAGAACAGAGAGGAAGAGGGAAGGTTAGAGCTGTCCAACCTTGGAGGAATTCTTCATCAATTGGAACAACTATCGAGGTAAGGGGGGAGAAACTGATTGGGATGGTATATACATGAATTGGGTAGAGGGGATTTCTTAATCCCATAGGGATTTGTCGATGCATGAAGTTGTATATTGGCATGCTTGTAATTGTTGTTGATATTGATAAATTGATGCTTGATGTTAATGAATTGTTGTTGATAGTGTTGAATTTGGGGGTATAGTCTGAGGTTACGGTTTTAGGGAAGTTCTGGGTGACTTCAGAGGTATTGGAGGTATAGTTGAAAGTTGGTTCCGTAGGGGAAATTAGGGAGCAATCGATGAGGGTAGTATGTAATATTTGCACTGTTAATATGATAGAGGTTGGAAGTAGCATGCTAGGCTTGGAATTGGTTCAGATAGCATTGTAGAACAGTGGGGATTTTGGGGTATCGCAGCATTCGCTGGGTTTCGCCTGGCGAGTGTTGGCGAAGGTTCGCCTGGTGAATGGTGGCGAGGGTTCGCCTGGCGAATGTCAGCGAGCAGGGGCGAGTAATTCCAAATAAACTCCCAGACCTAAAGGGTATAAAGTTTGCCTGGCGAAGGTGGCCAGCGAAGGTTTGCCCGGCGAATGATCCCTTCGCCTGGCGAATGCACGATAGTGGAGAGGGGCTTCGCGAGCAGGTTCGCCTGGCGAGCCATAGCGAGCATTCGCTGCGGGGCTTCGCCTGGCGAATGAACCAGCGAGTGTGACAGCAGAATGTGGTTTTTGGTACTGTTTTGCCTTGTGCATTAGCCTTGTAGGATCCCTTTGATCATGATAAGTATATGGATGGTGATTGAATGATGAAGGGTGTGTATTTGGTGATAGGGCGTGAATTCCTAATGCTTTATGTAAGTGTCTATGTAATTGGTGTATGACAGATATATGTATATGTGATATATGGTGGTGTGATCTGAGAATCGTATGCACAATGTATGTTTGTGTTAATTTGTATGCATTTGGTGTTATGCATATCATGGTGTAATGGTGGGATGAGTCATTGCTCAGGGGAGTGTATGTGATTCATTCGTATTCCTTTGAGTGAGGAATGGTAAGGACGGATCATGGCCAAGGGCGGGTGTATGTTGTAACACCCCACTTCCCAAAATCAATTAAATTAATAAACATTATAAATAAACAAAATCAGAGTTCCAATTTCCCAAGTGGGATATCACATGAAAACAACGTTTCCTTATAAAAAGGTTTTTCTCCAAATACAGCGGAATATTAAATATAAAACCCAATAAAAGTTTGATACGTTCACAGGAAAATAAAATATAAGTTCTTCATAAAACAAATAAAAGCGCCCAAGTCCCGTGCTACGTATCAGAGCATCCTAGACTCGACTGTCACACCATAATCCAAGCTAGCTAAGTACCTGGATTATCTGTACTTCTGGAGAAGCACAGACACAACAACAGCAAAGGGGTGAGAAATCATGATCAAAAATATAATGGTAATGTAATACATGTAATAAGGCAGTAAAACACACCAACACATCAATTATTCACCCCAACAACACCATATAACGAACCTACTGTTCAAATTACAATATAACATATTATAATGCAATTATGCAACTCAACACCATGCATGCGGTACCCACTCATTGGTTCATTCAATCGAACCTGGATAGATCACTTACGCTCCTCCTGAGACATGATCTATCCCCCACCATTCTCCACAAAGGAGTACGGATGAATCACTTACGCTCCTCCTGAGACATGATTCATCCCACCAAAACACCATGATATGCAAGACACCAATGCATAATTATTATATTCTGGCACGCTAAGTGCACACGATCCTCCTGATCATATCATCATACAACAATGCATATGTATAGATATATTACACCAACACCATATAAATCAATCAGATAGTAAACGAATTCATACTATCACACCGGATATAACTACGTCCCCCCCCCCCCTCGGGGATACACGATCCTACTGATCACTACACACATATACATTAACTAATTTCTCACCAACAATATTAAGGGAAACGCGTACTATCACCAAGTACACAAGTTATATCCCATACTTATCATTTTCACACTACAGCAAGGCTAGAAGGATCACACGAGACCAATTCAGACATCTCACCAAAAGTCTCTGAGGTTACTCAGAACCTCCCTAAACCAACACCTCAGCCTATACACCAAAATCAATAATTCATCAACATCAATCCACAATCACAAACATGCCAATAGATATTATACTTACCAATTATCCTATAATTTCTACTCTAGAACCGACATTACGGTACTGATCTGACCTGATTAGGAGGGATCACGGACTGGCCACACTTCGCTGGACGGTTATCTGTTCGCCGGGGTAAGAACGAGGAGGGGGTGTACCTGCAAAGCACTCCGACGCCCAAGTAAGAAGTTGGACAGAGAGGAAGCAATAGTACAGAAAGGGGGCAAGAAGAGTTACCTGACCCTCTTGAGGAAGAGGGTATTTATAGGGAGACCCCAGCGCTGGGCCAACGGTCATTCGAGGTGGGCCGGACGACCAGGCCCAACCCTAATGACTGCTAGGGCTTACGTGGCGTAGTGAAGACCAGGACATGGTCTTCGCCCTAGTTCAACCGCTCCTAGGTTTCCGGAAAGTGGGTTTGACCCGCTCTTTCGGAGGTGGGGGGTTGGCCGATGACGTGTCCCCGCGGAGGGGAGCACGTGGAGAACGTGCGCCGAGCACGTTATTCTCCCGCGGAGGGAGCCCGGGTAGTCTTGCTCGTCCGGTGTGACGGACGACAAAGGGGATGCGGTGCGATGGCTTGTGCCCGGCGGACGGTCCTGCTCGTCCGAAGGGGCGTGTGCCAGGTGTGCTCAGTTCGCCTGTTGGGCCGTATTTGGTATTGGGCCTGCCGAGGTGAGGCCCATACCGGAACAGGAGCCCCCCAAGTCGAAGCTCTGGGGAAGAACGAGGACTTAAGGTCGTCATGTCTGGAGCGGGGGACCCGTGCGGAGGGCTCCGGTCGTCGGTAGAACGGGGAGGAGGCAGATGAAGGGACGCGACTGTCAGGCTGCCTCCACGTGTCTTGCGTTAAGCGGTCGTAGGGGCGGCTAACCTATGTCATTAATGAGCCTAGGGTCGCTTCGAGTCTCGCGCCGGGTTATAAATATGGCGGTCCCCGCTCATTCTGTTACTTTTCTCCCTGTTGATCTTTCATCGTCTCTGCTCGTCCGCCGCTCGCCGCCGATCAACGCCGTGCCATTCGCTTTTTCTTCCATCCGCCGCCGTTACAAGTGAGTTCCTCTTTTCCCTCTCTTTTATTTTCGTCGTCTAACTGGGACGTGTGGTCGGGGCGCGATGAACGCCCCGAGGAGGGATGCGAGTTCCGCCGCGTCTGGCGAGTTTTCCGATGAATGTCCCGGGGACGGTAGGCTAGTTCCGATGAATGCCCCGAGGACAGGAGCTTTTTCTGATGAATGCCCCGAGGACGGGGGCTTTTCTCCGATGAATGCCCCGAGGACGGGGGCTTTTTCTGATGACTGCTCCGGGGAGAAGTATCTTCTCCGACGGCCGTCCCGAAGGGGCTGAGGGGTCGTTCTTCGATCCCCGAGGAGGGTAGACGGGGAGCGAATGTCTGCTCGTCGCCCCTCGGCCTTTGTCGCCCTTTCACTTGACTTGCGGTGGAAGGGTGGATTTGATCCTGGCTATCGAATTCACCGAGGTCCTCTGCTTTCAGGTGTAGATGTCGGCTCTGGTGCCGGGGATAATGGTTGAAGATAATGAACCCGAGGTCCCGGAGTATGACGACGGGCGTATCTCCTCGCCCGAGGAGTGGGCGGCCGAGGAGCCACTTACCATCCCCTCTTGTTTTGTGGTCGACCCGTCCGATGTGTATGCCACAGTCGAGGACACGCCGCTAGGAGAGACGCAACACTGGCAGGTGTATCGCCCGAAAGAGCACCACCGGATCTGTTCGCGCTATGGGCGGAAGATGTTCCCGATGTACGAATTTTATTTTAAAGAAGCTCGGCTCCGGTTACCGTTTTCTGCCTTCCATCTGGGGCTTTTTGACTGGCTGCGTCTTGCCCCGTCTCAGCTGCACCCAAACGCTTTGGCCTTCATCCGGGCTTTCGAGGTGGTGTGTTTCTACCTCTCGGTGGAGCCGACGGTGCCGTTATTTTTCCGCATCTTTCATTTGCAGCGGCAGACGGTGCGAGGTCGTCACGGATGGGTCTCTTTCAAACAATCGACCAAAATTTTCAAAGCGTATAGCGACTCTGTAAAAGACTTCAAAGGTCGGTTCTACCTCGTCAAACCGATCACGCAGCATGGTTCGGACACTCTCTTCGACGAGGGCGAGCGCACGGTAGATGGCCAGCGGTTCCGTGCGTGGCTTCCCAAGATACATCTACTGTGGACCTCGGAGCATTTCAGCCGAGGAACGGATAGGTATATCGTCCGGGCGGGGACCCTCGAGGAGAAGGACATGGCCGCTTATTTGAAAATAATTGCCTTTGTGCGGTCACTCCCTCCGTCGAAGCTGGTGACGCCCGATGGTCGGTACATTCTTGACGCCCAGGGGAACATACGCACTAAGAAGCGTTTGATAAATACCAAGACTTTGCTCGGCTGCGCGACCGGGGCGGCCGCTCTGGATTATCTAGGTAGGGATGTTCGTTTTCCCTCGTGGTCGGGATTTTTGGTCGTCACTAACCTATTTCTTTGTTTTTGTAGCGAATATGTCTACTGTCGACGAGCGGGTGAAGCAGTTGCGTGCTGCCAGGAGTGCCGGGATCCCGAGGACGAGGGTGAGTCAGCTGGTCGGTCAGGAGGTCGCGACGCATGGGGGTCAAACTTCGTCCTCGTCGCCTCAAGAGAGCCAATCTCCTGTGTCTCAAGGAATATCGAAGAGGCAAAGGTCCGAGGAGCCTCGGGTGGTGGATCTGACGGTCGGCGCCGTCGAGGAAGGTTATGTTGTCCCTCCCTGCCACTAGCACCCGGGCTATTTTCATGGTGCCCGTTCCCCCACTGTTTCCGCCGGGGAGGTGAAGGCTGTTCGCCAGGCTGATCGGGAGGCCCGTCGACGTGTCCTGGCTGAGGACTTGGCCGCGATGATGCGGACGTTTACGACGGCTCTCGTGCTGAACGAGGAGGGCTGCTCCGCTGCTGAGCTGTCCAAACTGCAAGGGGATCTCACTTTCACGCAGTCGCGGTTGGCCAAGCTCACTGAGGAGTTGGAGAAGAGCCAGAAGGATGCTGCCGAGGAGCGGAAACGGGCGGAGGGTGCTGAGCGGAAGGTGACTTTGCTGGAGGAGAAGCTGGGGGCAGCGACGGCCGAGGTGCAGGCGCTGAAGGTTCGTACGGAGGTTTTGGACAGCGCTGTTCGTCCAGCCGAGGACGAGACTGATGGGGATCGGCGTTTGATTACTCGTGCTGACTTGATCGCCCGTATTCGGGTGTTGGAGAGCGATTGTCTGGAAGCCGTTGAGGTCGGGTTCAAGAATGCGGTCGAGCAGATTCAGGTCGCCAACCCTGGTGTCGAGCTGGTCGTGGACGGGATAGGGCCGTACCACGAGATTGTTGACGGGAGGGTGATCGATCCTTATTTTGTTATCCCCGAGGAGGAAACCGTGGCTGCTGACCGAGCGGATGAGGAAGCATAGGTTGCCGGGCCTGCGTGCTCGTTGTTTTTGTGGCCTGCGTGCCGGTGTTTATCTTTTGCTTTGGGCCTGCGTGCTCGTTTTTGTACTATTGACTACTGGGCTGGTGCCCGCTTTTGTTAAATATATTTATCATGGATTTTCTAAGTGTGCGCTCGTTGTTTGCATGTTGTTTTATGCTCGTTTTTCGTATTTGTTCGAATGCCTTTGATGTGTATGACATTTCTTGTAGATTTTCTAAGTGTTCGCTCGGCGTGTTTAGCTCGACAATTTGTTACCGGTAGTGTAGGGGACTGGCCGGTTTGGCCGGGGATGTAGCCGGGCCTTTTCGGGGGTAGTTTTCCCCGGGGCGTGGACGGCCCATCGCGAGCTGGGTGTCCTGCCTGTTTTGGTACGGCGGCGAGGAGCTTCGGTCGAGGTATTCCCTGCCGAGCAAGGCCTTCTGCCCGCGCACACGAGAGGCAGGGTTTGCTTTCTTTGCTTTCTTTGGTCGTTGGTGGACGCGGGGGTGTGCGGTGGTACCATGTCGCCCCCCCAGTGGTCGGGACGATGGGTCGTCGCGGGCAATGTGTTAACTGTAGTACCGCTTAAGCTTCGCGGCGTTCCATGGTCGAGCTAATTGTTCACCGTGCAGGTTTTCGAGGTAATAGGCCCCATGCTCCGTTTTGTCCCGGACTCGGTACGGGCCTTCCCAGTTCGCCGCCAGTTTGCCCTCGTGGGAGTCCTTCTGGTTTCTGCGTAGAACTAAGTCTCCAGTTTGAAAATCGCGTTTTATGACTTTGTGGTTATGGCGAAGTGCTACTTGTTGCTTCAGCCGGGCTTCCCGGAGGGCTGCTCCTGCGCGGATTTCTTCGACGAGGTCGAGCTCTTCTCGGAGGGAGCCGTCGTTGTCGTCGGTGTCTAGGGGAGCTTCCGTTCGTCTGGACGGTTCGCGGATTTCGACCGGTATCACGGCCTCGGTTCCGTACGTGAGGCGAAATGGGGTCTCCCCTGTAGTTGAGTGAGGAGTAGTACGGTATGCCCAGAGGACGCTGTGGAGTTCTTCGACCCATGCTCGTTTGGCGTCTCCGAGGCGTCGTCTGAGTCCTCTGAGTATAACTCTGTTCGCCGACTCCGCCTGGCCGTTCGTCTAAGGATGTTCGACCGAGGCGAAGTGATGTTTGGTCCCGAGGTTGGTGACGAAGTCGCGGAAGTTTTTGTCTGTAAATTGTGTGCCGTTGTCGGTGACGATGGCGAGTGGTACCCCGAACCTGGCGAGGATGTTGCGTTTGTAGAATCGGAGTATGTTGTGGGCGGTGATTTTGGCCAGAGCTTCAGCCTCGATCCACTTGGTGAAGTAGTCGACTCCCACGATGAGGTACTTGTTCTGGTATGAACCGAGGGGGAAGGGTCCGAGGATATCCAGCCCCCACCAGGCGAACGGCCATGGAGAGGAGAGGGAGGCGAGGTCGGTTGGGGGGGCGAGGTGCATGTCTCCGTGTCGTTGACACTTATCGCACCGCTTGACGTGCTCTTTCGCGTCGGACTGCATTGACGGCCAGTAGTAGCCCGCGCGTAGGGCCTTGCGCGCCAGGGATCTGCCGCCGAGGTGCTGTGCGTTGATACCTTCGTGGATTTCTTCTAGAACGGCCGTACTCTGGGATTTGTCTATGCATTTGAGGAGTGGGATTGCGAAGCCTCGGCGGTACAGTCGTCCCTCGAGGAGGACGTACGAGCAGGCCCGTCGTTTCGTTGCGTTGGCCTCGCTAGAGCTGGCCGGCAGACGGCCGGTGCTGAGGTAGGTGTGGAGGGGGGTCATCCAGCAGTCCGCGTCTCCAATGGCGTTGATGTCGAGGGGTGTGGTGGTCGGGCTGGTACTTGGTTGGGACAAGATTTCTTGAATGACCGATTTGTGACCGCCTCGTTTCTTGGTGCTTGCTAGTTTGGAGAGGATGTCGGCGCGGGCGTTCTGCTCCCGAGGAACGTGCTGAATTTCTGCTGAGTCGAACCCTCGTAGTTTTTCATTGATGAGCGCGAGGTATCCGGCGAGGGTGTCATTTTTTGCTTGATATTCGCCTCGGACTTGCGAAGCGACCAGCTGGGAATCCGTGTAGATTCGGATGTCCCTGGCTCCCAGGTCGGATGCCAGGCGAAGGCCGGCGAGAAATGCTTCGTATTCGGCCTGGTTGTTGGTCGTAGGGAAAGCTAGCGTGAGGGAGACTTCGATGACCGTACCCTCGTCGTTATCGAGGACGATGCCGGCGCCGCTTCCCGTAGAGTTGGAGGAGCCGTCCACGAAGATGGTCCAGAGGTGGTTCCCGGTGGTAGGGTCGGGGGGCGTGGTCATCTCGGCGACGAAGTCAGCCAAAGCTTGAGCCTTGATGGCGTGCCTGCTCTCGTATGTGATGTCGAACTCGGAGAGCTCTAGCGACCATTTCAGCATGCGCCCAGCCATGTCGGGGCGGCCGAGTAGCTGGCGGATGGGTTGGTCGGTGCGGAGCACTATGGTGTGCGCTAGAAAATAATGTCGGAGTCGGCGTGCCGCTGTTACGAGGGCCAGGGCGACTTTCTCGATCAGCTGGTATCGGGCCTCTGGGCCGTGGAGGGCTTTACTAGTAAAGTAAATGGGCTGTTGTCCTTCCCCGGCTTCGCTCACGAGGACTGCGCTGACGGCTTCGTTAGAGACGGCCAGATATAAATACAGGGTTTCGTCCGCCGCGGGGCGCGTCAGTACTGGCGGTTCGGAGAGGACGCGTTTGAGGTGGCGAAGGGCTTTCTCACATTCGTCCGTCCATTCGAACTTGGTCTCTTTCCTGAGCAGCTTGAAGAACGGGAGGGCGTGTTGGGCCGATCTCGCGATGAATCGCGAGAGGGAGGCTAGCACGCCGTTGAGGGATTGGATGGCACGCTTCGTGGTCGGCGTGGTTATATTGGAGAAGGCGTGGCATTTGTCCGGATTGGCTTCGATCCCCCGTTCGGTCAAGTAGTAGCCGAGGAATTTACCGGCGCAGACGCCGAAAGTGCATTTCTCCGGGTTGAAGCGCATGCGACATGATCTCGCGGTCTTGAAGACCTTCTGGAGGTGTGCTGCGTGGTCGTCTTCCGCGGCGGATTTGACGATCATGTCGTCCATATATACTTCGAGCATGTCCCCGATCTCGTCGCGGAAGACGTGGTTCATCATCCGTTGGTACGTGGCCCCGGCGTTTTTGAGGCCGAAGGGCATCACGTTGTAATAGTAATTGCCCGATGCTGTCATGAAGGCCGTGGCCTGTTTGTCGTGTTCGGCCATCGGGATCTGGTTGTATCCCGAGTATGCGTCCATGAAGGACAAGAGTTTGAAGCCCGCCGAGTTGTCGACGAGCTTGTCGATATTGGGGAGGGGGTAGGCGTCCTTAGGACATGCCCGGTTGAGGTCAGTGTAGTCAACGCACATGCGCCATTTTCCATTATTCTTTTTAACAAGTACAACGTTGGACAGCCAGGTGGAATACCGGGCTTCCGAAATAAAATTTGCCTCTAAGAGGTCTTTTACAGCTTGTTCGGCTGCTGCCGATTTTTCGGGGGACTGGCGGCGTCGGCGTTGTACCACGGCCTTCGCGGTCGGGCTGATGGACAGCTGGTGGCAGGCGACCTCAGGGTCGAGTCCCGGCATTTCCGCGGCGCTCCAGGCGAAGAGGTCGGCGTTCTCGCGGAGGCAGGCTTGGAGCTGTCGTTTCGCGAGGTCGGGGAGTCTTGCGCCTACCCTCACGGTTCTGGTCGTGTCGTCCCCGAGGGGAATGAGCTCGAATTCGCCATCCGGGATGGGGCGCGCTGGATGCGGGGGCTTCTCGTTGGCTTCGTCAGTCTTTTTCTTGTCGAGCTCGTCGGTGAAGCGACTGTCGAGCTCAACTGATCCGACCAGCTCTGTTGGTTTGTCCTTTGGCGTGGCGCTTGGCGCTTTCTTCTTGGTCGGTGGAGCGATGGAGTCGAGGCCTTTCAGCGCGGCTTCAAAACACCTTCGGGCAGCCTCGATGTCGCCGTTGAGGGTGACCACGGCTCCCCTTCTCGTGTAATATTTCATCTTCAGGTGGACGGTGGAGGGTACCGCGGTGAGTTCTGCTATCGTCGTCCTGCCCAGGATGCAGTTATATAGGGACGGGCATTCGATGACTAGGAAGCGGACG
Source organism: Lathyrus sativus (assembly GCA_963859935.3). Classification (NCBI taxonomy): domain Eukaryota; kingdom Viridiplantae; phylum Streptophyta; class Magnoliopsida; order Fabales; family Fabaceae; genus Lathyrus; species Lathyrus sativus. The sequence continues at coordinate 459,753,312 of OZ012738.1, forward strand.
TTGATGTCTCTGGCCGTTTCCTCTTCCCCAAAGGTGACTTTCAGTTCCACGTATCCCCAGGGTCTCGTCGTCGTCCCGTTGAACCCCTGGAGGTCGGAGCCCACGTAGGGGGAGAGGTTGGATTCGTTGAGCTGGAGAGTTGTGAACAAATGTGAGTACATTATGTCAACCGAGCTCCCTCCGTCGACGAGGAGGCGCCTGACGTCGAAGTTTGCCATTCGTGCACGTATGAGCAAGGGTATGTTGGAGTTGGGAGATCCCCCGGGTAGTTCCTCGAGGTAGAATGTGATCGGGTTGGAGCGGCCTCGGAATCTGTCGAGCGTGCTCATCTTGCCGGAGTTGCCCGCGATGAGTTCGTCGAATTTCCTTTTCACAGACCCTATGGACAGACTCCTCGTAGCTCCATCAGAGATGACCATGGCTCTGGGGAAGTATTCCCATCGGCTGGTCGGTCGGATTGGCTCGTCGACTAAGCTGGGTGCTTCGGGGATGCCGAATCCTCTGTTTGCGAACCAATCCTCGGGGCGGCTGACGCACAGCGCGACCTGGAGTCTCTCGCCGTCCTCTGGGGAGGGGAGCTCCTCGATTTTCTTTGCCTCCGGAGCCTCCGACCTGGGTGGTTCACCTCCCCGGGTGTATCGCTTTAGGTGCCCGTCTTTGATTAGGATTTCGATCGCGTCTTTGAGGTGGATGCAGTCTTCCGTTACATGCCCGTGGGTCCTGTGGAACCGGCAGTACTTTGACTTGTCCACGTTGGGTTTGGGCGGCGTTGGTCGTGGAAAACGGACACCTCCCTGCACGAACTCGGTTTTAGCGCATTCGGCCAGTATGCGTTCGCGTGAAGCGACCAAGGCGGTGTACTCGGTGAACCTTCCTGCCGGGCCGCGTGACTCGCGCTGTTCGCGGGGTTCGCGGTGGCGGTCATCCCGACGGCGGTCCCCTCCTCGTCGGTGGCTCGAAGCTCCGTCGTCTCGGTGCCCGCGGGGGGCTTCTCTGTCTCGGGTGTCGCGAGCGGAGTTGGCCGCTTGTGTTTCCTCGAACCGGATGTAATGGGCGGCCCTGTCGAGGAAGTCTTGGAGGGATGTGGGCCGGTGTATGCCTACGGCCTCGTAGAATTTGGAGTCATGGCGCAGGCCTTGCTCCATTAAGTAGCGTTTCATTTCGTCGGAAGTCGTCACCTGTACGGCTTCCCGAGTAAACCTTTCGATGTATTTCCGGAGGGGTTCGTCGGGGCCTTGGATGATCGCCCCGAGGACCGCTTCCGTCTTCGGATGACGCCGGGACGCTGTGAAGTGTTTGGAGAATAGGTCCTTCAAGACCCTCCACGATGTAACTGATTTGGGCTCCAGGCTTTTGTACCAGGTCATAGCGCCTTTCCTCAGAGTCGTCGGGAAGAGTCTGCATTTAATAGCTCCCCGGACATTTCGGTAGTCGAGCATAGCCTCGATGTCTTCCAGATGATCGTCCGGGTCGGAGGTGCCGTCGTACGTTGACAGCGTCGGTGGCTTCTCCATTCCTTGGGGTATGGGGGCTGCCATGATCTCCCGGGATAGTGGGGTGCGGTAGTCATCCTCGTCGCTGTGCGCCGGGGATCTCAGGGGAGATGAGCCGTTCGCGGTGTGTCCCGGGTTTCGGGTCCTCGATCTCCGGCCTGAGTTCCCGCCTCGGGGTTCCTCGGTTGGGGTCGCCGTGGCGTTCTGGTTCCTCCTGCGACCGTGCCTTGCCGGGGATCTGGTGCGCTCCCGTGTCGCTTGCGGTCGGCGTCTCTCCAGCCGCGGTCGGCGGTTCCTGAGTCGAGGTGAGGGGCTCCTCGAACCTCCGTTCTGGTCTTCCCGCTGGGGGTACCTCGAGGAGCCGCCGCGTTCTAATGCTCCAATTCTAGCGTTCTGTTGGGACAGCAGCTGGTTCGTCTGGTTGATGGCTGCAAAGAGAGCGGCTACCGTTGGGTCTGCTCCCGCCGGGATGGGGACGGGGTGGAATGCCCGCGGGCTCGGGGGAGGTGGTCGGCGTGTAGGGGCCGTTCCTCGGACGATGGTGAGGCAGTTTGCCCGTCCCTTTCGTCGGCTTCATTCAGGCGCGCCGTTCCTACCTGCTTCCCGTTGGTGGTAGTGTTGAGCGTGGGATCGTGCGTAGTGTCATCGCGGCGTGGGCTGGCCATGGCCGTGGAGGTTTGGTGAAACTTTTGGTTTTTCTGCTCGGAGTAACGGGGAAGTTTCAGTTCCCACAGACGGCGCCACTGATCTGACCTGATCAGGAGGGATCACGGACTGGCCACACTTCGCTGGACGGTTATCTGTTCGCCGGGGTAAGAACGAGGAGGGGGTGTACCTGCAAAGCACTCTGACGCCCAAGTAAGAAGTTGGACAGAGAGGAAGCAATAGTACAGAAAGGGGGCAAGAAGAGTTACCTGACCCTCTTGAGGAAGAGGGTATTTATAGGGAGACCCCAGCGCTGGGCCAACGGTCATTCGAGGTGGGCCGGACGACCAGGCCCAACCCTAATGACTGCTAGGGCTTACGTGGCGTAGTGAAGACCAGGACATGGTCTTCGCCCTAGTTCAACCGCTCCTAGGTTTCCGGAAAGTGGGTTTGACCCGCTCTTTCGGAGGTGGGGGGTTGGCCGATGACGTGTCCCCGCGGAGGGGAGCACGTGGAGAACGTGCGCCGAGCACGTTATTCTCCCGCGGAGGGAGCCCGGGTAGTCTTGCTCGTCCGGTGTGACGGACGACAAAGGGGATGCGGTGCGATGGCTTGTGCCCGGCGGACGGTCCTGCTCGTCCGAAGGGGCGTGTGCCAGGTGTGCTCAGTTCGCCTGTTGGGCCGTATTTGGTATTGGGCCTGCCGAGGTGAGGCCCATACCGGAACAGGTACATTACCGACACTTCAGAGTCACTCTGAATCTCACCAAGGTCCTAACCATAGTCATTAACGACACTATAGGGAAACAACGTATAACTTTCCCAAAGTTATAATCATGGTCATTGCCAACACTACGGTAACAACACATAATCTCATCAGCTTTATATTCCTAGTTACTATCAACACTACAGTAACATCAACAATCCAACAAAATGGATCAATACTACAGTAACATCAACAATCCAACAAAATGGCTCAACATTACAGTTACTATCATCACCATATATATATATACCCCAAAATGCATCATCAGCATTCATCAATTCCCCAACATCAACAATAATCATAGCATGCCAATATAAAACTTTATATAACGATAAATTCCTACGGGGTTAAGGAATCCCCTCTACCCTATACATGTATAAACCATTCCCAATCAAATTTCTCCCCCCTTACCTTATCAATTGGTTGATCGATAGAAATCCTCCTAGAATTGGTCTCTTGGCCTTCCCCTTTTCTCTTCCGTTCTTCGTTCCCTTTTTCTCAATTTCTCAAATGTATCGTACCACTCTCCCCACCCCTTCACATTCTATTTTCTTTATTAAATCTAATCCCAATTAATAAAATAACTTAATAAAATAATACAATATTATTATTAATACTAATAATATTATAATACTAATAATAATAATAATCATAATAATAATAATACTCATTATTAATAATACTAATAATAATAATAATAATAATAATAATAATATGGTTATTTCACCAAAATAATAATAATATTAATAATATTAACAAATATAATAAATATAATAATAATAATAATAATAATAATAATAATATCATTATTTCACCAAAATAATAATAATATTAATAATATTAACAAATATAATAAATATAATAATAATAATAATAATAATAATAATAATAATAATAATAATAATATCATCATTTCACCAAAATAATAATAATATTAATAATATTAACAAATATAATAATAATAATAATAATATCATTATTTCACTAAAATAATAATAATATTAATAATATTAACAAATATAATAATAATAATAATAATAATAATAATAATAATAATAATAATAATAATAACACCCCCACCAATGTTACTATTATTTTTATATTATTATATTTCACACCAAAATACCACCAATAGTCCTTCCACATTAGGGACACCCACCAAACATCACCAAATACACCCCCACCAAAGGACACACCAACGTATAATATTTAAAATAATTATAAAATGACTAAATAATTAAAATGGGTGTTACAACTCTCCCCCACTTTAATTATTTTCGTCCTCGAAAATTACCTGATGGAAATAGCTCCGGATACGCTTCTCGCATCCTGCTTTCCAACTCCCAGGTCACACTGCCTCCTGCAGCACCTCCCCAAGCTACCTTCACCAAAGGTATCTCTTTCCCTCGGAGCTGTTTCATCTTACGGTCCTCGATCCTCAACGGCATCGTCTCAACAGTAAGATTCTCCCGAACCTGAACATCATCTCTCTGAATAACATGAGATGGATCAGAAACATACTTTCGTAATTGCGACACATGAAACACATCATGTAAGTTCGATAACTCAGGTGGCAACGCCACCCTATAAGCTACAACACCAATTCTTTGCAGAATTTCATAAGGTCCAATAAACTTAGGATCCAGCTTCTTGGACTTCAATGCACGACCCACACCAGTCATCGGATTAACTCTTAGGAATACGTGATCACCTACACAGAATTCCAACTCTTTCCTCCGATTATCATGATAACTTTTCTGCCTACTCTGAGACACTTTCATTTTCTCACGAATCATTTGAATTGTCTCAGTAGTCTGCTGTACAATTTCTGGTCCAAGCACCATATTCTCACCAGTTTCATACCAACACAGAGGAGTCCTACACCTCCTCCCATACAAAGCTTCAAACGGTGCCATTCCGATACTAGAATGGTAACTGTTATTGTACGTGAACTCAATCAATGGTAAATGAGTATCCCACGCACCACCCTTTTCCAACACACAAGCTCTCAACAAATCCTCAAGTGACTGAATAGTCCTCTCCGACTGACCATCAGTTTGCGGATGATAAGCTGAACTCAACTTCAACTTAGTCCCCAAAGCTTCCTGCAAGCTTTTCCAAAATTCCGAAGTAAACCGCGGATCTCTATCCGATACAATACTGGACGGAACGCCATGCAACTTCACAATTACCCGAATATAAATATCCGCCAGCTTCGTTAATGGAAAACTAATGTTGATTGGTACAAAATGTGCAGACTTCGTCAATCGATCCACAATCACCCAGATAGCATCAAAATCTCTCGCTGTATTCGGCAAACCTGTAACAAAATCCATAGTAATGCAATCCCATTTCCAAACCGGAATCTCTAATGGTTGCATAAATCCAGAAGGTCTTTGGTGTTCTACCTTCGACTTCTGACACGTCAAACAGGCATACACAAATTGAGCAATGTCTCTTTTCATACCAGACCACCAAAATAATTTCTTCAAATCATGATACATCTTCGTAGCTCCAGGATGAATACTCAGATTACTACGGTGTCCTTCACTCAAAATTGACTTTTTTAATTCCTCATTATCTGGTACACAAATCCTGCCTCTAAATCTCAACACACCTGTACTATCCAATTTAAAGTCACTATCGGAGTCACTTCCTACTCCAGGCATCAAATCTACCAATTTCACATCCAACTTCTGATTTTCTCTAATCATATCCAAGAAGTCATTATTTACCTGCAACATACCCAACATTACACTATTTGCAGTAGTCTCACAAACCATGCTCAAATCTCTAAATTGTTCAATTAACTCAATTTCTTTCACCATTAGAGCTGCCATATGAATTGCTTTCCTACTCAAAGCATCTGCCACTACATTGGCCTTTCCTGGATGATAACTCAAACTGAAGTCATAATCCTTCAAAAATTCCAACCATCTTCTCTGCCTCATATTCAGCTCTTTCTGATCAAACAGGTATCTCAGACTTTTATGATCACTAAACACTTCAAATCTTGAACCATATAAATAATGTCTCCAGATTTTCAACACAAAAACAACCGCAGCTAATTCAAGATCATGAGTCGGATAATTTCGCTCATGCACTCTCAATTGCCGCGATGCATATGCTACTACTTTACCATTCTGCATAAGAACTCCACCTAATCCCATCTTAGACGCATCACAGTACACCACAAACGGTTCACTCGGAGTCGGTAACACTAACACCGGTGCCGTAGTCAATCTCTTTTTCAACTCTTCAAAACTTTCTTCACAAGCAGCGTCCCATACAAAGACTTGGTTCTTTCTCGTTAACTGAGTTAATGGCAACGCTAAATTAGAGAAACCTTCAATAAACCTGCGGTAATAACCAGCTAAACCCAGAAAGCTCCTAATTTCTGTCGCTGTCTTCGGCGGTTCCCACTGTAATACTGCACTTACTTTTGACGGATCCACCGCTATTCCATCTTCAGATATTACATGCCCCAAGAAACTCACTTTCCTCAACCAGAAGTCACACTTTGACAATTTAGCAAATAGTTTATTTTCTTTCAACACTTGCAAGGCAATCCTCAAATGTCCTGCATGCTCTTCATCAGATTTAGAATAAATTAATATATCATCAATAAACACTACAATGAACTGATCCAAATAAGAATGGAAAATTCTGTTCATATACTCCATAAATACTCCCGGCGCGTTAGTCACTCCAAACGGCATTACAGCATATTCGTAATGTCCATATCGAGTCCTAAAGGCAGTCTTCTGAACATCACCTTCTTTTACTCTTATCTGATGATAACCCGATCTTAAGTCGATCTTACTAAATACACGAGCTCCCACCAGCTGGTCCATCAAGTCATCAATCCTAGGTAGAGGATACTTATTCTTAATAGTCACTTTATTCAATTGACGGTAATCGATGCATAAACGCATACTACCATCCTTCTTCTTCACCAATAACACTGGAGCTCCCCACGGCGATACACTTGGCCTAATAAACTTCCTATCCAACAATTCTCCAATCTGAGACTTCAACTCAGCCAATTCCACTGCAGACATCCTGTACGGTGCCATAGAAATAGGCCTCGTACCAGGAACAAGATCAATACCAAATTCCACTTCTCGCGTCGGAGGCAATTCCGTAATGTCGTCAGGAAACACTTCCGGAAATTCATTCGCCACGGCTACTTCCTCTATTGACACTTTTCTATCCCCCGATAATGTTGCAAATAAAGCAAACACTCTAGTTTCATCTTCCAACAAAGCCCTCAATTCTTTATTAGACAAAGAACTTGCTAAAGCTTCCTCTTCAGGGGTCAAGAACAACAATTCCTTCCGAAAACAGTCGATGTAGACTCGGTTGAACTCTAACCAGTTCATACCCAGAATGACATCCAATTTACCAAGTGGTAGACAAATCAAATCCACTTCAAATTCTCTACCGAAAATAGTCAGCGGACACTTCAGGCATACCAAAGAAGTAGTCACTGAACCTATAGAGGGTGTCTCAATAGTCATTCGTCTCTCCAGAGTAGACGGCACCAATCCTATTCTCTCCACACAATCCACAGAAATAAACGAGTGTGTTGCACCCGTATCAATAATAGCAATCAAAGGAATATTATTGATAATACAAGTACCTTTGATAACACGCTCATCACTGGCAGCTTGAGTCCCTGCTAAGGTAAACACTTTCCCACTAGCCGGAGACGTCTGAGGCTTCTTCGGCTTCTCACAATGTGTACTGATATGACCCTTCTCACCACAGTTATAACAGGTCGGCATGGTTGCTCTGCAGTCAGCTATCACATGACCTGGTTTCCCACACTTAAAACACTTCTTGGCTTCATTAGGACAATCATTAGCACGGTGTCCCATACCACCGCACCGAAAACATTTCCCTTCAGCAGATGCTCTCCCATCTCTAGGCTTCTTATCAACAACAGCTTTACGTTTTCCCTTATCAGCAGCAACACTATAAGGAGTACCACTAAACCTCTGCTTACCCTTACGGTCATTAACAGCTTTGTAGTGCGCAATCCTTGCTCGGTTATCGTTATCATATATCCTGCTCCTACTTACTAGCTCAGGATAGCTCCTGATCTTCTGACAAGCAATTCCCAACTTAATCTCTGGACGCAGTCCATTCTCAAACTTTAAGCACTTAGAAGTCATCGCCCCCTCCACATTATAGTGAGGACAATACTGCACTAGCTCCTCAAATTTAGCAGCATACTCCGCTACCGTCATACTACCCTGCTTCAACTCTAAGAATTCAATTTCCTTAGCACTGCGAATATCTTCTGGAAAATACTTTTCCAAAAAACCCTTCCGAACCACCTCCCAAGTAATGGCGGTTCCAGCAGCTTCCAATCTTTGGCGACTATTGTCCCACCAGGCTTCAGCCTCACCTTCCAGCATGTGAGTACCAAATCTCACCTTCTGCTCATCAGTACATTCCATCGTTCTGAAGATCTTCTCAATTGCCTTCAGCCACTTCTGAGCAGCTTCTGGGTCCAGAATTCCTCCTTCAAACGTTGGTGGCTTGTTGCTCCGAAACTGCGCCAAACTCCTGAATTGGGCATCTGCAGTTTGATTCTGATTAGCAACTGCCTGCGCCATTGCTTGCATAGCAGCAGCCAATGCAGCATCGTTCCTTCCTGCCATACTGCTCAAACATAGCAACACCAAGTTAAAAGATATTCAACTACATCATAAAGGACAGACTCAACTCGACTCAACAACACTGGCCGGACGGACCGACCTGCTCTGATACCAATTGTAACACCCCACTTCCCAAAATCAATTAAATTAATAAACATTATAAATAAACAAAATCAGAGTTCCAATTTCCCAAGTGGGATATCACATGAAAACAACGTTTCCTTATAAAAAGGTTTTTCTCCAAATACAGCGGAATATTAAATATAAAACCCAATAAAAGTTTGATACGTTCACAGGAAAATAAAATATAAGTTCTTCATAAAACAAATAAAAGCGCCCAAGTCCCGTGCTACGTATCAGAGCATCCTAGACTCGACTGTCACACCATAATCCAAGCTAGCTAAGTACCTGGATTATCTGTACTTCCGGAGAAGCACAGACACAACAACAGCAAAGGGGTGAGAAATCATGATCAAAAATATAATGGTAATGTAATACATGTAATAAGGCAGTAAAACACACCAACACATCAATTATTCACCCCAACAACACCATATAACGAACCTACTGTTCAAATTACAATATAACATATTATAATGCAATTATGCAACTCAACACCATGCATGCGGTACCCACTCATTGGTTCATTCAATCGAACCTGGATAGATCACTTACGCTCCTCCTGAGACATGATCTATCCCCCACCATTCTCCACAAAGGAGTACGGATGAATCACTTACGTTCCTCCTGAGACATGATTCATCCCACCAAAACACCATGATATGCAAGACACCAATGCATAATTATTATATTCTGGCACGCTAAGTGCACACGATCCTCCTGATCATATCATCATACAACAATGCATATGTATAGATATATTACACCAACACCATATAAATCAATCAGATAGTAAACGAATTCATACTATCACACCGGATATAACTACGTCCCCCCCCCCCTCGGGGATACACGATCCTACTGATCACTACACACATATACATTAACTAATTGCTCACCAACAATATTAAGGGAAACGCGTACTATCACCAAGTACACAAGTTATATCCCATACTCATCATTTTCACACTACAGCAAGGCTAGAAGGATCACACGAGACCAATTCAGACATCTCACCAAAAGTCTCTGAGGTTACTCAGAACCTCCCTAAACCAACACCTCAGCCTATACACCAAAATCAATAATTCATCAACATCAATCCACAATCACAAACATGCCAATAGATATTATACTTACCAATTATCCTATAATTTCTACTCTAGAACCGACATTACGGTACATTACCGACACTTCAGAGTCACTCTGAATCTCACCAAGGTCCTAACCATAGTCATTAACGACACTATAGGGAAACAACGTATAACTTTCCCAAAGTTATAATCATGGTCATTGCCAACACTACGGTAACAACACATAATCTCATCAGCTTTATATTCCTAGTTACTATCAACACTACAGTAACATCAACAATCCAACAAAATGGATCAATACTACAGTAACATCAACAATCCAACAAAATGGCTCAACATTACAGTTACTATCATCACCATATATATATATACCCCAAAATGCATCATCAGCATTCATCAATCCCCCAACATCAACAATAATCATAGCATGCCAATATAAAACTTTATATAACGATAAATTCCTACGGGGTTAAGGAATCCCCTCTACCCTATACATGTATAAACCATTCCCAATCAAATTTCTCCCCCCTTACCTTATCAATTGGTTGATCGATAGAAATCCTCCTAGAATTGGTCTCTTGGCCTTCCCCTTTTCTCTTCCGTTCTTCGTTCCCTTTTTCTCAATTTCTCAAATGTATCGTACCACTCTCCCCACCCCTTCACATTCTATTTTCTTTATTAAATCTAATCCCAATTAATAAAATAACTTAATAAAATAATACAATATTATTATTAATACTAATAATATTATAATACTAATAATAATAATAATCATAATAATAATAATACTCATTATTAATAATACTAATAATAATAATATCGTTATTTCACCAAAATAATAATAATATTAATAATATTAACAAATATAATAAATATAATAATAATAATAATAATAATAATAATAATAATAATAATAATAATAATAATAATATCATTATTTCACCAAAATAATAATAATATTAATAATATTAACAAATATAATAAATATAATAATAATAATAATAATAATAATAATATCATCATTTCACCAAAATAATAATAATATTAATAATATTAACAAATATAATAATAATAATAATAATAATATCATTATTTCACTATAATAATAATAATATTAATAATATTAACAAATATAATAAATATAATAATAATAATAATAATAATAATAATAATAATAATAATAATAACACCCCCACCAATGTTACTATTATTTTTATATTATTATATTTCACACCAAAATACCACCAATAGTCCTTCCACATTAGGGACACCCACCAAACATCACCAAATACACCCCCACCAAAGGACACACCAACGTATAATATTTAAAATAATTATAAAATGACTAAATAATTAAAATGGGTGTTACATATGTGATCTATCCGGGCTCCATAGAATGAACCAATGAGTCAGTACCGCATGCATGGTGTTGCGTTGCATAATTACATTACAGTGTATTGTGTGGATGGTGGACTATATGTCGTGATTGTTGAATGTTGGGTGATAAACTATGTGATTGGTGTATTTACTACCTCTATTTCATGTATGTATTTACCGATATATTTTGATCATGTTTTCTCACCCCTTTGTTGTTGTTGTGGCCTGTGCTTCCTCGGAAGTACAAATAATCCAGGTACTTAGCTAGCTTGGATTATGGTGTGTAAGTCGAGTCTTAGGATGATCTGATACGTAGCACGAGACTTGGGCGTTTAGTTGTTTTATGTTGTACTTGTTTTATTTTCCTGTGACGTATCATGACTTTGATGTATTTTATAAATGAACATTTTCCGCTGTTTTGTTGTGAAAACCTTCGAATGGAGAGTATGTTGAATTTAGTGATGTGATATCCCACTTGGGCGGTGGAAACTCTGATGTTTATTTATAATGTTTATATTTTATTTATTTTGGGAAGTGGGGTGTTACAATTGGTATCAGAGTAGGTTGGTCCGTCCGGCCAGTGTAGTTGAGTTGAGTCTGTCCTTAAGATAGAGTTTGTGTATCGTTTAACCTGGTGTTGTTATTGTTGAGCAGTATGGCAGGAAGGAATGATGCTGCTTTGGCTGCTGCTATGCAAGCGATGGCGCAAGCAGTTGCTAATCAGAACCAAGTTGCGGGTGCGCAATTTGGAGATTTGACGCAGTTTCGGAGCAACAAGCCGCCGACGTTTGAAGGAGGAATTTTGGACCCTGAAGCTGCACAGAAGTGGCTGAAGGCAATTGAAAAGATTTTCAGGACTATGAATTGCAGTGATGAGCAAAAGGTGAGGTTTGGTACTCACATGCTGGAAGGTGAAGCTGAGGCTTGGTGGGATAACAGTCGCCAGAGATGGGTGACTGCAGGGACTGCAATCACTTGGGATGTAGTTCGTAAGGGTTTTCTGGAGAAGTACTTTCCAGAAGATATTCGGAGTGCTAAGGAGATCGAGTTCTTGGAACTGAAGCAGAGTAATTTGACCGTAGCAGAATATGCTGCGAAATTTGAAGAGCTGGTGCAGTATTGTCCCCATTACAATACTGAAGATGCGATGACCTCTAAGTGTTTAAAATTTGAGAATGGACTGCGTCCGAAAGTTAAGCTGGGGATTGCTTGTTAGAAGATCAGGAACTATCCTGAGCTGGTAAGCAGGAGCAGAATCTATGACAATGATGACAGGGCCAGGATTGCGCATTATAAGGCTGCGAATGACCGTATGGGTAAGCAGAGGTTCAGTGGTACTCCTTACAGTGTTTCTGCTGATAAAGGAAAATATAAGGCTGCTACTAATAAGAAGCCCAGAGAAGGGAGCGTGTTTGCTGATGTGAAATGTTTCCGGTATGGTGGCACAGGGCATCGTGCTAAGGATTGTCCTAAGGAGGGAGTAAAGAAGTGTTTCAAGTGTGGTAAGTCAGGCCATATGATAGCTGATTGCAGAGCCACTATGCCGACCTGTTATAACTGTGATGAGAAAGGTCATATCAGTACGCATTGTGAGAAGCTGAAGAAGTCTCAGGCGTCTCCGGCTGGTGGTAAGGTGTTTGCTTTGGCAGGGACTCAAGCTGTCAGTGAAGAACGTGCTATCAAAGATACTTGTATTATCAATAATATTCCTTTGACTGCTATTATTGATACGGGTGCAACCCACTCGTTCATTTTTGTTGATTGTGTGAAAAGAATAGGATTGGTGTCGTCTACTCTTGAGGGATGAATGACTATTGAGACACCCTCTATTGGTTCAGTGACTACTTCTTTAGTGTGTTTGAAGTGTCCACTGACCATTTTCGGTAGAGAATTTGGAGTGGATCTGATTTGTCTACCACTTGGTAATTTGGATGTTATTCTGGGTATGAATTGGTTGGAGTTCAACCGAGTTTACATCGATTGTTTTTGGAAAGTGTTGTTGTTCCTTACTCCGGAAGAGGAAGCGTTGGCGAGTTCTTTATCCAATAAATAATTGAGGACCTTGTTGTAGGAAGTAAAAAGTTGAAGGAAGAGATAACACTAGAGATTTATAGGTCTTAAATAAGTGACAAACTCCTCTTTTGAAGAATTGATCTTGATAGTATCCAATAATTTTTAAGAGCTTTTAGAAGGTTAAGCCTATGAACCCCCTTATACAAAGAAAAATGAAGTTTCAGGTTTACTTTTAACAAAACAACAAATAGTGGAATGAATCGGTTAGTCTTCCATCCAAACAGCAAATGAGGCTTTTAGTGATTAGTCTTTCAGCTAATCAGAGATTCTATACAAACTTATCTCGAACCAAGATGGAGCTTTTAATTGGATATCCTCTGAAACTAACCGAGGTTTTATGTCGGGCTTCCCACAAACCAAACTAAGATTTTATATCGAGCTAATCTAGAACTGATTGAGCTTTTGTACAATGCTGAGCTCAAGAACCAATATGAAGATTTCACACTAGCTTTTCTTCATGAATCCAGAACGAGAGCTTTTCCTTAAGTGGTTGAACTCACAAACCAAATGGAGACTAATACTAATCCCCCAAAAATAGCTTTTAACAAGTTTAGCTCCAAACCTAAACAATTTCTTCCTAAGGAAAAATAATTCACTCCAAAGGAAAATGAACTATTGGTGAATTTACAATATACCCCTTCCATAACAACTTCCTCGATAAACACAAAATCATTTCTCAAAGTGCTATAGTTAAAAATATGTGATAGAAATCAATAGAGAGGAAGATGAGATATCTCATGTTTTATGAATTAAAAGAAATGAAGGGGAATGCCTATATTTATAGGCAAAAGGATGGTTCAAAAAAGAAAATAATCCATGGGGGAAATTAATTCACCTAATCGATTAGTTCCTAAGCCTAATTGATTAGGTACCACAAAGAATCGATCATTTAAGCCCAATTTAGAAATTTTGGATATAGATTTGCTACCAATCATTTAGGCAATTTCATAATCGTCTATGGATTTGTTTTTCCCTTATATATTCGATTAGGCACTTGGTATAATCGATTAGACAGTTCAAAAACTTACCCTAATCAATCTAACATTTCCCAAACCATCTAGCTACGCAAAAAAAAATATTTTAGGTGATTTTATTTGAAAAATAGAGGCTTCAAAAATAGTTGTAGTGAGTGTGTGATTTAGCCATGATATTTTACGAAAACGCCCTTGTATTTTTACAATGCTCTGATGACTTAGACAAACATAATCATGCGAGCTTTCTTACTTCCTCTCTTTTACACTCTGAAGATTCAAGTCCTTTTGCTCGATATACCAATTATATGACCACTTCACTTGAATCTTCTTGTGGATTATACTTGAGGTATCTTCTACTCAGATGTAATTATCAGAGGATATCATTGGTGATCATAAAACCCTAATTTTTAGCTTTATTCAGAGGAGTAACTTAATCAACTATCGTATGCATCTTTGACCGCTTGAATCGGTTTTAACACTTGTCATCAAAGTCACTTTAAAGGATGTTACATCTTTAGGTGTTGTCATCATGAAAACCATGACGTTATCAGGGCTAGACATATCTTTCTTATCTATGAGCTTTGAACATTCCTGATAAAACATGTAAGCACATAGTTCCACAGGTTCGAGATAAGCGCTTGTAAAATCTCATTTTGGTTTGAGATCATCCCGTATAAAATCTCAGCTCGGTTCAGAGCTTAGTTTGTGTTAAACCCCATCTTAGTTTAGAGGATAGACAATATAAAACTCCATCTCGAATCAGAGGTTAGTTGTACGAAATTTGTAGTCTGGTTAGGAAGATAGCCGGTATAAAACTCCATACGATTAAGAGGATAATTAGCAAAAACTCTAAATTTGGTTGGAAGTTAGTTATTAAACTTCAAATCCTTGTAAAAAGAGGTTCGTGGGAATATCCTATTAAAAGCTCTCAAAATAATAGAAACTCTCAAGAAAAATTATTGAGAAAAAGATAATATCATCTTCATTCAGACCGAATCTCATAATTTCTTGGCGTCTTTCCCTTTCCCTAATCTCTTTTACTTTTAAGTTATTTTCTTTCCTTTATTTTTTCATTTGTTTCTCTACTCCACTCCTTATTTGTTTGTTTGTTTTACAAATAATTTTAAAGTCTAATTTTTAAATTTTTTTTAATGTTAATCAAAACATTTCAAACCACTACAATTCACTTTTCTTAAAATCTCTGGTCCAACAAGAGATATTTCCTCTCCTACGTCACACAAGGCCTGATGAGCATTATCTGTTTTGGATTGCATGAAAAATGTTTTTCAGTTTATATATAATTTATACTGTATGTTCACATTTAACCAAAACAAAGAATAAAAGAAATTCATATAATGAAATCCCAAAACACAATGAAGTAGTTATACGATACAAGTAAGATAAATAAAGCAAATTAATAGGTATAAACAATATCTATTTTACTCTAATACCAATTTACAAAAGTCATCGATACACTTATGCATGCTCATGCGCCACACATATATTTAAAAGTAATGTTGTATAGCTTTGTATTGTTGTTGTTAGTTCTATTTAATCTAGAGATATAAAATAGGTCAAAAGTGTGTTGCTTTCTTACTATGCTTGGTATCGAAATTAAGATTATTCTTATTTAATAGAATAGTCAGATTATATAATCATTAGATGAGGGTAGAAATCTTTCATCATACTAATTAAAAAGAACAACTAATAAAATTATCTTTATTGCAATAAAATTATAAGTTTTTATTATTTTTTATTTATATTTTTACTTATGTGATGGTTTAATTCACTAATCCACTAGTAAACGGTATTCCTGTTGAAGGTAACCATTGATCTCCTAAAATAAAGTTGGCCACGGTGAAGTTACTAGCCTGATTAAAACTCAACAAATGATAACCTGACCATTTCACTCGATTTTTCGTGTCAGCTCCTTGTCCATAATTCATATATTCGGCAAAAAATAATGTATCTAAATATTCAGGAGCACCTTCCCACTCTAACCACCCTTTCGGACTCAAGACATTACTTATATTTGATTGCATGAAAATTGTTCTAGCATTTGGCTTCCATGGTCTACCAAGAAATGTTGAGGTTGAATTAATTAAGGGTAAAAGATCATAGTCCGCTAGTATGTTGCAAAATTGAAAGGAAAATCCACTTGATACTCCAAGATATCCTCCTTGAGCAGTGATTGTGTTTTGTTGTCCATTTAACCCTTTTTTTACTAGTATTGTACAATTTTGAAACACTACGGTAGCATATCCAAAGATAAAGTCGAGAGTGCCACTAATTTTGCATTCTCTATAAAATTGACGATTTGTGTTGACACATAGACTATCTTGATAACCAGAAATCTCAACTCTGTAAAAGATAGAGAAGTCGGAGTCAGATTTGAGCGCCACTGCTTGGTAATTTTCTGGACCGGCAGTGTTCCAAATAGAAATATCTTGTGCTATGAATCTTGGACCACTCACAGCTTCATGAAACAAATAAAAATTTTGTTACATGTTTCCAAAATAAAATTGAAGAGAGATAATGAAAAGGTTATAGGACTTACCAAAGGTAGCTGAGTCATAAGTACATTCACTTGATGTATTTTGACTGCAACTCATGTTACCGGTTATGACTGTGGCACCCATACCCTCTCCAATCATAGTGAGATTCCACTTTTTCTCATCGATAAAAACTTTCTCTACGTAAATTCCTTTCTTTATAGATATTACATAACGTGTCATGCTATTATCAGGTGCTGCATTTATAGCTTCCATCACTGTAGTATAGTTTCCGCTTCCATCAGCAGCAACTGTCACATTAGCTATAACCTCTCCACTAGTAATCTCTACAACAAATGTGAGGAATGCAATTAACAAGGTTAAAGTGTAGAACATAGTTGTATAAGAATGAGACATAGTATTTTGGCATTTGAATCAAATTTATTGCACTGATATATAAAAGATTAATTTAGACTTATATATATTTTGGCATGTCATATTCAAAATGGGATTTGGTTAAACGTTCTATATAAGATAAATTTCTTTAAAAAACATTTTTTGTGCATAATATACATCTGAAAATACCTTCTTATATTGATTAAGGGAATGATTTCTTTTTTGTTTTTGGACACTTCTTATACTTTGTGCATACTTTTTTATTGGTATTGATTTTCCCTTTTTAATATATTATATTTACCATTAAAAAAAATTACTATTATACATTTCAAATTCGTTTCACAATATTGCTAAAATTACTATAAAAGATAAAAATCATAAAATAAAATAAAAAAATTTTTTGTCCATATATATAAATATATATTATATAAGTGGTCATATTATTTACAAAAATTATTTATTTTTAAAAAGTATTTATATTATTAAGTTTACATTTAAATTTTTAGTTGCACACAAATGTAAGACTTACTATATAAGATAAAATTCATGATTTAATACTCTTTTTGGTTTTGAATGTTAATTTATAATTTATTTTAGTCTCTTAACTAAAAAAATATTCATATTAGTTCCTTAATTGTTTAAAATGTATTATGTTAATCTTTTTTGTCTAATTAACAATGAAGTCGTTAATTAGATAAAAATGACTAATATAATTAAATCTATTTATTATATTACGTTTGCATTTAAAATTTTAGTTGCACAATAATATAAGACTTACTATATGAGATAAAATTCATAAAAATAATTGGTTCATACTGAAGATTTCTTTTATATCATTCTCGTATATTAAAAATGAAAATAGGAGATACGAGATGTGTGGGTGTGTGTCGTGGGAGCCTATCCTGTTAAAGAAAAAAAAATAGGCATTTCTAATTTGTTCTTGATTAAATTCTTCGTAATTACAATGGGTGGGGTGTTCCCCAAGTAAAATCCAAATAGAGAAAGTTCAATATTAACAAGAGTGTCAGCCCGTTAATTCTCTTTTCGAAAGATGTGAGTGATCATGAAGTGTATTGATTTAAATAGAGTTATGTAGTTGCTCAATCTTTTATGAAGCTGCCAAGTAATAATTTAAGGATTCTTGTAGGCAAGATATCAATTTTTGAGACAGTTTCAATTCATAACAAGTTCCAATTTTTAGCATTGGCATTTTCAATGGCAATGATAATGCCCATTAGCCCTGCACATAAAAGTTATGATCACCAAGTTGGGAAGCAATACATCCATCATTATTAGTTCTGAAAAGGTCAGCACAAGCTTATGCGTCATGGTTACCGAGAGTTTAGTTATATGTTTTGCACTTGATCCACAAAGAAATTAGAGGCATTAAAATACATCCTTGATTTGAGGATCTTTAGGATGATGAGTCTGCATGTTGAAGGCTTTAAGGATTGATTAGTTAACTATAGAGGGACTAGTTTCTAAAGCAGTAGAATTTCCTACAGTTGAAACTGATGCAATGAGGTTGGATATCAGAGAATTCTGAGATGGTTGAAATTTTTTTAATCTCATGTTATTCTTACAAAACCAAATAATTTGAATGTTGTAATGATTATAACACAAATCACTAAAGAGCATTGGGGACTCCACCCTTTTTTGTAGACATCAAGCATACAAGTAAAAGATATGAAACTAATGGCATGATTGGTGATATTGTGGAACCAGGTTTAAAGTTTGATTGGAAAATGGCAAGAAATAAATAGGTGTTTGGCAGTCTCAGCTGATTTTTTAAAGAGAGTGCGCATTGAGCGAAGGTTACAACCTCTAAGTGTTAAGTTATTCATCAATAGGCATCTTTTTATAGAATGTGCTCCAAACCAAAGTGGAATGTGAAAGAGAAATTTGAGTGTTACAAATATATTTGGCCCAATCTTTAGACTGTGGGACTACATATGAAGGAGTATGCATCTTGAAGGGAGAGCATACCTGATGTTAAATGGTTCCATACCAACTTGTCTTCTTTTTTTTCAAGCCAATTATATTTTTGGTAATATAACCAAGAACTGTATGAAACAAATTTTGTAATTCTAATGGTATAGCCCATTCAAAGTTGAAGATTGAATAAGTCTCTAAGAACTCCAACATCAGACCAGTTGTGTGTCCAAAAGTTGATCCTACAACCATTGCCAATGATCCATTTGGAACTTGACATGAGAGTTTGAAATTGAAGTTTGATGCCACTCTAAATGGATGAAAACATGTACTACTTAATGCATGAGTTGTCCCTAATTAAACTACTTCTACAGAATATTGCACACTGGTTGTTAGAGTTAAACATCTACCAACATAATATGAGTTTAGAAGCATCATTGAGGTGAATGAGAGACCAAGCCCATACCACCAATAAATATAAGAGAGCAAACTATTTTCCATGCAACTATGACTAGTTTCTTGGAGTTCAAGTCATCACTCCATGCAAAGTTTTTGAAAATTGTCTCTAGCTCCTTCAACAAAGATTTAGGCTAGGAACAAATGGTTAAGGAGTAAACAAGCATGTTGTGAAGAACACTTTCGGTAAGTTGTATTCTTTGGGAAAAGGATAGTAAGGAAGCTTTCCAATTAGCCAACTTGATTTTGATCTTCTAAATGATTGGTTGGAAATTACCTCTCATTGCCTTGCCTTTGAAAATTGGAACACCTAAATATAGAAAATGCAAAGTGCAAATGTTGAAGCCAAGTGATGAGACTATATGAAACAGCCTAGCTTTATGAAATCTATCCTTCATAAATAGGGTATTTTTTAGGGTTAATGATCTAACCAGATATTTTAGCATGTCTAGCAAATAACTTGGATAACACTTTAATATTCTTGGATGAATAAGTGAAAAGTAACATTATTACATATGAATATAAGGAGTGAGAAGGGATGTGTTGGTTCCTCGTTCCTTTGATTAGCTTGAGATGATTACTTTTAACTAGGTGAGAAAGACACTTAATTAAAATTTCTTTTTCTGCAAGAAAAAAAGTAGGAGTGATAAAGGGTCACCATGCCTCACTCCTAGAATAGGATAAAAATCTTTAAACTTTCCATTTATAGAGATAAGAGCTTAGTAGAGTTCTGGATATTTTGGATCCAATTGCAAAGTTTTGTGCAGAAGTCAAAAATTTTTAGGACCTTAATATGGGACTGTGTCGTACACTAATTTTTGAACCTAAGATCCCATCTCTTTGTGTGTTGCCTCGCATAACATCTTTAGGTCATGCGGTCTTTGTGTGCATGCTTATTATTACTAATAGGTTTGTGCAGGAATATTTGATTTCAAGTGGAGATAATTTTCTTTCTCACAGTCAATTACATCAAGGTGTAATTAAGGGATCCGAATTCATAGGATTTGAGCATATTCATCAAGACATCTGCAAAGGATCCATAGGCTACTTCCATCAGCGTATGACTATGGGATATTGAGACATGGCAACAGCCAGTGCTAGAACAAGATTCAAAAGCCACACATCGACTCGTGTAACTTTTTTCCACCAGAATCCAGTGCGAAGAATACCCCATTTGTGTCACGACTAACTGCTATGAACTTGTTTCAAGTTGGCAAGACGGGAGATTAGGCCATGTTAATGTCCTGAAGTTGTTGGTTCATGAGTATACCCCTTTTAGTGAAGTAATCGCTGGCTACCCGCCGAACAACACGCAATCCACTATCGAGTGAGGTATTTAAGACACTTTGATTAGTGTTTGGTAAGGAAGGTATCTGTGTTGTCGAGTTTGATTAAGTTGAAGATGTCTCGTTGCGGTCAATGAGAAAGGTGTTGGCTAGAGAACAATCCTTGGTGGTTCCAAATGAAAAAAGAATAGTGACCGAACCTCACATTGTTGGACAGTTTGGACGTAACATCGGTTGAGTTACTGCTTTTGTGTTGAAGGACAGCAACAATCACAGTCAGCAGCAGTTTGTTTTGAGTATTGCCAAAGACATGGTTTAACTTGCTATTCTTTTTGGTGCATTATATATATATATATATATATATATATATATATATATATATATATATATATATATATATATATATATATATATATATATATATATATATATATATATATATATATATATATATATATATATATATATATATATATATATATATATATATATATATATGCAATTTTTGGATTTTTGCTTAATTAGTATTAAGTTCTTCTCTTTGAACTTGGTGCCATTTTAGGAGAAGCAAAGTTATAACAATTGTTTTTCTTTTACGGAATGGAATGATCAAATTAATCCATAGTGCCTTACAAAACAATTCACACTGATTCTCAGCCAAAAGAAAAACCATACAAACAATTATAGACCTTATACCATACAATTCAAAGAAATTGTGCTTGAGAGCAGCTTCGAGCATCATAATGTGACTGTTTCATTATTTCCAACTCATGATAGAAAAAGAAGGAGGTCCCTAACAGGAAAAGAAGATACATAGCAGTGACACAGGGAGTACACAATCAAATTTTGCAGGCTAGAAAAATCCAATAGTAGTATACGCAAAGTCAGTTTAGAAAATTCATCATAGGCTCATATTAAAAAATTTCTCTCTGCCATCAAGTATACTTCCATCTCCATGTGCAGAATAACCACTCTCAATCTCTTTCCAGTACGACTTCGACATTCCGTCGCGGATTAACATCGTTTTCCACCACCTGCAAAACTCAATAACTTTAAGCACGTGTTTCCCTTTGGTATTCTTACGTGTATGAAGTGGTACCTTTCGCCGCTATTAACCTGACAAGTCGAAGAAATGAGAATCAAACCTTGGCAATTTTGAAAAATTAGGTTCCAGGAGTTAACTGCAGAAAAGTTAGGAAAGGCTGGTATCGTTAAAGAGAAAGAATTTGGAACGACTAAAGACCGGATGATGTACATTGAGCATTGTGCTAATTCAAGGGTTGTAACAATATTCATTCATAGAGGTAACAAAATGATCATTGAAGTGACAAAGCGTAATATTCACGATGCACTATGTATGGCCAGAAATCTTATTCACAATAACTCAATTGTGTATGGTGGTGGTTCGGTTGAGATTGTGTGCTCTATTGATGTCGAAGCAGCTGCTGACAAATATCTTGGAGTAGAACAATATGCCATTAGAGCATTTAGGGATGCTTTTGAATCTATCCCTATGGCCCTTGGCAATTTTAAAATCCCACACTGTCCATTTTGAAATGAAAATGTTCACGCCCTCATTTTCATATACAATCCAAATATGATCAACTAATTGAAAAGAAAGGAAGAATACTACAGAAAAGCAAAATCGACACATTGTGAGCCACGTGTGCGCCTGAAGTGGAGTGATAGGGGTAGCAGTTGCAATTTACATCCCCTAGGCTGAAAAGGTGATGATGGCTCACGATTTTGGTAGTTCCCGAGAAAATCGCCATGATGAAACATGACGTCAGGAACGTGCATCAAGGTGGCGGAGCAATTTCTTGCGTGCTCTTTTCTATTTTCTTTTCTCTTTCTTCCCCTTTCACCTTCCCAGACATGTTTTGGGTGAAAGAATATCGGCTTACACGTGTGAGGAAAGTAAACGACGTCGAAATCAGATGCTGTCAAAAAATGTGCTTTTCCACCTCAGAGATCGAAAAGACATTTTTGGGGGGCAATTTGTTAGCTCCTAAATTTGACGCCTCTTGCAAAATAAAGAAATCTAAGGAGAAGTACTAAAAACAGTTTGAAGGCAAGAGTTGGTCGAAAGGTGTGAGGTAGTTGAGGGAAGTAGTCGAAGCACTCACTAGGATTGAAGGAAAACCACAAGGGCTTCGACCGTTTTACTGTTTGGTGATTTATTAAAGATTTGAAATTCAAATAAATTGGAGGGAACAGTTTCGTTCCCCACGTGGCAAGGGGGACACATGGAATCTTATGAACAGCGGATCCATGCATTGTGACAAGTGGCGAAAGATGGTGATGTTGGAAGTTATAGTAGTTATTTTTACTATTATAAATAGGGAGTCTTAGATATGAAATAAGTGTGTTGTAATTTACTATTGTACAAATTACTCTTAAAATTACTCCAAGTATCCAAGCGTAGAGAAAGAGAGTATTACAGAGAATGTACGCGATGTAAGCACACCATCATTTATCTTAATGAAATTTACTTTACTTGCTTTAAACTTTACAAAGTCTTTTAATTTTCCTTGCACCCTTCTTCCTTCTCTTCGTCCTTAATCTTTCTTCTCCAAACAAACTTCTTTCTTTTCTTTGCTAATAACTTTATCTTTTATCTTGTCCCGTAGTCGAATAGATGTTCCCTTTAGATTCCTTTACTGCAATATGTCCAGAGTGTGAAACTTAGATAGAATTAACGAGAATAACCTTTTAGCACATGTCCTAGGATCAATCTGATCGATCCTGTGAGTCACCAAAGTTAGATTTGGAAGATCATCGGTTGTTTTCCGATTTTTAAGGGAAACAAAATGGCACGCCCAATGGGACAGTGCTAAAAATCTCTTATACAAATTAAGTTTGCAGAAAATTGCAGTCTTGTTGGTCCTTCGTGAGAAGTGCATTTTATGTTACTAAAAAGTGGTAGAATTACTGCTGTAAACGAAGAAAGACTGACAAGATGAAACATTAGGAATATGGCTACGGATACGAACCAGCCAAATAATCCCAGCCTTCAAGGAGATGGTTCTAATGAAGAAATAAGAAGCGATGTAGTTCCCTTTCCGATACCGTCGACCGGAGAACAAACGATGCTTCCCGTGAGGCCAGTACCGACACCCTCAGTACTCGGGACTGGGTCGACTGTGATAAGACCTTATAGTCAACCAGTGTTGGAATATATTGGGCCTCCAATGTCGAATCCTCAAATACTGCTAGGGGGAAGTTCGACTTCCAGACAGTTTGCGCCCCCCAGGTTTTCACAGTCACCAAGAAATCCCCCATATGGGATGCCCACAACTGTAATGCAAGGGCTCCAAAATGCGCCCCCCATATTCTCAGACCATGCAATTGCTTCGCCATTACAAGGGCCAGGGTCTGGCGTGAACATGGGTCGAAATCCCCAAAATCAAAGTTTAGGATATTCGACGCAAGACCCCAACTTGACCAACACCTCAGTTGCTTGTTTAAGGCAGCAAATGGATGAAAGCAATTTGCAAATGGTTCAGACCTTGTCACAAACCATGGGTGAAATCTTTCAACCATTAATCCAGAATATAACCCATACCAATCAACAATTGGCGGTACAACTGACAAGATTGACTGAATTCATGGGGGTACCTTCCTTAACCAGAAATCAGGCCCCAATAGCGGACATTCCACGAGAAAACTTGGAAAATACGGCACAAGCCGATATAGGAAACCAAGGTAGGATAGGTCCTCCCGTAGTCGAATTGCTTAGGGAAGAACCAGTACGAAATCAGGCCCGTGTTCTGGGAGAAAGAGACCCAGAAGTGGTTATCGTGAATCGAAACCAGGACGCGGACAATGTCGTCCAACAGGTTCGACGCAATAACGTGGCCGTCGATAATAATCTAGCAGCCATGGTCGAAAGAATTATGGCCAGAAATGGTTTGAACACTGGGTTCACCAGGCCAAATTACACTTCCCCTATAGTAGATTATATCCTTCAGGCGGAGTTACCCCCTAGGACGAAAGTGCCCAAGTTTACTAAGTTCTCCGGGGATACCACAGAATCCACTGTCGAACACGTGGCTCGCTACCTGATTGAGGCAGGGGAGATAGCTAATGAAGAAAGCTTTAACATCAAATTCTTTAGGTAGACCTTATTATTCAAAATGTAACAAGTACATCCAAATTGATGAAGATAAGAGATATTTGGTCTCCTACCTTTAAATGATTAATACAATGTTTTATTCAGAATTAGTCTAATATATATTGTGTTCTGAATATAATAGGATGTATTAACAGCTTCTGCCCACAAGTACTTTGGAAGTTTGTTTTCATGTATCATGGTTCTTGCCATTTCTTGTAAAGATCTTTTATTTCTTTCTATAACCCTATTTTGATGTGGATTCCTAGGAGAACATAACTCATGGATAATTCCATATCTTTCACAAAAAGATTCAAATGACTCATTTTCAAATTCTCCACCATGATCACTTCTGACTTTTACGATCTTCACTTCCATTTCAGTTTGTACTTGAATGTAGAAGATGCTAAATACTTCGTATGTTTCATCTTTAGATCGAAGAAATTTTACTCAAGACCATTTGTTGAAATCATCGCCAATTACCAAACCATATTTCTTTCCATTGATTGAAGCCGTCCTAATAGGGACAAACAAATCAATGTGAAGCAATTCTAAGGGTCTAGAGGTAGAAACAATGTTTTTAGTTTTAAAAGAGGTTTTCATGATCTTTCCAAGTTGACATGCTTCACATAGGGCCTCTGAGTGATAGTCAAGATTTGGAAGCTCTTTAACAACGTTTTGCTTGCTAAGTTTAGAGATTAATCTCCAGTTAGCGTGACATATCCTTTTGTGCCAAATCTATTTCTCATCACTCACTCTCATTAGCCAAACAACCTTCTGATCATCTAACTCAGAAAGATTGATTTTATAAACATTTCCCTTTCTTTTCCCTTTGAATACAATGGTTTTGTCAGCATTAAAAACTGAACATAAATTCTTATTAAATGTTACTTCACAACCACTGTCACACAATTGACTTTTGCTTAGTAGATTCTGCTTTAACCCATCTACCAGCCAAAATATATTGATAAGAGTTAGAGAGTTACCAATGGTACCTGTATTGATGATCTTTCCTTCCTGACCACCTCAAAAACCTACACATCCTTCCTCTTTCAGATTCAGGGTTTGGGACATATTCCTTTCTCCCGTCATATGACGTGAGCGGCCACTGTCCAGATACCACGTTCCCATCTTTTCCTTTAGGCATATCTGTAGTAATTTTTATTATTTAGATACCCATACACATATGGGTCCTTTCAGGGCAAGAGATTTAAGTTTCTTTGAAGACTCATCTTCATTCAGTTCCATCTCATGGCTCTGAAGATT
This sequence comes from Lathyrus sativus, assembly GCA_963859935.3. Lineage (NCBI taxonomy): Eukaryota > Viridiplantae > Streptophyta > Magnoliopsida > Fabales > Fabaceae > Lathyrus > Lathyrus sativus. The sequence continues at coordinate 459,779,455 of OZ012738.1, forward strand.
GTTGATTATACTTTCAAGAGACAGTGTATTCAAGTTTTTAGCTTCCTAAATAACTGTTACTTTAGGTATAAATTTTAAAGGGAGACTTCTCCGAATGTTTTTGACACGATCGAATGTAGACTAACTCTTGTTGAACACTTGAAGGCCTGATACAAGAATATGAAACTTAGACAATATAGTTTCAATATCCTCATCATCCTTCATTTTGAATAACTCATATTTGTGTATCAACAAGTTAGCTTTGACTTCTCTAACTTGTTGGTTCCCTTTATAGGTAGAGCATAATGATTCAAAGGTAGTCTTTGTAGAAGAATTATCGAAACCAAACCTTAAACCTGAGACCTCAAATATAATACTTTTTGCTTATACTCCTTGAGTACAAGACTTCCTTCTTAAACATCCAGTTAAAGATTTCCTTGCTCAGATTCCTCAAATCTAAGATTCCAATCCTCAAGTCAAAAGCAAGAGACTTTTATTTAAACTGTCTGAGAAATCTTATAAGATTACCTTCTCTTGAGCTAATACAAGTAGTGTGAAGTGCATGTATATTTCAGTTAAGTTGCAGTTTTGTTCTCTTAGTTGATCTTTAATTCTTCTTCTCCTTTTATAGTTAAAAAAATAGATTCGTTGAAGCATCCCCAACGGCTAATTTCAGATCAAATCTTCGAGTACATATTCTCGTCCAATAAAGCAGATGTTGGAACTCATATCCAAAGAATTATCCACTGAACAAGGCCTTTGTCCAAAGAACACTTCAGTGAAACAAGTGCAACACAATCTTTTGAAGATAATGTCAACTATTCTTGAGTCCCATGATTTGAACTTGAGTTGACATTACTCAGTTTTCGAGATTATCCTATGATAAAGTCAATAAATATACTATTTAAAGTCGTCTCAAATAAGTTGTTTGAGGTTACCTTATGTCAAAGTCAATGAATATACTATATAAGCTAATCTAAAACAATTTAAATAGATCTTATTTTGATTTTGAAAATTGAACTCACAATCTTTTTTATAAAAAGAACCATCATTTATTTGAATTTAAAATAACATAAAAATATTATCAATAATATAAAAGGCCATTTATAATTGTATATATAACATCAAAAAAACCATGTTCTAATCAATAAGATTAAAATACAACATCAAGCTATAAGAAATTATCAAATTAGCAAACATGAATAAAAATTTAATTTAAAAAAATAAGAAGAAGAAATGGATAATTAGCAAAGAAGAAGAAGAAAAACTACAATAATCAAATGAAAGAAGTAATATTCAATATCATATTAATCAATGATAATTTACATAATTAAATTTTATCAATTACTCTCGTGCACTAAAAAAGTTTTAAAAAAAACATAGAAATATTTTGGTAGAAATTTAAATTTGGGAAGAATGATTTTGATATGTATTTTCTTCCTTTAAACAAAGACGGAGCTTAGTTTCTGTTTATTTTAGTGTTTGAAGGTATGAGTGGTTCATTTAGAAAGGCAATGAAACTTAATCTTTATTATGACATTAAGTTGGGTTCCTTTAACCTTTTCATTTCCCTTCATTAATATGCACATAGTTCTCTTTTATGGTCGTGGCCATGATTTAAAATATTTGGTTTATTAAGGTTATTATTATAGGATTTGAGTTTGCCTAGGTTCTTTGTGTCAACCTTGTTAAAAGTAGTATTGTTGGAGTTAATGTGGATTCTAGTTTCACGGTGTTGGCAAGAGATTTTCTTCAATGTAATCTCGGGTCTTTTCTTTTTAAGTATAGGTTTATTGATAGGGGCTAATCCTTTCCTTGAGATAACTTGGGAACCAATTTTAAATCTTGTCTCTAGGCAACACCATTCGTAGAGGCACAAGTTTGTTAGTCTATTTGTTTTTTATGTATCTAGGTTTGTCCGTAGGGACTAATGTTATTTTGATTTTCTTTTCATCCATCCTTAAGTTGTCTCTTAAGGTTTGTAGGAAGTTAGGTAGAATTTAAATGAGATTTTTATAGGATGGGGTCAAAGGATATTATTAGAGTCTTTAGGTTTATTAGTCAGATGTGTGTAAACCTAAATGAAGAGGTAGTTCATGGGTTCAAGATCTCTGTTTTGTTAACTTAGATCTGTTGAGTAAATGGAGATAGAGGTTGATATGGGAAGTGACGGGTCTATGGGCGGATATCATATCTTATAGATATGGAGCCAATACTGTTTACTCTTTCTTGGGTATTGGGGGGACGATCCTCATATACTCGGTTGTCTTCCATTTGGTGGGAAAATGTGTCTTTGTTAGGTTACAAACTTGGTGATCATGTCGATTAGTTTGTGGATAATCTTTATAGGAGAGTGGACAATATCCTTCTCACCACATTTTATGACGACCCTTAGGTGGGGTATATTCCCCTTGACGTCATATTTCTTCGACTTTATAATGCTTATATGAGTTAAAAGTAGTAATAATGTCAGTGTCTCAATGAGAAAAAAAGAAAGAAAAGATAACACAGTCAACTAAACAAATATGAAAAACAAATTCTCACAATGCTTGAGAATCAGTAAGGTTGAGGTATCTATATGACATTGGATCATCGTCACATTACGAAACACCTTGTTATTAGGAACCATCTTATTCAAGAAAGAAATTAAATAAAAACTAAATAATCTAAATTAATCCAAAATAGGTCCACAACTTTAAATATAATGTTCCCATATAACTTCTTGAAGGTGTCCCCAGACCAACATTGTGGGAGAGTTGGCTTGCAAGAAAGAATAGTGTGGCCAACAATAATTTGGGGCTTAGGTTGAGCACAAAATATCTTGTGAAAGGTTGAGGTCAAATGTCTAAAAGTCATACATTGATACTTAAAATATACAGGAGCAATATATAAGTGTATGAGAATTTCCAAAGCTTATTCAAACAAAAACCGAACCCTAACAACACCCAACAAATTCACAAGAGAAATGAAAAATGGCGAGGAATATGGGAAGAATATAAAACTAAACACCTAGGTATTGGGAGTATCCAATCTAAGGCAATAGGTTTGGTGCAATTGAGAAGGTGCCAAAGAAATGAATATCAATAGCCTTTTCTCGAACCCTTGAAGGGGAAGCCTAAATCCCATATATAGAGTACAACGTTGTACATAAAAAAAAGCTAACAATGGGACTAATGCCTACATATGAAGTCATAAGTTGTTGGAACATCCATGATCCATTGTAATAATGACTACTGTGAAGTTGCACCTCCACTTAGGAGAAACGTCACTTTTTGTACAAATAATATACATATTGGTCTAAATGACTCAAAGCATCAGACAGCCTCGCGACGACCCATTAAGGAGTTCTTATAATTTGAAAGGATATCGCTTCATGAGGAAAACACCAATATTTTGTGGTATCCGTAATTCATGCGATATTTTCTTGATAACAAGAACCTTTTACCGATGCTACCTAGATATGATCTCACAAACGATCATAGTTGCTCTTGCTACCATGGATAGACGACTCAACCGGAAGAATTTTGAAACAAATTAAAACCCAACTTTAGAGGGTTATCGTTTTGTCTGGTCAAGGACCAATCCATTCAAAGTTACAGCACCAAGTGTAGTGGTGTAATTGGAAAATATCATGGGTGCACGGGCAAAGGAACACAATTCATCCAACATTATTTCCAGGTTTCCCTTTTATTGTTTCTAGCGCCCCGTCTTTCGGATACAATGCTCCTTTTCTTGATACGTCACTCGAATCCTTAGTGACATTGTCCAAAATGTGCGTTTATGGAAGTTGTGAGATTTAACCATGCTTCTTGGGTCTCTGGGAATCAATTACCCATTCCCGAAGTGATTTTTATATCCTAAGAGGACTTGGGTCCAGACTATGGTTGTTTTGGGTCCGGACCGGTCCGGGTATTCAAGGTCCTGAAAGTTGGACCGGAACCCTAATCGGGTAAACCAGAACTGGACCAGTACTGTTTGGTCAATTTGTTGGATCGAAACCGATCCGGTACTTTCGGGTAAATCTAGACCACACCGGATAATAAATTACTTGGAATGGTGAACCGAGAGCGAACCGATAATTTTCGGGCCGGGTACCCGGACTAGAAAAATTAAATTAAATTCACAAAAAAAAATTTAATTTCAATATTCACAATTAAATTCACATTAATTTCAAAATTAATTTTTTAGATTCATATTGGCATTTGACATTACATTCACATAATCATTAAACGTTGTTCAAATAGAAGTTAATTTCAAAAAATTAAACCTTATTCAAACATAAGTTATGAAACTTATGTTTTCAAAAAAACACAAAATATCATTACATTTGTTAATGATGCCTCAGAACAATCTCATCATTGGCATTAAAATTATATATATGTTCAAGTTGTTGTTGTCGAACAAGCGACAACTGGATCCTCATCAAAATGATATGTTAAAGGTTCATCATGTGGTTCTTCAAGATACAAAAGTAAACGAATAAATAAGCAAAATCCATATAAATATTGAATTCAAATAGCTCATAAGCAAAAGTTACTTACAATACGAGCAGTGCAGCCCTTTTTAATTCATACTTCTCCTTCACCCAATCACCCTTACAAAGTACCATTTCAACTGTCTTAGTTTTCATAGAAGATCGTTTCAGATTAATAACCCTTTTACCAGCACTAAAAGTTGCTTCTTAAGTAACAGTTGTAACTAGAATAGTTAGAATATCCTTTGCCAATTTACTAAGAACAGGATACTTGGCTTCATTCCCCATCCACCATGTTAAAACATCAAACTTAACTTTAGGGGGAACTTTCAAGGGAGGCCCCTCAAGATATAATTCAAGATCAGATTTGAATTAGTATTACCAACAACAGTTTCTAAAAACATCTCAAAACTCCTCCTTCCCAACCCAGAACTAGATCCTACTTTTGGAGTTTCTGATACAGGGACATTCTCATCATTGGTTCCATAGGTATCTTGATACAGTTGGAACAAAGATTTTAAGTTGGTTACCAACTTTTGTTCATAGGCAGTGGCTTGAGTAGGATTTGGACACAATAAGGGATATACCCATTTGATGAAGATCATTTTATACCTATTGAAACAAGTAGAGTTGTCAACCAACTTAAATTCATCTATACCTATTTGCATAATTTATTTTCAACATGTTTGGCCTCAGAATTTGATTTCATCATAGGCAAATAAAGTCACAAGAAGGTAACAGAATTGTCCTTAGACACAACTAAAGTCACAGGGAGGTAACATAATTGGACTCAGAGAATACTAAAATCATATCAAACAAATTCATCATAGGCACAATTAAATCACAACTCATAAGGAAACATAATTTAATCCTAGGCACAATCGAGCCACAACTCACAAGGTAAGATAATTGAATCATTTCAAAAGCAGATCAAACAAAATTGGCCTCAGATCAAACACATTTGGCCTCAGATCAATTAGAATTCATCATAGGCACAATTTCATCACAACTCAGTGAATCACAATAAGACAACATAATTCATCATAGGCACAATTTCATCACAACTCACAACAAGGCAACAAAATTCATCATAGGTAACATTTGAACAATTGATCAAACAGAATTCATAAGCAGTTCAAATAGAAGTGGCCTCAAATACTATTTCATGAAAAACAAAATTCATCATAGGCCTGGGTTTAAGCACAAGGAAACATACCAAGCAGAATAGTAGCTACCTAATGTACAATGCAATGGCAACTTAATTAACTATCTACTTGTAAGTTGTACATACCTTGGATTAAGAACTGCGCCTATAGAAATCAATGTATTAGACTCTGACCAATACTTGTCATATTTCAACTTCATTTTATTAGCAAGCACTTGCAGTTAAGGATTATTTGAGATACTTGAAGGTTTATCAAGTAGAATCTTCACCCTGTAAAGCTCAGCCAAAAACGAATTAGTAGTAGGGTAAGAGGTGCCACTAATAATTGATGTAACATCAGCAAAAACCTCTAAAAACTTGCAAATATCATGAATATCTTCCCAATCATTTACCTCAGAAAAAGGTGAGAAATGCACCATTTTCTTCAGCATATCTTGGCCATACTTCACTGTAGTGGTATGCAGTGGACAACATCAACCAAGTTGAGTTACACCTTGTCTTAGTATCCAACACTTGCATTCAGCCTTTAAGTTGCAACTCATCAACACATTTTTTTGAATGATTTGCATCTAGTTTCAGAATTCAGCAAGTATTTGACCCTATTTATAATCTTATCCACAGTCACCTTAATCATATCAAGACCATCCTGAACCAACAAATCTAAGATGTGTGTATAACATCTCACATGAAATAGTTTACCATCCAATGGTAGATTTCTCCTACCAGAATAATCTATCTTCAATCAAGCAATGCAATTATCATTAGCACTAGCATTATCGACTGAAATTGAAACAACCTTATCCCTTATGCCCCAATCTTCCATGACCTTAATCAATTCCCTACACAAAACCTCACCAGAATGTGATGGTGTCACATTCTTAGAAGATAAAACTCTTTTGTGAAACTGCCATTTTAAAGAAATGACTTGTCACTGTCATATAACCAATTTTGTGCTCATCAGACCACCACAGGTCAGTTGTAAGACTGATCCTATTAATCAAAGACATATACTTTTTCATCTTAACTCTCTCAGTCTGATAAAATGTCTCACAATCAAACTTAACCCGTTGTCTAGTAATCTTTTTGTACCATGAATAAATTTCTCTAAGAAACTTATTAAAGATAACACCTTCCATAACAGAAAAAGGAAATTCATGACCTAGAATCATATGAGATGCAACCTTTCTTACCCTAGCATGATTATATGTCCAAGTTTCCAAACTAGGAGTACTATCACCACCTACATTTAATCTAGACTGTGCAACCTCTTTGTCAGTGTTACCTTTCAGCCTATACTTTCTCTGAATGCAATTTTCTAAATGTTTCTTACCATTATAAGTACTTTTCCATTTCATATCATAAGTGTAAAACTTGCCACACCATCTGCATTTTCACTTCTTGGTACCATCAGGCATTTCAGTAAGTACCTTTTCAGTATGAATTACAAATTTCTTGGAACGAGGAGCTTTACCAAAGGCATTTATCTGGCTATGAGAACTCTAATCTGGCTCAACTGGAGGGGTTTCCCCATCATCAACAGTAGTTGTATTTTGAGTAGTAGTAGTATTTTGAGTAGTTGTTGTATTTTGAGTAGTGTTGTTAGTTGGAACTGGAACTAAAACTTCCAAATCAATCATCTCGCCAATCTCTACATTTCCTCCTTCCATTTTCTCCTCTTCCCCAGTCCCATCAAGCAACATGTCAATATCAATAAGATCATCCATTATAAGTACTTCTCATTGTAAATCTTCTGCAGAATCTTCTTCATAAAAATAGAAACAAATATTTTATAGTTTCCTAAAAAGTCTCAAAGATCCTTTTTATGAAATCCAATTAAATCTGTACTTTGTTCCTAATAAATCTCTTTGACCTGCGCATACTGATGAGGTATATCCATGAGGATCTCATCAAACCAAAACACCTCTGTCAAGAGATATAAAACAGCAACACTTGCTGTACCAAACAAAGATGTCATGACATCTGCCTCAACATCTTGTTTGAAACACATGACTGTACTATTGTCATAACATTTGATGAAGATGTTATAACATCTTACTTAACATCAGTGTAGAATCATGTTTTACCAAAATTTAGCCAATCATAGAATCATGGAACTAACAATCTCCCCCTTTGGCAAATTTTGGCTAAAACAACCAAACCATGATAAATCAGCAACATCAGTAGTTTTATCAAATACATCCAGCCCAACCAAACCATGATAAATCAGCAATAGTAGTAGTTTTATCAAATACATCCAGCCCAACCAAACCATGATAAATCAACAACATTAGTAGTTTTACATCCAGCCTCACAAACTATCATGCTCCCCTTTAATAGTTGCATTCAGCAAGCAATAACAACACACTACTCTTTCCTTATCAGTAGCAAAGTCCTGTCACAATGTTGGTCAGCATGTCAATACATGTGACATAACATCAAGACAACAGATAACATTAATACACTTTACTCCCCCTTTTTAGCCAAAAATTGACAAAAATTGGAGTAAATGTACACACATATAAACTCAGATGCACACATATAAACTCATAACACATCAATCAGAGCCAAACCCAAAAATTGCACATGGTGTCTGGATATCCTAGTCTGACATCTCACAATCTCCCAAGAGATACACAAATATTCTGCAGAGAAAAATAAATTCTCCCAGATAATAACCAATGTTGTTTCCTAGGTCATTCATCAGAAGCAAACACAGTCCTAGTTCAAACCAACAACCTCACAAACCCAGACCCACAGTTATATTGCCAAGGTAAAAATTACACCAGACAGCACAATGTCAGGACATCTTGTCTGACATTACGACCTCATCAGTGGTCTAAGAACACAAGCTTGCCTGAGAATCATCAAACTTTGTACAGGCTACAGCAATGCAGCTACACATCAGATAGGTACACAGTTCTCCCTGTCATGCATAACCAGCACTCCCCCTAAAAGAGAAAACCCAAACACATGAAGACTTACTTCAACATCTTCATATTCACACACTAGAAGCCCATGTATCTCTACACCCCTTGTTTCAAAAACCATGCTAGAACTAAACCTAATAGCAGAAGTAGTTGCAGTATAGGCATAACTATCTGCCAGATCACTCAGACTCGGCTTCGAAAGACTAGAGAAATCTCCAAGATGTCAGGGTGAATGTCCTAGAAATGTTTCCTTGACTTCCATATGCACAAAATCAGAGTTGGTGGTGTCTTGGTCTTCATCTTCACCAGACATATAAATACAAGACAAAACACTTGGATAGAGGCCCACAAACCTGCTGACCAAAATCCCTTCAGTGAAAGCTAGATCATAATGCTCTTACCTTTATATTACTCCCAATAAGCTTGTACAAGTCTGATTTGATCCATTGACACCCAATGACAGAACCCAAAAAAATACACTGTCAAGTTCACCATGAGCTAGAATGGTAACACAATGTCACATCATCTTGTCTGACAGTCCATCCTCATAGAGACATACAATCACAAGCTGCTTGAAACCACAAACAATCTTGAGAAATAATTGTACTATTGCAGCAACAGATCCTAGATGGAAGTATAACTCCTTATACCAAGGATAACCATTGCTCTCTTTCCAGAAGAACACCTTAACGTGAATGGAAAACATAAGACTCATCTTCATGTCTTCAAGAGCTCACTCTTTGTTCAACACACCTGCTGAACGCATTCACTCACTGCTTGAACCACAAGCAACCTGTGTACCACAATAGTACACTCATCAGACTGAAGCTCTCCCCCTATCTTTTATAAAAGATGCTCCTTTCAGCAAGAAACACCCAAGATCACCATATTATATCTCATGACAAAATTCATGCTCATACAGTGAAAAGGTACCAAACTGCTCCACTTCTTTCTAGAGTTACTTGCAGCAGAAGAAGCCACTTCTCCACAAGTATTCTTACCTCAGCCTGAGTCAGAGAACAAGATAGACACCCCATAATCCAAGACAATATTTACCTCATCATTCTCCCATATGATAAGTTAAAGCACTTCGAACTCAACTAGTGAATATCAACTTCCACAATCTGAACCCTGATTTTAGCAAACAAAATGATGTTTTAACATCAGTTAGGACATCTTAATCACAAACATCATAATGGTTCTTGATACACTAACCACTTGGACTTACTATCTGAATAGTAATCCAATCAACAAAGAGCATTGTTCCACTAGTGAGAAATCCAAAGAACATAGAGAGAGTTTAAACTATCATACATCTCCCAAAAGAAGGCACTCAACCTTAGGTCTTCTACCATAAGCTCTAAGACATGAACAAAACCAGGCTCTCCTTTGGTCTTCAAATAACTACCCATCTACACAAGAGTAATTTTCTCCAAGCCCACTTCTTAAATAACCAAATGCCACTGTTTGGTTAACTCAGCTTCTTTCAGAGCTCTAGAAACTCTTCTAATTCACCAAGAAAACTTGATCTTCAATATACCACCATCCTATCATAAGTGCACTCGAGTCCGAGTATAGGACCGTCTCACCACTCAAAGCACCCAATATCCAACATACAAATATATTGACAAATATACATGTTAAGCAAATATTTACAAATATAGCATACAATCAAACAAAATAGGCTAAACCCTCAAGCTCTAAGTTGTCCCCAGTGAAGTCGTCATTTCTGTTGCGGTGAGAATCGTGATACCAAGTTATTGATTAACTTGAATCTTTAATTCTTAAATTCACAACCGGTCTTTAATTTATCCAAAGGAAAGGTCTAAAGAAAGAAAAACCCTTTTCGTGATGTAACAACAACGCTAAGAGATTCGGGGATCGGGGGTTGGTTATGCATAGGGTAGGTATTTCACATCCTAAACATTTGTAGTACTCTACAGGAACCTTTTGTTTGTTTGCATTCTAAGTTTGCTAAATGTTTGCTATGGATTGGGATTGGGTAAAGGTGTAGGTTAAAACCTAAAGATAGTTTCTAAGTTTGCTCGCAAAGACGTCGCGTCCTCTGCCTACGTATCCTAACTAGGATAGAATCAGAGCAATCGTAGTTCACCTCACTAGGGTTAAAGAACACTTGATTATGATCAAGGTTCAAAGGGGAACAAACATAACAATGTTTGTACAGAGTTTCACAAAACTCTCTAGATCTATGTTGAACACTCAAGAAAGGGGAGTAAGTAATCATTTCCATGATTCTTACATAGAGTTAACCAAACTCTACCTAATGTTCTACGTTGTGAGATCAATTGGTTCTATCCAGACCAAAAGGTGGGGGAAGGGGGAAGGTTGCTCGTCAAGATATCGCATCTTGTGCCTACGTATTCTCATTGTCCAATGAGAAATCAGAGCGGTCGTAGTTCAGGCACGAACTACAGAATAAGGATCTATTGGTTCTTTCCAGACCAAAAGAAGGGGGGTTCTATCCAGACCTATGAGTTTAAATCCTATGGTTCTATCCAGACCAAAAAGGGGGAGAAGGTTCTATCCAGACCTATGAGTTTGAATCCTATTGGTTCTATCCAGACCAACAGGGGAGGAAGGTTCTATCCAGACCTATGATTTAAATCCTATTGGTTCTATCCAGACCAAAAGGGGGGGGGGGGGGGAAGGTTCTATCCAGACCTATGAGTGTGTCGAGTTATCTATGACCCAAGGGTCAATAGAGAGACTTTCCTTTGGAAGGGAATATATGAGGTAACTTGGATGAGAACTAAAGAGTTTCATTACTTTGGGGAAATAAACTTAACAAAGCATAAACATTCAAGCATGATGAATATAAAGAGATATGGTTACAACCAAGAATAAACAAGCACATTACAATAAGCAAGGATTTCAATCAGGATGAATGGTTACAACCAAAAGCAAGCCTTTAAGATATTACAATATCAAGCAATGATTTCAATCACGATAAATGGTTACAACCAAAGCAAGTATTATAATATTAATGATTTCAATCAAGACAGATGGTCACCACCGAGAACAAATCTTAACAAAGATGGGAAAACATCTTAACAAAGATGGAAGGAGATCTCAAAAACGAAAGCAATATCTTAACAAAGATTGGGAAAGATGAAGGTAACAACCAAGTAAACAAATCACAATTTGAAAGTAAACATGTTATAAATTCAAAGATATATCAAGTGTAACAACAATATGTATTGATGACAATCAAACACAAGTAAATTAGTTTAACCTCATAATTTAGGAGGAAAAATCATGGGATTATGGTGAGAACCAAAGGAGAGTAAACCCTAGCATATTAACTAACAAGGGAAGCAAAGATCTCACAGGAAAATTCAAGCATGTTCAAAGGGAATTCAACAGTATATAGGATAGCAATCTTAACAAAGCACTAAAGTTCACATAGACAAAAGACATTATAATTGAGAACAACTTGCAATATTTTTACATCATATGAAAATAGACATTAAAACAAGCATGTTGTAAAAAGAATGTTTCAAAATGATGAAAAATGACAAAGATATGATTTTTTGAAGTTGAAGTGATTTATGACAATAAAACAAATACAAGCAAAATAAAAAAGGAGAAAGGGTCATGCTGGGAGTTGAACCCACACCCCTCAGTTCACAAACACAAGGCACCAACCACTAGGCTACACATGCGCGCTCTGACCAGGAAATGGAAGAAGAAAAGAAAATGACATTCATTCATAATGGAAAAAATAAAAACAACAAAAGGGTTGATCCAAGGATCGAACCCTAGTTTGGCAAGTGAAAGGTGTGTGAACAAGCAAGATTTCTACCACTGGGGTGGCTATACATCCGTTGATTTAGCCACCCCTAAAAACATATAAGGCAAGCTTTCATGGAAATTTTGGGCAAGTATAAAACCAAGAACAAAGGCAATACGTGAAGGGTCAAACTCTATCAATTCTCAATCATTTTTTATGAAATTATAGTCAAACCTGACTGTTTTTAAACAAGGAACAAGATGGTGCAATTGGAATTTTGAAACAATGCCTTGAAATAAAAACACGATGCAACTTGAAAATTTTGCAATTGAGATGCATTATGAAAACTACAAACAGCTGTGGGCTCAAATTCAAGCAAATGGCACTGCATACACAACACATACATCATAACAGAAGTGTAGAATACTTAAGGTTCAAGCAAAAATCAACAAACATGTAATTGGCACATGAATTGCAAAAGGAATCCAAGAAAAGTTGCCACTGTCAAGACAGAATGGGAAGATTGAACATGAATACCATGAGGTCTCAACCAACATATAGGAAATGCAATGAGAAACACACATATGAACATCACAATGTTAGATATCAACACAAAAAACAAATGTTCAGCTATGCCAAGTGAAAAATGGGGAAAGATGCAAGTTGAGACCAAATCAAGTAACAAGCATAAATGGGATGAGCAGACCTTATCTACACCTTCAAAACATCATATGAAATATGTCTATGCTTCAAAAATGTTCACAAACATTATGGAAATGAAATTCAACCATCAACTGCTAAAACACTCATAAATGCAATATTTGAAGCCAAAACTGAATTGGAGTAGATTAAGATGCAAGGGATGCCACATACAATTCTTAAATATGATAACAAATGAGTCTAGCACTTAAGGTTGTTATGAAATGCATACAACAAGAATATAGATACCAAGTTGCATTTAAATCAAACATAATGAGGCAGGGCTGTTATGATAGAGAAATGAGGCATACAAAAATGATTGATTCATGCACATACAAGTTCCAAATTCTATTAGAGGTCCAATGTTATATGGACTGGCCCAAAACCAATCAAGCCAGAAAAAGTGAATTGTGTGCAGTAGTTTTCAAAACAGTTGGAAGCAAAATGGCACAAACTGGCCCAGTTATGAATCAATGGCCTCATGTTGACAAACATTACACACACACATCATAAATGCATCAAGGAATGAGTTACAATTCAGCAACTAGGCATATTGCAAGTAAACAAGAAATTGGCATATTCATGGTAAATTCTAGCTTAAAAGTGCAGTTTGAGGGTGAAATGCAAATGCAGGCAATCATGGATCAAACCAATCATCTACACACATTAGGATCAAGCATATGGATGAGTTACAACTCAAAGATCATGCATATGAAAACAGAAAAGCAACTTTGGTATGTTGTGGCAGATTTAGTGTATAAGTGCAATTGGAAGTGCAATTGTGAAAACAGGCCAGAACAGCTCAACTAACCAATGTGCACACATCATAAATATGATAAGGAAAGTGGTCATGCATTGAAATCAAGCTCATAGCAGTTGGAACAAAATTTTGGTATATTGTTGAAATGTGAAACAGTTTTGGTGAATTGATGTAGCAGCAAGTGGTGTCTTTCAAATTGTGAGGTTTAAGTGGAAACAAATATCACACACACATTATAAATATGATAAGGAATGATACTGTGCTCAAGAAGTAGATTAAAACAACACCAAACAAAATGTCACATTTGAAGCTCATGACATATGGAAACAACAACTTAAATATGCAGCAGGTACATTCAATGACAGTTTGGAAGTTTTGCTAGCACACACAAGTTTTAAATAGATAGGACAATGATTCCATGCACATAAATCATGTAGAGCTCAATTGAAACAGAATGTGGTAAATGTTTAGCATCATTGAGGTTTGAAATGTAGGTGAAGCAATGACAAGTCAGTTTGAACATTTAAGAAGTTTTTGAGCACATAGGCACCACACACACCCTCAAAATAGGTAAACAACTGATTCTGCAATTTTAAAATCAAGCAACAAACTGATCCAACCAGAAATGGTATGTAAAACCACATTTGACAGCTAAAACACAAGATTTCATGACAGGCCCTAATGGCAAACCTCAAGTTCTCACACTCAACCAATTCAAATAGGCAGGTAAGCTTTCATAAACATTGACCAATGATTTGAGATACAAAAATAGCAAGCACAAGCAAACCAATACACAACTCATGGTAGTGATAAGCAATATGACACCAAAATAACATAAGAGCCAAAACAAGAGCCATATTGATCCAAACATGATCAAAGGCAGGGTGATCCTATGAGTAACTTACAAGTTATCCATATCTCACTAATGAACTAGGTTTGACAATTCTTGGGTTATACACCACATTTCAATGTTGGAATCCTAAAACTACCACATAGACCAAAATCTTCACAAGTAGGCTATACATGATATCAAAGCACAATCTTGTAACACATTATCCACATATCATTTACAAATGAGAACACATTAATGAAAGCAAGTAACATGACCATGAAACTAGAGTTCTTGACAAAGAACTAAAGTGGGGCAGCAAGACTACATTTTTACCAAAATTAACTCAAAATGACAAAACATGATAATGTATGATTAATGAGGAGTTTGAATGTCACATATCTCTTGTAGACAAGTCTTCAGCAAGCTAAAAAGCTTAGAAACCCAGAGATCCTCCTTCCTTTGCAAAGAGATAATGTTTGCTTCCTCTTGAAGCAACAATCCACTTTTCAAGACAGTTGGAGTTGTGTGATTTCCAGCTGGTTTTTTAGGGCTTGGACACTTGAGATATGATTTATAGGAGGTGTTAGGAGTGTTATAATGGTAGGAAAAGCTTTGAGTGAGGATTTGGCTTTCAAAGTGGAAGAAAGTCAAACTATTAAGGTGTGAAGGTTGACTTTTGTGAAAATGAGATTTTTGAGTGGTTTGAATGTATGGACACCTTCTACACAATGTTTAGAGATTGTGTAGATGGTTTTTAGGGTCTTGGAGATGGTAGAACTGATCTTGAGCAGATTTTTGCTCAAGACAGCGTTTTTTTGAAAAACGGAGGTTTTGAATGTTGAGATTCTTAAGGAAATGAGAAGGAAATGAGAGCTATTGTTTCTCTGGGTTTTAGAGATTGCTCTGGTGTGTCTAAACTCATGGAAGAGGCCTCTATTTATAGCCAATGAGAATGAGGGCAGCTTGGTACTTTTCCATTTTTGGAGGGATTTTCATGAAGTTTTTCAAATGAATCTTTGCAAAATCTCTTCCCATCAGCTCCATGGACCAAAGAAGATCAGAAAAATCAAGTGGAGATGGACATGAAGTGACTGAGGTGAGCTATGAAGGTAGGGTGAGCCAGCTGCAACAGTTTTGGCATGAAAAGTTTCTCTCTCCTTCTTACATTTGAATATTATATTGCACAAGTTGCAACTTGCCTCTCTCTCTCTCTCTCAAAACCTTACATTTCCTGCATTTCCTTTCCTCTACACATATGAATATTATATTGAATCATGATCCAAGGGATGAGGAGATCTCACTTTGTGAAAAACTGATTTTTGGGAAGTGTTGGAGTGTGGTCTCAAGTGTTGACAACCCTAACTTCCATAGTGCATAACTTCCTGCTCACACATGCTATTAAGGAGTTCTACCACAATTTGGAAAGCCCTTAGGTAGCTCTATAACTTTAGAGTTTTGGGAATTTCCAAATTCTTGATGGAACTAGGTTGAAGAACCCTTCCAAGTTGCTGAAAAATCATTTAAAAGTACTAAATAACTTAAGAATTTTTCTAAGTTATTTTCCTTCCTAAAATGAATCTTGTCATAACTCTAATTCTATGCATTTTTTGATCATGGGCCACTTTGAGGCTTTTGTAGGATTTGTCAAGAGCTTTCCAATGAGCTTTGAACCACTTCAATTGGATGTGTGGTTGAGGAGTTATGGTCTTGCCCCTTTTGAAACCCTAATTCCCGATTTTTGCAATTACTTCTTAACCCTTGATCCAATGGTCATGAAATTTTATGGGGAGGTGTAATATGACATATGGAACATTTTTGATTCACATCTTGAAGTCAAATTCCTTATTGTTGAAGAGTTGACTTTTCGGTCAACCGTTCGATCAATCGGTGACTACCGAGTCGATTGTCGGTGATCCGGACATTCTGAGGACTTGAAACTATTTGGATGGACTTTAATAATACATAGGAACTTAATGGACCTTGATCCCACCATTGAAACACTTTTTAAACCAAAAGTCAAACTACAGTTGACTTTTCCTGATCGAAAACCCTAATCGGGTGTCTTGAACTGCACTGTTCTCAATTCTTGGGTGACCACCTCAAATTGAATTCATACTTGATCCAATGGAGTATATTTGATCTTGTGGAGACTTATTTGAATTTGAATCAATCCAAAACATTGATTGGTCAGACCATTGAAATCCCGATTTTGACGGTACGGAACCCTAATTCATCTGCATCTTAACAAAGATAAACTGGAAATGGGTTAAGGTTAGTTAATCAACTGAATATGATCCTAAAATGATGATGAGGATCTAAGGGGTCAAAATTTGGGGTGCAACAAGACCCCTCTCACTCCCCTCAATCACAACAGTGATAACAACAAATGAATAAGCTTTAGAAGACACTCTTCAAAGACAATACTTGATCTTGCTTAACAGCATCAATCAAGGACAATACACTCTTGCTTACAAGCTTTGAGCGGAAAAATTACAATTAACAACCTAGTCCAATTCACACATTAATCAATGAGTGAATGGCTCACAAAACTAACACACCTAAATATGTCTACCACGATGCATCAAAAGATACAAAGGGTGACTTACAAAGTCACACACAAGAGACTCTCAAAATCCTAAACCCTTACTTTACACTCAAGATCTTCTTGTTGTGAATGCTTGTCTTAAGCTAGGGTTTTCGCCTTCTTAAATAGCAACGATAATGGGCTTGGGATGTGCCAAAAGTAACAGCAGGAAGAGAAGATTTCAATCTTTATAAACTGCAACAGATTTGATTTGATCAATCAAATCTAATCATATCATTCTTCCGATCTTCAATCAATCTTATGATAATAACTCCATATCAAATCAAACCTGATCCATAATAAGTGTATCAGAAATGCCTTTAGAAAACCACCAAAAACACGCAAGTTCTACACCAGAATAGTACAACAATCTTGCACAAAAAGATATGGAAGCAACCTGCTGATCCTGACAGACAGATGTCACGACATCCTGTAGGACATCTTGTGATTACACCTAGTTTTACCAAAATGCCTGCCAATCAAATCAAATTCTAAATCTTCTCATTGTAAATCTTCTGCAGAATCTTCTTTATAAAAATAGAAACAAATATTTTATAGTTTCCTAAAAAGTCTCAAAGATCCTTTTTATGAAATCCAATTAAATTTGTACTTTATTCCGAATAAATCTCTTTGACCTGCGCATACTGATGAGGTATATCCACGAGGATCTCATCAAACCAAAACACCTCTGTCAAGAGATATAAAATAGCAGTGCCTGCTGTACCAGACAAAGATATCATGACATCTGTCTCGACATCTTGTTTGAAACACATGACAGTAGTACTGTCATAACATTTGATGAAGATGTTATAACATCTTACTTAACATCAATGTAGAATCATGTTTAACCAAAATCTAGCCAATCATAGAATCATGGAACTAACATAATCCATTAATCTGAATCTATCTGCTTCTCGTTGCCATTCGACTTAACTTCATTTTATGCTTAAATTAATATATTCTCATTATCATTGTATCATTCTTATCAATTTCATATCATCTGCTTTATATTCCCATTTATTAACCGTTTCCAAAGGAAAGGTACTCGCTTGATTGCCATGTCAATACCTTCGCCCTCACCCCATCCTAGCCTTAGGATCTGAGTCGCCGTACTCATTCTTAGCATCCCTCCGTGGACATTCTTTTCCTAGCCTTAGGATATGAGTCACCGTACTCACTTTTAGCATCCCGCCGTGGACATTCTTACCCTCTATCCTAGCCCTAGGATCAGGAGTCGCTGATCTCCATGTAAGTTCCCGCCATGGAATACTTACTCACCTTTTCAACGTAACTTTCAACGTAGATTCAGAGTCGCCGCACTCCATGTAAGTGCTCTCCTATGAACGTTTACTTCCCCTTGGAACCTTGACCCCAGTCAAGAAGTTCCTCTCCTTCTTTAAGGGGAACTACGAATGCTCCGAGTTCTCGTTGAGAATACGTAGGCACAAGATGCGATGTCTTGGTGAGCTCACTAACAACTAACTTCCCGTTACCCTTTGCAACTTAGGATCGGAGTTTTCGTGCTCCAGGTAGTCGTCTTGCTGTGGACATTCTTAAATCATCCTAGCCTTAGGATCCGATTCGTTGTACTCATGCTTAGTGTCCTGCCGTGGACATACCTTCATCCCTTACCCCATCCTAGCCTTATGATCTGAGTCGCCATACTCGTGCTTAGCGTCCCGCCGTGGACATACCTTACACTCCTCACCCCTCTTCCTAGCCTTAGGATCCGAGTCGCCGTACTCGTGTTTAGTGTCCTGCCATGGACATTTTTCACCCTATTCCTAGCCTTAGGATCTGAGTCGCTGTACTCATGTTTAGCATCCCTCCGTGGACATTCTCTACCATAACTTACAATGTAAAATAGGAGTCGCCGCACTCCAAGTAAGTGCTTCCATATGAACACTTACTTCCCCCTAGAACCATGACCACGGTCAAGAAGTTCCTCTCCCTCTTTGAGGGGAACTACAAATACTCTGATTTCATCCCCTACCCAGGATACGTAGGCACAAGATGCGATTTCTTGGAAAGTATACTTAGGACTAGCCCCTTAGGTCCTTCTCTTTACCCTTCAACACTTAGCATATCTTAAGCAGATAGATATAACCAATAGCACATTTAAACAAGAGGTTCCTGTAGAGTACTACAGAAGTTTAGGATGCTAACACCTTCCCTAGGCTTAACCAACCCGCGTACCTTAGATCTATCCCCGTATTGTGTTTACGATGCAAAATAGGTTTTCCCTTCTTTAACCTTTCCTTCAGATAAATCAAAGACTGGTTGTGAATCTAAGATTGTGATTCAAATTAATCAATAATTTGATATCCTATTCTCACTGCAACAGAAATGGTGACTTCACTAGGGAAAGTCTCAACATTTTTTAGGGTTCCCCCTATCTTATTTTATTTGTGCTTGCTATTTTGTATATATTATCTATTTGTAAGTATATATGGTTGTACCTTGCTTGGGTTTTACATTGTTGTGAGATAAGTCTGTCGCTACTCGAAAAATGCATCGTGCAACGACGGGGAGGCGAAAAAGAAAGACAGAAGAGTCGCCACCGAACTTTATTTATCCCATGAGGGGAAAGGAAAATATCGATAAAACCTTAAGAAACGAACGGATAAGATGGTCTCGCAACCAAGAACAGGTTCGGAAGCCGGTTATGCGAAGGGAAGGTATTAGCACCCCTCGCATCCATCGTACTCGATGGGAACCTTTTGTTTGTCGGTATGTGATTATATTTGCTTAAATATTATGCTATAAAAGTGTTTTCCAAAGGGTAAAGAAAGAGGGTTAAAAATAAAGGAAAAGAAAGGATAACGGGGAAGAAAGGTGAAAGAACAGACTCGGTAGGACTTTGCAGTCCTATGCCTACGTATTCTCAATAGATATGAGAAAATCAGAGTCGACGTAGTTTGGGAAACTACAGATATAGGGGGAATGTGCTCGCCAAGACATTGTCGTCTTGTGCCTACGTATTCTCATCTGGTATGAGAAATCAGAGCAGCCGTAGTTCGGCCTACGATTTGTTGATGTTTTTTATGGATGATGCTATCGTGCGCATTCTCGCAGTTAGGTGTTTTGCTGCTCGCTCGTTGGAGACTTAGGCGTTACCTGTTTGCGGTAGAACGGACGTAACATATCCTTTTTGAAATGATTAGGTTTTCGCCATGCGAGGCAAGATGTCACGTTTGATTGATTTGGTTGTTTTTAGGGGGCGAGACATGTCCTCGGATAGTAACCCCTACAGGTAGTACCCAATTCGTTATCTCAAAGTTTTTGTGTTATGAAAATTATGTGGTGAACGAGGTGTCTTCGTATTGAAAGACGAGCATCGAAACCACCCTCACTACAGTGGGCATCCCAACGCTCGGAGAGGAAGAAGACTACACTTAATCCCCTCTCTTTAATTCAATACAAAGAGATCTTCATTCTCTTATTAAAGTGTTTTTGGTTTTAAACGGTAAGTGTTTTGCGACAGAGAACCCTACGGTAAACGTCAACACTCGGGATAGGAGAAGGCCTACGCCTAACCACTCCGCAACCATTCAAGTTTTGTTGTAAAAAGATTTGAAAATGCACTCGGCGCGAGACCGAGGTTTTAGGTGATGAAATATTACGGAATGAAGTTGTGAAAGTGAGATATGGTGGAAGAAGTCGCGTCTTCATATTGAAAGACGAGTGTCGAGATCACCCTCACTACAGTGGGCATCCCAACACTCGGAGAGGAAGAAGACTACACTTAATCCCCTCTCTTTAATTCAATACAAAGAGAAATTAATTTATTGAAAGATGGTTTGAAAATGGACTCGATACGAGACCGAGGTTTTTTAGGAGAGAAAAGTTTAGAAGCGTCTTCGTATTGAAAGATGAGTGTCGAAATCACCCTCACTACAGTGGGCATCCCAACACTCGAAGAAGAAGGGGTCTACACCCAACCCTCTATTTTTAATTCAATACAAAGAAATTATTTTATTATTGATGACTTGAGAAATGTTCTTATATGCAAAGTAACGAACCCGATGGAGGACCAAAATTCAAGTAAACCAAGGGTTCCAACATCACATATATATTTAATACAAAATGTGTGCAAGGTGTTTTACATGAAAAACAAAGTGTGGTCAAAAGTGACTAGGTGTATGGAAGTGTATGTGACCATTTTAAAAAAAGGCAAATTTAACACTTAACTTCCACCAGTGGAAGTTAAGTACAAAAAGTGACATTTTTGAAAAAAGCCTAAAATAATACATAACTTCCACCAGTGGAAGTTAAGTACAAAAAGTGACATTTTTGAAAAAAGCCTACAATAACACATAACTTCCACCAGTGGAAGTTAAGTACAAAAAGTGACATTTTGAAAAAAGCCTAAAATAACACATAACTTCCACCAGTGGAAGTTAAGTACAAAAAGTGACATTTTGAAAAAAACCTAAAATAACACATAACTTCCACCAGTGGAAGTTAAGTACAAAAAGTGACATTTTGCATTTTGAAAGTGATTTTTCATAATTGAGTGATTTTGAATGAAATGATAGTTCAAGAATGTTGTAATGGACCAATGTGAGGTGTGTGATGTGTTGTTTTAATGAAAAAACAAGTTAAGCAAAAAGTGTCAAGTTTGTGGCTTGGTGTGTTTGAATGCAGACATGACTAAACAGCAGACCAAAAAAGAAATCCAAAACAAGCAATGAATCAAAACTGCCTCCAATGATAAAACAAACATCTCATGAGAAAGGAAACCAATTAGCATTAATACTTATCCAAAGCATCTCAAATCAACCTTTAAACATTCTTGACATTAACTGCTAAACTAACAAACTAACAATCAACAAAAATCTGGTCCAGCTCAAACACAATATTCAAAACAAATATCCTGCAAATGCTGTAGATTTCAATCATGGATATTGCAGATTAGCAAACAGCAGCAGCATACCATTTAAGACCAACATGAAAACAAAGTTTACAGCATACTCATTCAATACACCATTGAGGTTATGCAACAGATACATCAAAACAAACAGACCAAATGTTCACCACATCCAGACAGGACACCAAGGGAATCTGTAGTCACAAAGACTGAAATTGATATGTAATGACACCAAAAGAAATAACAGCAACAAACAACCAAATGATGATACAGAGTAACCAATTATTAATGCTTGCTGTCATAGATCAGCATATCCAACATGAACACAACACACACATAACACGAACAGTCCATCACATTAAGTCACACACCTTGCATTTTGCTTCACATACAACTTTAAACATGATATATGCAATGCTCAAATAAACAGCAACATCTCCTGACCTCTAGACCATCACCAATGCAATGAACTCCAACCAACACACACAAAAAGAATAAGCAAAACAAGCAGGCACTTGAATGTGGGAGAAGCAAATAAATCCCCTAGATATCCTACTGCTACATGTTAGCATCTCAAGCATAACCACAACACATACATAGCAAAGGGACAGTACATTTTACTAACACAACCTGCACATCACATTCTCATGGTTGAACATCAAACAAGAACAAACCCTCTAGCAAGAAATGAATTTAAAACTGACCACATAGCATGCTAATATCAGATTCACATAACTCATGCATGACCAAAACGACACACCAACAGTTGGGGTTTTCCTTTAAAAGACTTAAGTGAAATTTTGAAGCATATGAGGTTATCAACCCTAAGTGGAAACTGACAGTCAAGGTCAAGACATGAAGGCTACACAAATAGATCCACAATGACAGAATATTCTTAGCAGCAAATACCATGATGTCTAAAGCAAAAATCCACTTCATAACTGAGCAAGAGCAACATTTTCATCAGTCTTGACAGAGTAGTTTTAAGACAAAAGATAACTAAAAAAATGTGGTGGAAAAATAGGAAGCATATAAACTATGTCCATAGCACAATACTCAAACAATCTCAACAAGTGGTTCAGATCCAAACAACCAACAAACAAACATTATCTCCATAGTAGCATACCCAAAAGAAACCAAAACTCAACAAGTTTACTTAAACAGAAGCATGTAACAGGTCAAGTGCTCAAAAACCAACAATGCTCTTAATCATCTTAGACTTAATAGGAATCAAATACTTTAACCAAAACACATAACATACACATCTTTTAAACTGTCATCAGGAATGCAGATAAGACACCATGAACACATTCATCATTTTTCTTCAGCATATGTAAAGTTTGAGAAATAAACTAGGCAGAACAAATATCCAATCATGATATATGCATATGAGGAGAATAAAAGCAAATATCCATACCTAGAAACAAGAACTGAAATGCCAAAGATCTTTGAAGAATCCCACCTTTGAGAGCAGCTCCAAAACCTCACTCTTCAAGATACTTTTTCCTCTTTTCCAACCAGAATCGTGGCTGCTAGGGTTTTCTGCTCCACCTTATCCTTTTATACTCTGAATTTTGAATCCAATTTTTCTCTCTGCTGAGCTTTCCCTCGTGTCTTGTTGTGAGATGGTAGGGGTACCCACTAGGGTTTACAGCAGGTTATAGAGGCTGCTGTGCTTTGTCCATATTGGTGATAGGTTCAGCAATACCCAGAGCAAAGTACCTTTGGGTGTTTGGCCTAAAAATGGAAAACTGCAGTACACCTCAAAACATGGTTAAGCCACTTCCCTCCCTTTTGCAATTTCAAATACAACTCAGTCAATACACTTCTAATGCCAAAACCAGAAACGCCAAATTAATCCTTGTAGAAAAATGAACGAGATTGAAATTTGTTTCGCTGGAAATGGATAGGTTTTGCCCAATCTTCATTCTTCACGCATAGATGTTTTGCTCTTCATCTTCTGCCCAGCCACGAACAAAGCAAGGTATTTGATCAAACTGGGGTGGGATAATCAATGGATGTATCGCCACCCCAGTGGTTAAGTCATGCGCCTGTTTACCATATAGATACGAGTTCGAATCCTGGTGAGACCAAAATCCACCACATTTTTTATTTTGCGCGCCTCTATTTTCCATACTTAAAATATATAACTCTTCCTTTCATATTATTCATAAACGTGCGCCTCTGGCCAAGTGGTAAAGGTGAAGGAATGTGGAGCAAGAGGTGGTGGGTTCAAACCCCACCTTGTGCATTTGTCTCAATTATATTTTTTTCACTTTGGAAAAATGACTTCCTTATTCTCCACATTATATATTTTGAATACGCATCCTTTTTTTTTTTATCCCTGTAAAAAAAAAAATGCAAATTGCTATGTCATGTAATGTTTTTATGCCCTATGATGATGCAAATGAAGTAAAACATAGGCCAGAGAGGTTGGTCAAATTTTGGGGTACAACAGTTGCCCCTATTCAAACGGCTTGGGCCTGAAGGGATGAAAGCGAACAGCTTTCGAACATTCAGGGTAAAAGACGGTTTGAATACCAAAGAAACCAGAAATTTGCCAACCGTAGGAGAAAGAGGAACCTTACACAAAGGTCCGAAGATAACATGCATTGATCGCAAAAGATAATTTGTTGGGGAAAGCTTAACCAGACAACTCTGTGGGGAACGAGCGCCCATCAAAGAATAACATTCAAAAACATCGACCAAAAGTCGAAACACAAGCTACTAACCAAGAGTTAGGATCGCTTAGAAAGATCACATCGACCAAAAGTCGAAAAACAAGCTACTAACCAAGAGTTAGGATCGCTGAGAAAGATTAACATCGACCAAAAGTCGGAACAAGCTACTAACCAAAAGTTAGAATCGCTTAGAAAGATTAACATTGACCAAAAGTCGGAACAAGCTACTAACCAAAAGTTAGAATCGCTTAGAAAGATTCACATCGACCAAAAGTCGGAACAAGCTACTAACCAAAAGTTAGAATCGCTGAGAAAGATTAACATCGACCAAAAGTCGGAACAAGCTACTAACCAAAAGTTAGAATCGCTGAGAAAGATTAACATCGACCAAAAGTCGGAACAAGCTACTAACCAAAAGTTAGAATCGCTGAGAAAGATTAACATCGACCAAAAGTCGGAACAAGCTACTAACCAAAAGTTAGAATCGCTTAGAAAGATTCACATCGACCAAAAGTTGGAACAAGCTACTAACCAAAAGTTAGAATCGCTGAGAAAGATTAACATCGACCAAAAGTCGGAACAAGCTACTAACCAAAAGTTAGAATCGCTGAGAAAGATTAACATCGACCAAAAGTCGGAACAAGCTACTAACCAAAAGTTAGGATCGCTTAGAAAGATTAACATCGAACAAAAGTCGGAACAAGCTACTAACCAAAAGTTAGGATCGCTAAGAAGAATCAACATCGGCCAAAAGTCGGAAAACAAGCTACTAACCAAGAGTTAGGATCGCTGAGAAAGATTAACATCGACCAAAAGTCGGAACAAGCTACTAACCAAAAGTTAGAATCGCTTAGAAAGATTAACATCGACCAAAAGTCGGAACAAGCTACTAACCAAAAGTTAGAATCGCTTAGAAAGATTCACATCGACCAAAAGTCGGAACAAGCTACTAACCAAAAGTTAGGATCGCTAAGAAGAATCAACATCGGCCAAAAGTCGGAAAACAAGTAAACTCCGTTAGGGAGAGTGATAAGATGAACACATCTGTCAATGATCTTTGCTGGAGACCTGTATTCCATACAAGCTTGATAAATATGCTGATAATTGCGGAAGGTACGTCCGAGAATAAAAGAGATAACAACCTGGCATATGTTTCATATGCATGTGTTTGAATATGGCGAAATGCTCCATACGAAATGGAAATGCTTCGCATTTGGGTAGGTGTTATGCATGTATGTAGATGCAAATGGACCTCTTTAGCAAAATAAATGCTAAAGAGAAAGGGCCAACTCCGTTGGGGCAACGCCTGATATACTTAGTGCAAACAACGTCAAGCTGGGGAAAACAAGCTCTGGATAGCCTCCGAGGAACAACTGGGTAAAACTGCTCTGATAAGCACAAAGTCCACCCTGCTGGGGAAATCAAATGTGAATGATTAAACAGAATAACTCTACTGGGGAAACAACAGCTGAGCGCTGTGAATTACTCTCTTCTGCTGGAGATTGAATCCACTATCTACTAGGGATATTGAACAAGATTTACTGGGAGATTATCCCACACTCTCTCTGCTGGGGGATGGAGATTAACGATCTCTGCTTGAGGGCAACAATAAATAGACAAAAGTGTTGTTCGGCCAACGCCAAATTGTCAATTGTGACCTTAGTTAAAAATCAAATGTCTTGATTAACAATTAGAAAAGCCCACACGTTTTATGTATGCAATTTCTTTTCTCATCAAAAATGTTAGACGTCTTTCGTAATCAAAATGGTAAAAGTAAAAAAACGGAACAGAAAGCTTTTCCTGAATAATATGTTTTATTGATGGAAGGCCTAAAAATAGGCAAATTTACATCGGATGCAACTCCTGAAAAGAGAAAGCTGCGCAAAAAGCTAATTTGCAGGAAAAGAAATACAAAATGTCGGCAATGTGGTACAGACAAACACCATGTAACGACTCATCCATGACTGGCGTGACTTCGACGTTTTCCGATACTTTAACTTCCGAAGAGAATGATTTGAAGGGGCGATCTTCGAGTTCTTCCTAGAGTCCACTATGCTTGTGATGATCAATGCGCAGGTCGCAGTCATTTGCTTCAAAATCCCTAATTTTTGCCTGAATCGCCCTTGCGGGTTTTCGATTCACCGGGATACCCATTTTTGCCAAAGTCGCCTTTTCAGGTTTTCAACTTTGCGGGTTCACATTTTCTTATATCCCTAACTTTTGCCCGAACCTATCCTTTTGTGGTTCGCCGGGATGCCCCATTCTTGCCTGGACACTCTTTTCTTTCCAGCGGGCTTTCTTAAGCAAAATATTTTTTGACTGCGTCTGCGTTCACTGGGGATGTAAAATCTTCACCATCCATAGTTGAAAGTAACAAGGCTCCTCCGGAGAACACCTTTCTCACAACATATGGCCCCTCGTAGTTGGGAGTCCATTTGCCTCTATGATCGTTTTGTGGTGGGAGAATTCGCTTCAACACTAAGTCGCCTGCCTGAAAATTCCGAGGACGTATCTTCTTATCATAGGCGTTCTTCATCCTCTTTTGATACAAACGACCGTACGCGAGAGACGCCAATCTTTTCTCATCCATCAAACTAAGTTGATTCAATCTGTTCTTTGCCCATTCTGCTTCATCTAGTTTGACATCAGCCAGTATTCTCAGAGAAGGGATCTCAACCTCCAATGGCAGAACAGCTTCCATGCCATACACCAACGAAAAAGGAGTTGCCCCAGTTGAAGTACGTACCGAAGTACGAATCCATGTAAAGCGAAGGGCAACTTCTCGTGCCAATCTTTATAAGTCACCACCATCTTTTGTACTATCTTTTTAATGTTTTTGTTAGCCGCTTCTACTGCGCCATTCATCTTCGGACGATAGGGAGAAGAATTATGATGCTCGATTTTGAAACCCTGGCACAGTTCCTTCATCATCTTATTATTCAAATTAGAACCATTGTCAGTAATGATCCTCTCGGGTATCCCATATCGACAGATGATATCTCTTTTGATGAATCGGGCCACTACCTGCTTGGTGACATTGGCATAAGAGGCCGCTTCGACCCATTTGGTGAAATAATCAATAGCCACTAAGATAAAACGGTGTCCATTGGACGCGGTCGGCTCGATTTTTCCAATCATATCAATGCCCCACATGGAAAAAGGCCACGGCGACGATATGACATTCAAAGGACACGGCGGTACATGAATCTTGTCGGCATAAATTTGACATTTATGGCATTTCTTGGCATACTTGAAGCAATCTGATTCCATAGTTAACCAATAATACCCAGCCCTTAATAACTTTCGAGACATGGAATGTCCATCTGCATGTGTTCCGAAGGCACCTTCGTGGACCTCTTCCATAAGCAGATTTGCTTCTTTTTCGTCCACACATCTTAGTAGCACTAAGTCATGGTTTCTTCGATAGAGCACACCGTCCGGATTCAGATAGAAATTGCCGGACAATCTTCTCAAAGTTTTCTTATCTTGGGTAGATGCCCCGGGCGGGTACTCTTGGTTCTTAAGAAAGTTCCGGATGTCATAAAACCATGGTTTACCGTCAGGAGCTTCATCTATTGCGAACACAAATGCTGGTATATCGAGCCGCGAAATAACAATTATTGGAGCATCGTTCCAGAAGTTAACTTTGTACATCGAGGATAGAGTAGCCAAAGCATCGGCCATCTGATTCTCTGCTCTTGGCACATGGTGAAGCTCTACTCGATCTAAGAAAGGTAGCAACCTTCTTGCGTAGTTCATATATGGGATCAGATTAGGCTGGCGCGTCTCCCACTCTCCCTTGATTTGGTTGACCACTAAGGCTGAATCTCCATAGATATCAAGGTTCTTGATTCTCAAATCGATTGCTTCCTCAATGCCCATGATACATGCTTCGTACTCGGCCTCGTTATTGGTGCATGGGAATGTTAACCTCGCGGTGAATGGTATATGGGAACCATGGGGAGTTGCAATGATTGCCCCAATCCCACTACCGTAAGAGTTGACAGCACCATCGAAGATCAACTTCCACTGGGAACCCAATTCTGGTCCTTCGTCTAGTAGCGGTTCATCACGATCCTTCATCTTCAAGTACATGATGTCCTCGTCGGGAAAGTCAAACTTCATCGGCTGATAATCATCAACTGGTTGCTCTGCGAGATATTCTGACAACACGCTACCTTTAATAGCTTTTTGAGATACATATTGAATATCATATTCCGTCAGAATCATCTGCCATCTAGCAATCCTTCCTGATAGCGCCTGCTTTTCGAACACATATTTAATCGGGTCCATCTTTGAGATCAACATGGTTGCGTGGTTTAACATATACTGTCTTAGGCGTTTGGCAGCCCAAGCAAGTGCGCAACAAGTCTTTTCTAACATTGAATATCTGGATTCACAATCGGTGAACTTTTTACTCAAGTAGTAAATTGCGTGTTCCTTTCTTCCAGTCTCGTCGTGCTGACCGAGAACACAACCCATGGAACTCTCAAGAACTGTTAAGTACATTATCAACGGTCTCCCAGCCACTGGGGGCATCAGTATTGGAGGTTCTTGTAGGTACTCCTTTATTTTATCAAACGCTTTCTGGCAATTCTCATTCCAAATGACAGCCTGATCTTTTCTCAAAAGTTTAAACAACGGCTCGCAAGTGGCAGTGAGGTGAGATATGAACCTTGCAATATAGTTCAATCTACCTAAGAAACTCCGAACCTGTTTCTCAGTCTTTGGTGCTGGCATTTCTTGAATTGCCCTGATCTTCGCGGGATCAACCTCAATACCTTTTTCACTAACAATGAAACCCAAAAGCTTTCCTGACCGCACGCCGAAGGTGCATTTACTCGGATTCAGCCTCAATTTGAACTTCCTCAACCTCTCAAACAGCTTTAGAAGGTTCACCAAGTGCCCCTCTTCCGTTTGAGACTTCGCAATCATATCGTCGACATAAACTTCGATCTCGTGATGCATCATGTCGTGAAAAAGCGTGACCATTGCTCTTTGATAAGTTGCCCCTGCGTTTTTCAACCCGAAAGGCATCACCTTATAGCAAAAGGTCCCCCAAGGTGTAATGAAAGTTGTTTTCTCCATATCCTCGGGCGCCATCTTAATTTGATTATATCCGGAGAAGCCATCCATGAAAGAAAACACTGAGTATTGCGCGGTGTTATCGACAAGCACGTCAATATGGGGAAGCGGGAAATCATCCTTTGGGCTCGCTCTATTCAAGTCTCTATAGTCAACACACATCCTAACTTTACCGTCCTTTTTAGGCACGGGCACGATGTTAGCGACCCAAGGAGGGTAGTTGGCTACGGCAAGAAATCCAGCATCTAACTGTTTTTGAACTTCTTCCTTGATCTTTAATGCCATGTCTGGCCTCGTTCTTCTCAATTTCTGTTTGACAGGAGGACATTCTTCACGAAGAGGCAGACGATGAACCACGATATCTGTGTCAAGTCCTGGCATATCCTCATACGACCAAGCAAACACGTCTTTGTACTCCTGGAGTAACTCAATCAATCGTTGCTTGACCTCATCCTGCAGTGTAGCCCCTATTCTGACCTCCTTCCTATCTTCTTCGGTTCCCAAGTTGATAACTTCAACTTCCTCCTGATGAGGCAAGATGACCTTCTTCTCTTGTCTGAGTAATCTGGCAAGCTCCTCAGGCAGGTTTTCATCCTCCTCGATCTCTTCTTCAGCTTTAAAGATCGGATTGTCAAAGTCATACCGAGTCATAGACGAGTCTGAGTCGGTGGCATCTGAAATATGTAACCTGCGATGATGATGATTTTATGCTTTTAAATGATATGCAAACAAAACACAAACCACACTGCCATTTTATTGTTTAAAGATAAAAAATAAGAACAACAAGGATCACAAAATTTTGAATGAAAAGACGCCTTTTAATTGATGATAAAAAAGATTGTTCACATGCATAAAAGGTAGGGCCCTACAAATAAAGTCCATTATGCCTTGGGCAGAGCATATGGAAATACATTAATCAAAACAAAACAATTACTCTTCATAGGTCACTGTGACAACTTTTTCCACGCTCCAATTCTTCAAGCCTTGGCGGGGGACGCATGGCTGGATCCATGTATCCATATCACAGTCACTATCTCCTTCTTCATCTGATATGGCGTTGATACGATCGAAGATGACCCCACTGCTAGTAAACTGAACAGGACCTTTGTAGCGAGGAGCGCTCTGTGAAGATGAAGCATACGGGCTGTACCCTAGTCCAAACTTATCCTGCTTGTTTGGGACGTTTACCACCTGCCCCCATCCTGGTGCTGATCCAGACTTCACTATGGCTTGAGCATCCTTGTAAGACGTCATAGAAACTTCTGGCGCCTTTGCTTCCACAGGTGCCTTCTCCTTGATTTGAATTGTTTCAAAAGCTTGGCACAAGGTTTCGTGAATTTCACCATCAACCTCCACATATTTGAATGAAGATAGATGGCTTACCATGATATCCTCCTCACCGCAGACAGTCACAATGCTACCGTCCACCATGTACTTCAATTTCTGGTGCAAGGTTGATGTCACAGCTCCTGCTGAGTGTATCCATGGTCGCCCCAAAAGACAGCTATAAGCCGGGCTGATATCCATTACATAAAACACTGTATCAAAAACCTCTGGACCAACTTGAATTGGCAGAGTCAGTTCCCCAAGTACTGACCTCCTTGTCCCATCAAAGGCTCTAACCACTAAGCTGCTTGGAGTGCACACTACTCCTCGAATATCCAGTTTCATGAGGGCTTTCTTGGGTAACACATTTAATGATGACCCAGTGTCTACCAATACATGAGACAAAACAACTCCTTTACATTCGACGGAAATGTGCAGTGCCGAATTGTGATTCCTCCCCTTTGGTGTTAAATCAAAATCCGTAAATCCCAACCCATTTCCTGCATTAACATGGGCCATCACTCCCTCCAACTGGTTCACAGATATTTCTTGTGGTACATAAGCGTTATCAAGACCCTTGAGTAAAGCACTTCTGTGAGCCTCAGAACATAACAGCAACGATAAGATGGAAATCTTTGAAGGTGTCTGTTGGAGATGATCCACAATCTTATAGCCACTCTTCCTTATCATGCGCATGAACTCCTCGGTGTCCTTCAGCGCGGCCTCCTTTTCTCTAGCCTGAGAGCTTTCTTCTACTACAAATTTCCCTTTACCTTTATCAGCCCTTTCTGCGTTTACTTCGGGAGGCGCAAATATTCTCCCACTCCGAGTCATTCCTCCAACCCCTACCAAATTGTCGACCGAATCAAAAGGCGAATTCTCCAACTCCTGTTTCTGTCCGTTGTAATAGCATTCTGCTCCATAGTTCCAAGGAATGGCTTTGGAGCTCTCATAAGGTACAGGTCCCGCCTTGGTGAATATAATGGTAGGTCGCACCGGAGGCGCAGAAATAGTAATTGTCTTGAAAGGGATAGAGATGGTGGCCACCTCATCCTCTTCTTCATCGTTTAATTTTTCATCCTTCTCACAGATCTTATCAAATTGTAGAACACCTTCATTCATCATGTGCTGTATGTGATTCTTCAAATTCTCACACCCTTCAGGATGGGCAGCACATTCTTCACAGTCCTTTTCACATCCAGGAAACACCCCACCTCCTAACAGCTTGCTTTTCACAAAACTCAAAGGAGTCTTTAGCTCTTTGACATCATATACCAAGTTTAAATCTTCTCCTTCAACCACAGCATTCACTCCACCTGCCCCATGTTTCGGCATAGGATTTTGAACGACGTTGGGCGCATCGTGGTTAAAGTTGATAATCTTGTTGTCAACGAGGTCTTGCACCTTGTGCTTAAAAGCTTTACAATTGTCAATATGGTGACCAGGAGCGCCATAGTGGAAGTCGCACCTAGCGTTGGCGTCATACCCGGGAGGGGGCTGGCCAATTAGAGGTGCCAACGTCCTTTTCTGGACCAACTCTAATTGCAGTAAGTGTTGTAGTAACTGAGAGTATGGCATTGTTGGGGTGTCAAAGTGCCTATCCACCACCCTTCTTCGGTCTGGGTATTGTCTTGGAGCAAAATTTCGCTGTTGAGGTTGCTGCTGTTGCTGCTGCAGGCGTGGCTATTGTTGAGGTAATTGTTGCTGTTGAGGTAATTGTTGCTGAGGTGGTAATGTTGCCGGGATGGCAATACTAGCTACCTGTGATGGTTGATGATAGTAGGGTTGTTGCTGATATTGATTCTGATTCCGATTCCGATTCCTGAAACTTGACACCGCGTTTGCCTCATTTTCTCTTTTCTTAGCTCCAAAGTTCTTTCTTCCACCTCCCAAAGAAGTTCCTTCTCCTGCTTGAATTTTCCCCAACTTTATGCCGTTCTCGACTCTTTTGCCGGTGATGATCAAATCTGAGAAGCTTCCCGACATGTTACTCACCAACTTCTCGTAGTAGATTCCAGGCAATGTTCCCACGAATAGATCAATTAGTTCTCTTTCCACCATGGGAGGTTGAACTCTAGCGGCAAGCTCCCGCCACCTTTGAGCGTATTCTTTAAAACACTCATTACTCCTTTGGGATAAATTTTGCAGCTGCACTCGATTAGGTGCCAAGTCACTGTTGTATTGGTAGTGTTGGACAAAAGCCTCTGCCAAATTTTTCCAGCTTCGGATATTGACAGGTTCCAAACCCATGTACCATTCCAAGGAAGGCCCGGACAGACTGTCTTGGAAAAAGTGCATAAGCAATTTCTCATCATCAGAGTATGCAGACATTCTTCGAAAATAGGAGCGGATATGCACCTTTGGACATGTTGTTCCCTTGTACTTATCGAAGTCCGGTACTTTGACCTTTGGAGGAATCTTAAGTCCCGGAATCAGTCCCAGATTGGACATGTCAAGCCCCATAGTATTCTGATTTTCCAGAATGCTCTTCATCTTTTCCTCTATCTCATTGAACCTTCTATTGGTGTCGGATCGTAATCCTCCCCTAAGGTCTCTCATAGAGAAGATGTCATCTTGTTCATCTTGGTCCCACTGAGGATCAACGCTAGTGGGTATGGCGCCCGCCACAACTGGGATAGGAATTCCGGCTTGTTCTCTTCCGCCCGGAAGGTTAACTACAGTTGGGCCACCATTGGCTTGCGAGGTTCCACCATTAACAGGAGGGGGAACGGCATCAGCTCCTCCATGCAAAACGCCACTTCCATCCACTTGAGCTATTAAAGGTTGAACCAATGTCCTTAACTGGTCCTGTCCATTGGCCACCCCCTACATCATCTCCATGAACTGCGCCATCTTCTCACGAAACTCCGTAAGCTCAGCCTGAACCTGTTCCATAATCCTCTGTTGATTTCTTCGCGTGTTGTAAGAGTGTCGAGAAGTCAGCTTGCTCTTCCTCTTTATCTCTTTCTGAAATGGCAAGCGGTGTGAGGTCGAGTTTCAGGGGATGCAGAATGATGCACAAGTCCATGCAAATGTTCAAGAGACTTTCAAAACTTATGATTATAACCGGTATTATAGAATTGCGAATGAACAAATAAAGAAAACACAATTAGACCAAA
The DNA here is from genome assembly GCA_963859935.3 of Lathyrus sativus. Taxonomy (NCBI): domain Eukaryota; kingdom Viridiplantae; phylum Streptophyta; class Magnoliopsida; order Fabales; family Fabaceae; genus Lathyrus; species Lathyrus sativus. Next base: position 459,813,707 of record OZ012738.1, read on the forward strand.
AAGTAAATTCTCATTAATTCGGGAATATTCGATACAACATTTGCTGACTATGCCGAATAACAAATCTCATTACAAGGAAAACACTAAATGACTGAAAAATCAAGAGTACTAAAAACTAGAATTTCTCCTTTTGGAGACGCTCTTCAAGCTTCTTCGTCTCGAACATGAACCTCCTAACCATTTGGTCGCAGAGCTGGATAAAGTGGTGAACAGAAGGGGGATATCCTTTCCCTCCAGGTCTTGAATGGCGCTTTCTAACCTCCATGGGATATCTCGGATCATGAGGTTGCAGTGCTCCACCAAATTGTTGTACCTAGCGCGACACGTATCTAGAGTCGACTGGTAATAACAAATAGAATCCACATGGGTGTCCAGCAACTCATTGAGCTGAGCCTCTTGCTTGAGCCACTGCGCACCATCTCTTTGCAAAGCCTCAAAACGATTCCTCCAAAGAAGGGCTGTTTCTTGGGCATTTTCCAATTCTTGACATTTGTTATTCCACAGGTCAGATGTGACATACGAATCTTTCAATGCCTCCTCTTTGAGTCTTCGTTCATTTTCCACTAGGGTCAAGGCATTTCTCAGTCGTTCTTCAAGATCCCCGATATCAGCCTTAAGATTCTCTCGTATCTCCTTCTTTTCGGCAGAGGCTATCTCAAAGAAGTGCCATGCCCTATCACAAGAAGTTTTGGTGTCCTTTAAGCGTTGTCGGAGAGTTGTTAGCGATGCGTCGGCCCCTTCGTAACCCTGTTGGTACCTGACTCTCAGATCCATTTCTAATTTTAGCTTCTTGCTACTCTCAGCCGCTTGATCCTGTTCAAACTCCACTTTTCTTTTGTACTGACCGCTCTCCACATTTGCTTGGTGGACTTCATTCTGAAGGTCTTGATTCTCCTTAGTCAATCTCTCCACTATTAGCTTCAGCTTTTCATATTCTTCTATGGACACATGAGTGGGAGCAGGAGGTGCTTCACGCATAGATGGCTCGGAGGGGAATGGTAATGACCTCTCAGCCACTCTAGCTAGTAACCACTGGTTGTATGGTTTTTTTGCCACACAATTCTTTGCTTTTAACTCTCTCCTCCCTTTGGTATGAATCTTGCCCCAAGCCTTGGCAATCTTCCTGACAAAGGCAGGATCCTCTGACGTGGATAGCAAAAAGAAACTCTGAACCTTTTCTGCCTCGGGCTCGTCTTCCATAGCATAACCCAACTGGCGTAGTGCCATGACGGGGTTATAGTTAATACAACCGGCCCTACTGATCAACGGTACATTACCGAATCCTCCACAACTAAAAATGATTTCCACATCATAATACTCATGAGAGTACCAAGCAATATCACTAGCTTCTAGAGACATGATGTGTTGGGACCATTTTAATTCCTTCTTATTATCCACGAACGGCCCTTTCTTTGGCAAATGAGAAGCATACCATTGGTATAGTAGGTGAGAGCAGCATTGGATCATTCCTCCCTTCTTTTCACTCCTCCAATGAATGGAGTGATAAACATCGGCGAGGAGCGTGGGGATTGGATTCTTTTGTATGAAGAGAACGATAACGGTGATGTCTACAAAATTGCCCACATTTGGAAAGAGGACAATCCCATAAATCATTAGAGCAACACTAGCACCGAACTTTTCCCAATCTTCATCAGCCTTGTATTGAGTAGCCTTTTCTAACAGAAATTTCAGTGGAAAACCTTGAACACCTCCCTTACTTGTTAGCCCCTCCTTGACTTCTTCTTTGGTGATATGAAGAGCGAGAGCAATGACAACAGGTTTTGGTTCCTCTTCCAAACCAGTATAGACAGGTTGATCTTTGATCTTAATATTCAAGATATGAGAATATTCTTCCAAGGTAGGAGCTAACTGGTAGTCTTGAAAAGTGAAACACCGGAGAGGCGCATCATAGAATTGAGCCATGACATACAAGGCCCAAGTATCAACCCTAGAGTGGAGGAGATCAAGTAGTTTCCCATGTTTCCCTTGAATGTTGATCTTGATAACTTTTGGCACTCCGACCAGAAGATCTTGAATTGATTCCAATTTTGGTTCCCTGAACTTTATGGAATTTGTGCTTCTTTTCCTTTGATAAGCCATTGAATTCACTAATACCTGAGATAATCATAGCTTCTTAAGCCTCTTGACATGCAAAAATGATATGCAATGCGATGTTTAATGAATGCATATGATAATGAAACACAACAAGATCAACGTCACAAATCCTGCAAGACAAGAACACAAGGAAACTTTCCCATCGGGTGAGCAATCTATTGGTTTAAGAGGGTGTTCCAAAAGGCTTTTCAAACAAAGTCCCATGCACTAACCCTCAAAAGTTTCCCATCATAACGACTACTCGTAAGACGGTACTCCTTTCAAAAGGATGAACTCAGAGTCATGTTTTAGTAACCTTTGGAATAAGGTTCTACAAAGGTCCTCAGAATCGCGGACTCCCAAGTTGGAAATAAGAACGTCATTACGACTACACGTAAGACATCATTATTCCAATGGGGTCTCATCTGAGCGGTGGAATTCGATCCAACTCAACGAGTCATAAGTCTCGCAAATCAGAAAGAAACCTCCTCCTAACTTAGTGCATACTCGAAAGTTCGGGTAGAAAGCTTTATCTCACAAACCAAACAATAAGCCCAACAAGTTAGAGAACAAAGCATAAACACACAAAAAAAAAAAGCAAACATAAATACGACAAACAAAATAGGCGTGGCTTGCTAGGAGTCCCCAGCAGAGTCGCCAGCTGTCGCTACTCGAAAAATGCATCGTGCAACGACGGGGAGGCGAAAAAGAAAGACAGAAGAGTCGCCACCGAACTTTATTTATCCCATGAGGGGAAAGGAAAATATCGATAAAACCTTAAGAAACGAATGGATAAGATGGTCTCGCAACCAAGAACAGGTTCGGAAGCCGGTTATGCGAAGGGAAGGTATTAGCACCCCTCGCATCCATCGTACTCGATGGGAACCTTTTGTTTGTCGGTATGTGATTATATTTGCTTAAATATTATGCTATAAAAGTGTTTTCCAAAGGGTAAAGAAAGAGGGTTAAAAATAAAGGAAAAGAAAGGATAACGGGGAAGAAAGGTGAAAGAACAGACTCGGTAGGACTTTGCAGTCCTATGCCTACGTATTCTCAATAGATATGAGAAAATCAGAGTCGACGTAGTTCGGGAAACTACAGATATAGGGGGAATGTGCTCGCCAAGACATTGCCGTCTTGTGCCTACGTATTCTCATATGGTATGAGAAATCAGAGCAGCCGTAGTTCGGCCTACGGTTTGTTGATGTTTTTTTATGGATGATGCTATCGTGCGCATTCTCGCAGTTAGGTGTTTTGCTGCTCGCTCGTTGGAGACTTAGGCGTTACCTGTTTGCGGTAGAACGGACGTAACATATCCTTTTTGAAATGATTAGGTTTTCGCCATGCGAGGCAAGATGTCACGTTTGATTGATTTGGTTGTTTTTAGGGGGCGAGACATGTCCTCGGATAGTAACCCCTACAAGTAGTACCCAATTCGTTATCTCAAAGTTTTTGTGTTATGAAAATTATGTGGTGAACGAGGTGTCTTCGTATTGAAAGACGAGCATCGAAACCACCCTCACTACAGTGGGCATCCCAACGCTCGGAGAGGAAGAAGACTACACTTAATCCCCTCTCTTTAATTCAATACAAAGAGATCTTCATTCTCTTATTAAAGTGTTTTTGGTTTTAAACGGTAAGTGTTTTGCGACAGAGAACCCTACGGTAAACGTCAACACTCGGGATAGGAGAAGGCCTACGCCTAACCACTCCGCAACCATTCAAGTTTTGTTGTAAAAAGATTTGAAAATGCACTCGGCGCGAGACCGAGGTTTTAGGTGATGAAAGATTACGGAATAAAGTTGTGAAAGTGAGATATGGTGGAAGAAGTCGCGTCTTCATATTGAAAGACGAGTGTCGAGATCACCCTCACTACAGTGGGCATCCCAACACTCGGAGAGGAAGAAGACTACACTTAATCCCCTCTCTTTAATTCAATACAAAGAGAAATTAATTTATTGAAAGATGGTTTGAAAATGGACTCGATACGAGACCGAGGTTTTTTAGGAGAGAAAAGTTTAGAAGCGTCTTCGTATTGAAAGACGAGTGTCGAAATCACCCTCACTACAGTGGGCATCCCAACACTCGAAGAAGAAGGGGTCTACACCCAACCCTCTATTTTTAATTCAATACAAAGAAATTATTTTTTTATTGATGACTTGAGAAATGTTCTTAGATGCAAAGTAACGAACCCGATGGAGGACCAAAATTCAAGTAAACCAAGGGTTCCAACATCACATATATATTTAATACAAAATGTGTGCAAGGTGTTTTACATGAAAAACAAAGTGTGGTCAAAAGTGACTAGGTGTATGGAAGTGTATGTGACCATTTTAAAAAAAGGCAAATTTAACACTTAACTTCCACCAGTGGAAGTTAAGTACAAAAAGTGACATTTTTGAAAAAAGCCTAAAATAATACATAACTTCCACCAGTGGAAGTTAAGTACAAAAAGTGACATTTTTGAAAAAAGCCTACAATAACACATAACTTCCACCAGTGGAAGTTAAGTACAAAAAGTGACATTTTGAAAAAAGCCTAAAATAACACATAACTTCCACCAGTGGAAGTTAAGTACAAAAAGTGACATTTTGAAAAAAACCTAAAATAACACATAACTTCCACCAGTGGAAGTTAAGTACAAAAAGTGACATTTTGCATTTTGAAAGTGATTTTTCATAATTGAGTGATTTTGAATGAAATGATAGTTCAAGCATGTTGTAATGGACCAATGTGAGGTGTGTGATGTGTTGTTTTAATGAAAAAACAAGTTAAGCAAAAAGTGTCAAGTTTGTGGCTTGGTGTGTTTGAATGCAGACATGACTAAACAGCAGACCAAAAAAGAAATCCAAAACAAGCAATGAATCAAAACTGCCTCCAATGATAAAACAAACATCTCATGAGAAAGGAAACCAATTAGCATTAATACTTATCCAAAGCATCTCAAATCAACCTTTAAACATTCTTGACATTAACTGCTAAACTAACAAACTAACAATCAGCAAAAATCTGGTCCAGCTCAAACACAATATTCAAAACAAATATCCTGCAAATGCTGTAGATTTCAATCATGGATATTGCAGATTAGCAAACAGCAGCAGCATACCATTTAAGACCAACATGAAAACAAAGTTTACAGCATACTCATTCAATACACCATTGAGGTTATGCAACAGATACATCAAAACAAACAGACCAAATGTTCACCACATCCAGACAGGACACCAAGGGAATCTGTAGTCACAAAGACTGAAATTGATATGTAATGACACCAAAAGAAATAACAGCAACAAACAACCAAATGATGAGACAGAGTAACCAATTATTAATGCTTGCTGTCATAGATCAGCATATCCAACATGAACACAACACACACATAACACGAACAGTCCATCACATTAAGTCACACACCTTGCATTTTGCTTCACATACAACTTTAAACATGATATATGCAATGCTCAAATAAACAGCAACATCTCCTGACCTCTAGACCATCACCAATGCAATGAACTCCAACCAACACACACAAAAAGAATAAGCAAAACAAGCAGGCACTTGAATGTGGGAGAAGCAAATAAATCCCCTAGATATACTACTGCTACATGTTAGCATCTCAAGCATAACCACAACACATACATAGCAAAGGGACAGTACATTTTACTAACACAACCTGCACATCACATTCTCATGGTTGAACATCAAACAAGAACAAACCCTCTAGCAAGAAATGAATTTAAAACTGACCACATAACATGCTAATATCAGATTCACATAACTCATGCATGACCAAAACGACACACCAACAGTTGGGGTTTTCCTTTAAAAGACTTAAGTGAAATTTTGAAGCATATGAGGTTATCAACCCTAAGTGGAAACTGACAGTCAAGGTCAAGACATGAAGGCTACACAAATAGATCCACAATGACAGAATATTCTTAGCAGCAAATACCATGATGTCTAAAGCAAAAATCCACTTCATAACTGAGCAAGAGCAACATTTTCATCAGTCTTGACAGAGTAGTTTTAAGACAAAAGATAACTAAAAAAAATGTGGTGGAAAAATAGGAAGCATATAAACTATGTCCATAGCACAATACTCAAACAATCTCAACAAGTGGTTCAGATCCAAACAACCAACAAACAAACATTATCTCCATAGTAGCATACCCAAAAGAAACCAAAACTCAACAAGTTTACTTAAACAGAAGCATGTAACAGGTCAAGTGCTCAAAAACCAACAATGCTCTTAATCATCTTAGACTTAATAGGAATCAAATACTTTAACCAAAACACATAACATACACATCTTTTAAACTGTCATCAGGAATGCAGATAAGACACCATGAACACATTCATCATTTTTCTTCAGCATATGTAAAGTTTGAGAAATAAACTAGGCAGAACAAATATCCAATCATGATATATGCATATGAGGAGAATAAAAGCAAATATCCATACCTAGAAACAAGAACTGAAATGCCAAAGATCTTTGAAGAATCCCACCTTTGAGAGCAGCTCCAAAACCTCACTCTTCAAGATACTTTTTCCTCTTTTCCAACCAGAATCGTGGCTGCTAGGGTTTTCTGCTCCACCTTATCCTTTTATACTCTGAATTTTGAATCCAATTTTTCTCTCTGCTGAGCTTTCCCTCGTGTCTTGTTGTGAGATGGTAGGGGTACCCACTAGGGTTTACAGCAGGTTATAGAGGCTGCTGTGCTTTGTCCATATTGGTGATAGGTTCAGCAATACCCAGAGCAAAGTACCTTTGGGTGTTTGGCCTAAAATGGAAAACTGCAGTACACCTCAAAACATGGTTAAGCCACTTCCCTCCCTTTTGCAATTTCAAATACAACTCAGTCAATACACTTCTAACGCCAAAACCAGAAACGCCAAATTAATCCTTGTAGAAAAATGAACGAGATTGAAATTTGTTTCGCTGGAAATGGATAGGTTTTGCCCAATCTTCATTCTTCACGCATAGATGTTTTGCTCTTCATCTTCTGCCCAGCCACGAACAAAGCAAGGTATTTGATCAAACTGGGGTGGGATAATCAATGGATGTATTGCCACCCCAGTGGTTAAGTCATGCGCCTGTTTACCATATAGATACGAGTTCGAATCCTGGTGAGACCAAAATCCACCACATTTTTTATTTTGCGCGCCTCTATTTTCCATACTTAAAATATATAACTCTTCCTTTCATATTATTCATAAACGTGCGCCTCTGGCCAAGTGGTAAAGGTGAAGGAATGTGGAGCAAGAGGTGGTGGGTTCAAACCCCACCTTGTGCATTTGTCTCAATTATATTTTTTTCACTTTGGAAAAATGACTTCCTTATTCTCCACATTATATATTTTGAATACGCATCCTTTTTTTTTTATCCCTGTAAAAAAAAAATGCAAATTGCTATGTCATGTAATGTTTTTATGCCCTATGTTGATGCAAATGAAGTAAAACATAGGCCAGAGAGGTTGGTCAAATTTTGGGGTACAACAGTTGCCCCTATTCAAACGGCTTGGGCCTGAAGGGATGAAAGCGAACAGCTTTCGAACATTCAGGGTAAAAGACGGTTTGAATACCAAAGAAACCAGAAATTTGCCAACCGTAGGAGAAAGAGGAACCTTACACAAAGGTCCGAAGATAACATGCATTGATCGCAAAAGATAATTTGTTGGGGAAAGCTTAACCAGACAACTCTGTGGGGAACGAGCGCCCATCAAAGAATAACATTCAAAAACATCGACCAAAAGTCGGAACACAAGCTACTAACCAAGAGTTAGGATCGCTTAGAAAGATCACATCGACCAAAAGTCGGAAAACAAGCTACTAACCAAGAGTTAGGATCGCTGAGAAAGATTAACATCGACCAAAAGTCGGAACAAGCTACTAACCAAAAGTTAGAATCGCTTAGAAAGATTAACATTGACCAAAAGTCGGAACAAGCTACTAACCAAAAGTTAGAATCGCTTAGAAAGATTCACATCGACCAAAAGTCGGAACAAGCTACTAACCAAAAGTTAGAATCGCTGAGAAAGATTAACATCGACCAAAAGTCGGAACAAGCTACTAACCAAAAGTTAGAATCGCTGAGAAAGATTAACATCGACCAAAAGTCGGAACAAGCTACTAACCAAAAGTTAGAATCGCTGAGAAAGATTAACATCGACCAAAAGTCGGAACAAGCTACTAACCAAAAGTTAGAATCGCTTAGAAAGATTCACATCGACCAAAAGTTGGAACAAGCTACTAACCAAAAGTTAGAATCGCTGAGAAAGATTAACATCGACCAAAAGTCAGAACAAGCTACTAACCAAAAGTTAGAATCGCTGAGAAAGATTAACATCGACCAAAAGTCGGAACAAGCTACTAACCAAAAGTTAGGATCGCTTAGAAAGATTAACATCGACCAAAAGTCGGAACAAGCTACTAACCAAAAGTTAGGATCGCTAAGAAGAATCAACATCGGCCAAAAGTCGGAAAACAAGCTACTAACCAAGAGTTAGGATCGCTGAGAAAGATTAACATCGACCAAAAGTCGGAACAAGCTACTAACCAAAAGTTAGAATCGCTTAGAAAGATTAACATCGACCAAAAGTCGGAACAAGCTACTAACCAAAAGTTAGAATCGCTTAGAAAGATTCACATCGACCAAAAGTCGGAACAAGCTACTAACCAAAAGTTAGGATCGCTAAGAAGAATCAACATCGGCCAAAAGTCGGAAAACAAGTAAACTCCGTTAGGGAGAGTGATAAGATGAACACATCTGTCAATGATCTTTGCTGGAGACCTGTATTCCATACAAGCTTGATAAATATGCTGATAATTGCGGAAGGTACGTCCGAGAATAAAAGAGATAACAACCTGGCATATGTTTCATATGCATGTGTTTGAATATGGCGAAATGCTCCATACGAAATGGAAATGCTTCGCATTTGGGTAGGTGTTATGCATGTATGTAGATGCAAATGGACCTCTTTAGCAAAATAAATGCTAAAGAGAAAGGGCCAACTCCGTTGGGGCAACGCCTGATATACTTAGTGCAAACAACGTCAAGCTGGGGAAAACAAGCTCTGGATAGCCTCCGAGGAACAACTGGGTAAAACTGCTCTGATAAGCACAAAGTCCACCCTGCTGGGGAAATCAAATGTGAATGATTAAACGGAATAACTCTACTGGGGAAACAACAGCTGAGCGCTGTGAATTACTCTCTTCTGCTGGAGATTGAATCCACTATCTGCTAGGGATATTGAACAAGATTTACTGGGAGATTATCCCACACTCTCTCTGCTGGGGGATGGAGATTAACGATCTCTGCTTGGGGGCAACAATAAATAGACAAAAGTGTTGTTCGGCCAACGCCAAATTGTCAATTGTGACCTTAGTTAAAAATCAAATGTCTTGATTAACAATTAGAAAAGCCCACACGTTTTATGTATGCAATTTCTTTTCTCATCAAAAATGTTAGACGTCTTTCGTAATCAAAATGGTAAAAGTAAAAAAACGGAACAGAAAGCTTTTCCTGAATAATATGTTTTATTGATGGAAGGCCTAAAAATAGGCAAATTTACATCGGATGCAACTCCTGAAAAGAGAAAGTTGCGCAAAAAGCTAATTTGCAGGAAAAGAAATACAAAATGTCGGCAATGTGGTACAGACAAACACCATGTAACGACTCATCCATGACTGGCGTGACTTCGACGTTTTCCGATACTTTAACTTCCGAAGAGAATGATTTGAAGGGGCGATCTTCGAGTTCTTCCTAGAGTCCATTATGCTTGTGATGATCAATGCACAGGTCGCAGTCATTTGCTTCAAAATCCCTAATTTTTGCCTGAAACGCCCTTGCGGGTTTTCGATTCACATAACTCATGCATGACCAAAACGACACACCAACAGTTGGGGTTTTCCTTTAAAAGACTTAAGTGAAATTTTGAAGCATATGAGGTTATCAACCCTAAGTGGAAACTGACAGTCAAGGTCAAGACATGAAGGCTACACAAATAGATCCACAATGACAGAATATTCTTAGCAGCAAATACCATGATGTCTAAAGCAAAAATCCACTTCATAACTGAGCAAGAGCAACATTTTCATCAGTCTTGACAGAGTAGTTTTAAGACAAAAGATAACTAAAAAAAATGTGGTGGAAAAATAGGAAGCATATAAACTATGTCCATAGCACAATACTCAAACAATCTCAACAAGTGGTTCAGATCCAAACAACCAACAAACAAACATTATCTCCATAGTAGCATACCCAAAAGAAACCAAAACTCAACAAGTTTACTTAAACAGAAGCATGTAACAGGTCAAGTGCTCAAAAACCAACAATGCTCTTAATCATCTTAGACTTAATAGGAATCAAATACTTTAACCAAAACACATAACATACACATCTTTTAAACTGTCATCAGGAATGCAGATAAGACACCATGAACACATTCATCATTTTTCTTCAGCATATGTAAAGTTTGAGAAGTAAACTAGGCAGAACAAATATCCAATCATGATATATGCATATGAGGAGAATAAAAGCAAATATCCATACCTAGAAACAAGAACTGAAATGCCAAAGATCTTTGAAGAATCCCACCTTTGAGAGCAGCTCCAAAACCTCACTCTTCAAGATACTTTTTCCTCTTTTCCAACCAGAATCGTGGCTGCTAGGGTTTTCTGCTCCACCTTATCCTTTTATACTCTGAATTTTGAATCCAATTTTTCTCTCTGCTGAGCTTTCCCTCGTGTCTTGTTGTGAGATGGTAGGGGTACCCACTAGGGTTTACAGCAGGTTATAGAGGCTGCTGTGCTTTGTCCATATTGGTGATAGGTTCAGCAATACCCAGAGCAAAGTACCTTTGGGTGTTTGGCCTAAAATGGAAAACTGCAGTACACCTCAAAACATGGTTAAGCCACTTCCCTCCCTTTTGCAATTTCAAATACAACTCAATCAATACACTTCTAACGCCAAAACCAGAAACGCCAAATTAATCCTTGTAGAAAAATGAACGAGATTGAAATTTGTTTCGCTGGAAATGGATAGGTTTTGCCCAATCTTCATTCTTCACGCATAGATGTTTTGCTCTTCATCTTCTGCCCAGCCACGAACAAAGCAAGGTATTTGATCAAACTGGGGTGGGATAATCAATGGATGTATCGCCACCCCAGTGGTTAAGTCATGCGCCTGTTGACCATATAGATACGAGTTCGAATCCTGGTGAGACCAAAATCCACCACATTTTTTATTTTGCGCGCCTCTATTTTCCATACTTAAAATATATAACTCTTCCTTTCATATTATTCATAAACGTGCGCCTCTGGCCAAGTGGTAAAGGTGAAGGAATGTGGAGCAAGAGGTGGTGGGTTCAAACCCCACCTTGTGCATTTGTCTCAATTATATTTTTTTCACTTTGGAAAAATGACTTCCTTATTCTCCACATTATATATTTTGAATACGCATCCTTCTTTTTTTTTATCCCTGTAAAAAAAATGCAAATTGCTATGTCATGTAATGTTTTTATGCCCTATGTTGATGCAAATGAAGTAAAACATAGGCCAGAGAGGTTGGTCAAATTTTGGGGTACAACAAAGTCCTACACCCGGACTTGAGCGAAATTATTATAGGAAGGTGATATATTCGACGAGGCTTATAGGGAGTGAGTCCCGACCAAGCTGACTTGAGAATCACCGCTCAGTTGAGGCCCTTTTGAAAATTAGTACTGTTGAAAGAGTATTCGTGAAAACATTCACTACTTTCAACCTAGGAGCATGTGATACTGGGGACCGTGGTTACCCTAAACACAACTTTGGCTTTATTAGGATGTAGTGCGATGACTATGAGGGAGTAGTCCCAAAATAGTTGTTATGTGATACTACACTCAAAAGAGGTTCTCTTGAGAATATTATGAACAACCAAGTTATTTGGGAAATTGATAATATCCGAAAGATGGACTGATGAATTTGGGCACCGCTTAGAACCCTTATTCTATAGGTACGATTAACCCTTAGTACATACCTTTTGAGATGGGTAGACCATGGCTCCGTGCTCATGACCCTCTAACCTAAGACTTTTGTTTGCTTTTGTGTGTTTGTGCATTGCATTCCAGCATCATAACATTCTTGGGTTCAAGGAATTCAACTGTCAGTCCTTTGCAAATTCAAAAATCTTAAATTTCAAAATCTAAACTTTTTTTCAACTTTCCTAAGAAATATTTGCAACTGGCCGTTGAAATCCTTGAAATCATTGCATTGCATCCATGTTTTTGCATATGCATTTTTCCTTCCGGTTTCTTATTCTCGGTTCTCTCGCCTTTTAGTTCTGTCAACCTGAGACCACTGCACCAGTACAACACCAGAGATCGAGCTCGTAAAAAGATGGCAGAACAAAATCAAGAGCTTGATCGTGTTAGCAATGAACTAGAAGATCTTCTGGGAAGTGTGGGGCAGATTATGGAGATGCTATAGGTTATTCGTGCGAGGATGGATACCCAACCCACTGTTGTTTCTGAGACTACCAATGTTGTTGTGGATCCTCAACCATATGTTATTACTACAAGTGTACCTCCTTATGGTCTTCCACCTGGTTTTGTGCCGACTCCTACTGCAGTTCCTATTGCTCAACAAGTTGTTCCTTTGTTTTTTGAAGCTCCTCAAGTGGTTCCTACTTTTGCACCAACTGCTATTCATACTCATGTGCAACCATATTTCAATGAACTGGTATATCACATTTCTGATGTGAAAGAAGATGAAGATGAACGTCATGAGAAACTCCTAGAAAATGTAGAAATTATTGATAAGAGGCTGAGAATGATGGAAGGAGATCAAATCTTTGGTGCTGCTGCCAGAGAAGTGTGTCTTGTATCTGGTCTGGTTATCCCTCTGAAGTTTAAAACTTCCAGCTTTGATCGTTATAAAGGAGCTACATGTCAGAAGAGTCATATGATCATGTATTACCGTAAGATGGTTGCTCATGTTGAAAACAACAAACTGATGATTCATTGTTTCCAAGACAGTTTGAAGGGTGCTTCTTCGAAATGGTACTTAATTCTGGATCAGTCTCGTATTAAGAGTTTCCAAGATCTGTCTGATACTTTCATCAAATATTACAAATACAATATGGATCTGGCTCCTGACCGAAGGCAGTTATTGAGTATGTCCTAGAATAGTTCTGAATCGTTCAAGGAGTATGCTCAGAGATGGAGAGAAATTGCTTCACAAGTGGAACCTCCTTTGACTGAAAAAGAACTAGCTGATTGGTTCGTTGACACCGTTCGTCCTGAGTTCTATGAAAGAATGGTTGGAAGTGTGACTGCAAATTTCTCTGATACTGTTTCCGTTGGTGTAAAGATAGAAATGAATCTGAAAAGTGGGAAAATGTCAAGTACTGCTGTTAGTTCAAGCTCCAATAAAGACCAGGCTAAGAAGCCTTCATTTACCTCTCACAAGAAAAAAAAAGGGTGAAACTAATGTTGTAACTGCAAGCTGAGGAAGAAACCAACCTTGGAAACATTAGCAAAACTATTTTCAACCACAAGGTTATCCTGTTCAGTTTGCTCAACAACCGTATTTGGCTGCTGTTACACCTGCTTTCAATCAACAAGTTCTTGCTTATCAGCCTGTGCAACCGGCTCCTGTTTATCAACCTCCAGTCTATCAACAACATCCTAGTTATCAACCTTCACAAGCTCCATCTAATTATCAACGAGTGCCCAACGCTTCTTCATATCAACAACCAAAGAATCAGACACCTCACCAGAATGTTTCTAACAGGAGACAATACAAGCCAATTCCTCCTATTCCGATGACTTACACTGAGTTGTACCCTTCATTAGTACAACAAGGTATGATAACTACAAGAGCTTTGGATCCACCTCCCAATCCGCTGCCAGCCAATTACAATCCTGCCGCTCATTGTTTATTTCATGAGGGTGCGCCTAGCCATGATCTAGAAAGCTATTATGCTCTCAAGCACCTTGTAAAAGAGTTAATGGAAAAGAAGATTTTGTCCTTTGATAATCCACAGTTGAATGTCAAGAGCAATCCCCTGCCTACTCACAGGACTCTTAATGCTATTGACGAGATATCTGATGAAAGCCCAATTCTTGATGTTTCCTAGATCAAGACTCCTCTCCGAGTTTTCCATGCAAAATTGTTTGAAGCCGGTTTAGTGTCTGCTTGCCATAATGATTGTACAAGCTGTGATGTCAGTGCCAAGGGCTATTTGTTGGTTCAGAATGATATTCAGAAATTGATCAATGATGGATTCTTACAAGTGGTTAACAAAGTGAAGAAAGATGAAGTTGTTGTTATTGAGCCTGTCTTCAACTTACCAGAACCAGGTGCTAAAATACTAGTCTTCCATTTGCCAAAATCAAATTCTGCAAAGCCTGTTTTCAATACATCAAAGTATGTTACTTCTATAGTCAATCAGCCAAAGCCGGTGATCATTCAGAAGCCTAGTTTATTTCATTTCAATGACTCCAAAGTTGTACCCTGGAAATATGATGTGACCATGATTGACAAAGAATCTGGGAAGGTTATTCCGAGGCAAGATCTGAAGATTGCTAATGAAGATATGACCAATATAGCTGGGGCAAGCAAGATGACACGAAGTGGTCGTATTTATACTCCTCATTTCAATGAGGCTCCGCCTAAAGAAGTTGTTACCCTTGTGCCTGCCAAAGACAAGGGGAAAGAAGTGGTTACAAATGATGAAGATGCTAAATTCTTAAGGATCATCAAAAAAAGAGTTGTCGCTACTGCGAAAATAAGGTGCCGGCAAAACAGAAGAGTCGCCACCTTTCGTTATTTATCCCACAGAGAGGGAAAGGAAACGATCGGAAAAACCAGACGAAAAGGTATAACACAAGGTCATTGCAACCATGTCTAGGTTCGGGAGTCGGTTACGCAAGGGGAAGGTGGTAGCACCCCTCACGTCCGTTGTACTCAACGGGATCCACACTTGTTGTGTTTATTTGACGGGTTGGTTTAACTATCTACCTATCAAGGCTGGTCTGAAAAAGAAAAGAAAACTGACTCGGCAAAGCATCGCACTTCGTGCCTACGTATTCTCGTCAGAGAACGAGAAATCAGAGTCAACGTAGTTCGGCCAACTACGGGTAACAGGACGGGGGAAGGTGGCTCGCCAATACGCCAGTATTGTGCCTACGTACTCTCAACAGGCGTGAGAGATTAGAGCTTACGTAGTTCGGGATACTACGGAATACAGGTTGATTCATCTATTTTTTCGAGTAGGGTTAACAAACAGTTCTAGCAGTTTGGTGTATGCAGCTTGCTCGTCGGAGACTCGTGCATTACCGTTTGCGATAGAACTGGGAGTTAACGACACTCTTTTTCTGAAATGATTTTCCTGATTATGGGCCCAATGGGAAAAAAGAGGTTTGATGTTTATTCTCTGTCTTTTACGGAAGAAGTGTTTTTTATGGATGTTTGCAATTCATATCGCACTAGAGACTATGACTTGGGAACGAATGCGTCACATATCGTCCAAAGGATGTGGGCTAAACACTCTAGACGATTGAGGGGAGACCGCTCAATTGTCATTTCCCAAGTGGCTTAAGGCTCGTAACGTACGATATGAATATTCCTTTATTACGTATTTTATTGTTGTTTGAAGGAAAAGAGAAGAGGGACTCTACAGGGGAAACTGAATCCTACAGTTATCATACAATATGGCCCTATGGTTGAGTTTGAAACAGGGAACTCCTAGATGTTATCATGCAAAGGTTTCAACCTAAAAGTCTATCATCACTTCCTTGTCAGAGGAAGTGAGAGTCCTAAGGGAGCATGTGAGTGGGAAATAGAAAACAAACTGCAAAAATCATCAAAGCAGATAAAACAGAAAAGCAAACAGTAAAGATGCAAATGCAATGCAGCAATACAAGCAGAGGGAGAGACTCAACCTCTAAGCAATCAAGCAAAGAGAACAAACAGAGTAGACAAGCAAAGGGAGGGTTACCTCAACCTTTCAATGCAAACACATAAGTTAGAAAAAAGGAAAACAACACTCAAGCAGAGGGAGAACACTCAACCTCTAAGCAAACAAGTAAAGGGAGCTCAGATCGACCTTTCAGTGTAATCATGTACCTATCCTAAAATACTCTACACATAAGACTATCCTAATGCATCAAGCAATGTTAAACAATCATGAATGAAAGACTGAGGGGAAGGGTAACCATGATGAGCAACGGGGAAGTCATCTCAGGCTACATCAGGTAGGATGTGTATCAACACAAGAGTCCATCATGGGCTCAACCTCCTAAGGAATGCACAGAATCCAACCAAGGGAAGGATTAGACTCTCCCAAAAGGGATCCTATGTCAATAGGACAGAGAAACTGGGTAATGGTCCTAGATATCAATCTAAGGTATCTGGTTAAAGGTGTATCAACACAGAATGTCCATCTCTGACTCAACCTGTTATGGAATGCATAGAATCCAACCAAGGGAAGGATTAGGCTCTCCCAAGAGGGATCCTAAGAAAGGGACTTGGGGATGGATGGCAGTATAAACCAAGGGAATATACCATGCCAGGAATGTCAATCCAAGGCTCGACCTCTTGAGGGATGCACAGAATCCAACCAAGGGAAGGATTAGGCTCTCCTAAGAGGGATCCTCATCAATACTTGAAGGAGGAAGATAGTGCAAAGCCCAGGGAAGAAACCATGCAGAGGAAAGAAGACATCACAGAAACTTCTAAAGAAACCTTCAATGTTTTAGCTCTAAGGAAAATTCATCCTAAGGGAGCTTAAAGGTATGTTAAGGACTTGAAAATGAACCTAAAAGGGTGTCAACCTATGTACTAAGGGTTAATGGGAAGATTGGATGCTTAAAGTTGGCTAAAAGTTCATTTGTTAGGCCAAACTATGAGAAGGTGCAATTATGAATACACAAACTTTAGTCAGAAAGTAAAATATGGGAAAAATAGGAAATCAATTCTAAAAATCCTAAGAAAAATACTAGATGATCCTAAATGTGTTAGGACTTTATGGTTAAAGTTTCAAGTTAAAGCTCTATGTCTAAGTACACTAACCAGATGCTAAATCTAGATGTATGCTATGGGAGATTCAAATGGGGAAGGCTCTAAAGATATGCCTCAAAACCTATTCAAAAGGAATCTAAAAAATGCATGAAAAATATTACAATATTCTACAATGTATCAGCATTCACCATACAAAAAATCCGAGATTAATATGGATTATTGAAAGAGAAAGAAAATCATAAAACATAGCATGTAATTTCTTAATTATTAAAAACACATTAAAAAAGGAAATATGAAATTAATTGAAAAATGCATTAAAACTGAAATTAAAAAATATGAAAAAATTATAGACATGTCAAACTACCTACATGATATTTTTCAAGATTTATTAGCAACAGTTAATATTTTTCTGAGGGTGTTGTTACAGGGGTGGTGCATTGAGTAACGGATCCATGGGTATTTCGCTTGGGCCTAATTGTGAGGGTGTTGTTAGCAAAGTCCAATTCATAATTTAAGTGAGTCATGTAATCATGTGTTGCAAGTCAAACGAAGACCACGGTGGGTCTTAATCATATCCGTCCGTGCGAAAGTCCACTGATCGGACGCACACGAGGACACCACGTCTTCCTCTTCAACCTTGGACCGCCGGAAATGAGAGAGAAAACGCAGAACGGTGGAGTGTACGGTGGTCGGAGACGCGCCGTTCGTCTTTCTCATTGCTCTAAAAATGGAACTCCTTCGTTTCTTCACCAAACGCGACGGTTCTTGAACCAAACTTGCATGATTTTTCACGTAGAATCCAAATATGTGATTTATTTCGACTTTTATACACTACATCTCCAAAAAGGTGATCATCCATGGAATTTCAAGAATTCACAACTTTCACAAAAACTAAAATTGAAGACACTAATCTCTTCCTCTCACTTCCTACTTCAATATTCCATGTTTCTTTTCCATTTTCATCCAATATCTAAGGAGAAATTCAAACTACAACTTAGGAGGCTCTGTCGAAAAATTTCATGAATCCTAACCAAACTAATCCTAAAAGCTTCTACGTACTCTAAAGATCATAATTATGTGAAAATGGCACCTAAATTCAATACAAACAGGGAGCATGGATGAAAGATAGGAACCTGGTTTGGAGCTTCAATGGAGGCTTGAAATGTTGTTGAAGCTTCAAGAAAAGTGTCCAGAATCATTCCATAATCATCATTGAAGCTTCTACAATGCTCAATCTTGCTTGAAAATGGCTTAATCTTCAAAATCGAATTTTCATTTTTTACCACTTTTTCTCCATGGAATTCTGTTGTAACTACCTCTAAAATCTGTTATTTTCTGTTAGAAATGATTAGAATGTTATATACATTGGATATGAGATGATTTGGAGCCCAATGGAAGCCCATAATAGTCCAATCCAAAATTCACATTTTTGCACTTTCAAGCTTTGTAATTTCCATGAAAACAGAGCCAACCAGCTTGCTATTTGATTCATGTCAATTTCTTATGATGCAAGGATCGTGTCTGGCTGAGATTGATCCCTTGGAAATGAATGGATGGTTGATTTTGCATTTGTTGCTTAAAGATGAAGAAACCATGAATTTCCACATGTAAATGGCTTCAAACTTGATTTTTAATTTTTCCAATGTTCTTAAAACATCATTTAGACTCAAAACAAGCACAAATATGACATGAATTGGTTCCAAAATGAATTGATTTTAATTAGCCCTTTTCAAGCTTCCTTTCATGAATTTTTCTCCATGCCTTTTCCTATCCAAACCATATCAATGATCCCTTGAGGATTGATTAACCAAATAATACCATTTGGAGCAACTTTCAAGTTGGCAAGATTTTCATTTGAGGTATGCAAAGTGGTGAACTTGACCTATAATGAAAATGACATGTAATCTTATTTTCCCAGTATATCCTTGACTTGTAAGTCTCATATCTTGAGTTCTACAAATCCAAATAAGGACTTCTAGTACTCTTTTGAAAGCTAAGGTGATGAGGAACAATATTCATGTTTGTCAAAAGTTGAGGAGAAACATCCTTCTAGCTCAAAAATGTCCGGGAAGTTGGTTGACTTTCAAGTACCAAAATCACATTCATCTGATGACCTGTAACTTGTCCGCTTCATAACTTGAGTTCTAGAAATCCAATGAATGACTTCTAATACTCAAAAGAAAGATAAGAACATGCTCTACAAGTCTCATGTGGATATCAAGATGAGATGAAACTTTTATCCTGAGTTATGTGGTCTTGAAGTTAGGCACTGAAATAGGGGATTTTACACTGTCAAGCTTAGAAACCCTAGCTCAATAACTTCTCACACTCTTGAATATTGATGAATTGATATTGGAATGATATCTTAGGTGTCTCAACACAACATTCCATGATCACAGTTGCTTGGAATTGAGTCTTAATCTCCTCAAGACTCACAGTTGACTGAGGGTTGACCAGGAGAAAACCCTAGCTGTACCAGTCTTGGTTGCGGCCTCTTGCACTATGCATAATGATTTAAATAAGCTCCATAATGACTCTCAAGACCTCTTATGAGCTCCCACAATGCTTCATACCCATATCCATGGACTCACAATCATCTGGTGATTTTTTCATAGCCCCTAAGATAGGAGGTGAACCACATACAACTCTTTGACTTTTCTGATGGTGATAAGCTCTTGAATATCTTGAATATAACTCCTTGATTAGGTCTAGAACTTGATAAACTTTTCTTGATGAGCACACCCCCTTGATCCCTTTTGAATGGATGATGGTATGCAAATGCTAATGCAATGTTAGTGCTATATGAATGTAATGAAACAAAGCTAAGTGAAGAAAAAAGTTAGGCAAATTTTTGGGTGCAACAGTTGCCCCTATTCAAACGGCTTGGACCTGACTGGGTGAGAAGCGAACGACTCTCAAACAATCAAGGTAAAAGACGGTTGAATACCAATAATCCCAGAAATTTGCCAACCGCACAAGTAAACGATACTCTAATGGGGACAAATCTTCGGAAACTGAAATGATAGTTGCACGGCAACTTGCTGGTGAATGATTAACTTTAAATCTTCGTCGGGATGATCCTCTGGTTTCGCTGTGGAACTTCGTCTTCAAGTTATCATGGGATCACCGGTTACACGGTAACTGGTGAAGGATAGTTGATATTGATAGTTGCCCGACAACTTGCTGGTGAATGCTTAATCTCAAATCTCCATCAGGATGATCATCTACGTCCTCATGTCATCAAGGGATCACCGGTTACACGGTTGTCGTACCCCAAATTTGTCCTACCAGTATATACCTTCACCTGTGCATCCATTCACTAACTATATCTAGAAAAAAAGGAGGAGGATATCTTTGCTTGTGGTTCAAGGTTAAATAAGGTGACTCGGGCAAGTGATGAGTATTATTCATTGGTTTTTGACTTAAATTGTTTAGTCAGTCTAGAGATTGTTTCATGAGTTTCCAATCAGGGTTTCTGTACCCCAAATCATCTGTATGTGGGTCAGTTGTTAAGACTGTGGTTAATCAAATGTTTTGTTGTCGATAATCAACAGGATCAAGTTTATTCTTCAATTAAAGTTTAATCATGGTTCTCTGATTTTAAGGCATGTTCTGGCTCAGGGAGTTTTATATTAGAGACTTTGGTTTGTTGATATTCAAATGGCCAAATCCAGATTGATTTATTAATTCAAGGCTCTAGTCTGTTCCCAATTTAGGATAATTCAAGATTAATTCATGGTCAATTCTACTTCTCAAGGTTAACTCAAGTGGCAATTATTTCAAGTCAATAATTTTGTTTGGTTCTCGCGGGATGTCAAGTTTTCGTCATTTTAAGTCAAGAAATTTGAGTTTGGTTATCATGATCTTATGGCGATTTCCAAGTTTTATTTATGAGTGAGGTGTAAAACTGGTTTCAAAGTCCATTCATAATTCAAATATTATTTTAAGTTCCAAGCCCATTACAAAATCCCACAGTTATGAGCCCATTTGCACAAAAAATGAAACTCTCCTCATTATGGCTGCTGGTGCTTTGTTCAATGGCGTTGGAGGAGGTGTCACTACTACAACAACAACAACATTAGCCTCATCAGGTAATAATATTAATAATAATAACTATCATTATCATAATAATAATATTATTAATAATAACAATAATAACAACGTTGCTTTGTCACGAGATAACGTTGCTATTCAAAATTTCCCTACTGTGACCGTCACAAACAACTACTCCACTATGTTGCTACCTTCTTCATGTTCTTCCAACATAATTCCTCTACCTCTGCTACAAACTACACTCATTACCAACAACAACCACTTGTGGAAGAACAAAACACTCGCCCTGTTGTCGCACCTCGAAAAATCACGTAGATATTTCGGAGAAAACGACCCTCGCGCGAAAGGCGCGGAAATGCGGTTCGACAGAGTCGCCACCGAACTTTATTTTACCCAAATAAACGGGAGAGGAAAATATCGAGAAAACCTCTTAAAAACGAAAAGGATAGGAACAGGGCTGTCGCAACCAAGTTCCAGGTTCGGGAGTCGGTTACGTGAGGGGAAGGTATTAGCACCCCTCACGTCCGTCGTACTCGACGGGAACCTCTTAAGGTAATGGTGGGGAGTGTTGTTTAGGTTTACTGGTTTTCTTCTCGTTGTTAAAGGTAGAATTGGTAGGGTAAAAGGTTAAAGACGCTAAGGAGAGATGGGCGGTTAGAGGATAGGGTGCTCGCCAAGGATTGGGGCCCTTGTGCCTACGTATGCTCATTCGGACGAGAATGAGAAATCAGAGCGTCGTAGTTCGACTATGGGAATGGATAGGGGGAAACAGAAGACGGATAGAAGTGTGCTCGCCAAGATCATCGCAATCTTGTGCCTACGTATCTTATATTCAAGAGTGAATAAAGAATCAGAGCGTCCGTAGTTCGTGGTAACAACCACGAAAAGGATATGGGAAATGGAGGGGAGGTAGCTCGCCAAGATCATCACAATCTTGTGCCTACGTATCTTACATTTGGACGAGAATGAAGAATCAGAGTAGTCGTAGTTCGTGGTAACAACCACGAAAAGATGAGGTTGAATGGGTTGGAAGCTTGAGTAAAGAGACGAAAGAGTGACTGACAAGCAACCCAAGAGCATGCCTCAAGAGCTTGTCAGTCCAAAATTCAAGGAAAGCGAGACTCCACAAACTCAGTTCTTTCGGGAATTGACTGAATAAATTGAGGATAAAGAGTTGGATGTTTTGAAATCGAAAGAATAAATTAATAACAATTCGAGGGCGCGCCTCGAGAGTTACTCATTCAAATATTCGAAGAATGCTAGATTCTAAGAATATCTCTCTTTCGTAAGTTTTAAAAATGTTTGTGAAAGGATCGAATCGAAGAATGGCATGCGAGGCCAAAAGAAGATGTTTTGAAGTAGTTCGACGACGTGTCGAAGATTTGATCGAAGATGGGACCGGCTTGACGACGTGTCAAGGGTTAAGGTTGTGAGAAACGATATTAGTCCCTGAGGGTGCTCCTAATATCGAGACCACGAGGAATTGTGAATGAAATGGGTTGCGAATGCGGACGAGCATTCGACTTAGGAGAATGTTTGAAAATGATTGAATTTAAAAGAGTCGAAAGGTTGAGCAAATAACAACTCAAAGGTGTGCCTCGAGAATTATTCACTCGAAGACACAAGGAATGCTAGATTCCAAGTATCTCCTTCTTTCGAAGTTTGATCGAGAAAGAAAATATTTTAAAAAGGATTAATTGAATCGAGGGTATGAAAAAGGATTGTGGTGAGAATACGATATTGGATTTTGAAAAGAAATGACAATTATTTGATAAATGAGACGTAGGCCTTACAACCAATTAATTGGGGTATTATCGAAATGCTAGATCTCGACGACACCTTTTTCATTTGGAAAATATTTGAATGAACGATAGAAATATCACACAGAATGCTTGATTCCTATGATATTTCTTTGTCCAAAAGAGCGTATTTTTTTAAAAACGAAAAGTCGAATAATACTGATCACACTAAAATTCACCGTATTTCTGACTCCGATTTCGCATGCATTCTTAGCTTTTATTGTTGTTTTGCTTTGTTATTGCTTTGTTTTCTTATGTTTTCAGGTTTTTATAATAATCGGAGCTTGAATCGGGAAAAGGAGCGAAAAAGGAGTGAAAACGGACGAAAACCTAGAAATTCAGCATTTTGCACTTACGGCACCCACTGTGGCGGGCGCCATGGGGTTAGCCATGACGTGGCCACGTCTCAAGACCACTCCTCAACCTCCAAGACCCACGATCCCCACTCCATCATCCCCTGTAGGGACCGTGGCGGGCGCCATAGGCCTGTGGCGGGCGCCACAAGGCAAAAATCTATAACCTCCACTTTTTAGTGGAGGGGCGTCCTGGTCATTTCGCGCTTTCAGTTTCTCCTATAAATAGGACCTTAGATTTTCGTTTTTCTTCATCCAGAATTAGAATTCTCTAGGCATATATCAGTTATAAAGCAGTTGCCATTCCACATCGGGGTGCCTCTGCAATCGAGTGATCGAGTCTGTAATCTGTCTGTGGTTCGAGTTTTGGAGCACTCTGGAGGAAGTTAATCCTGCCGCCATTTTAATTCCAGTTCGTATTTTACTTTTCCGCATTGCTTTACTTTTATTTATTTTCTCGCACTCGCACATTTACGTTGTTTACTTCCCGCACTCGCACATTTACTTTGTTTACTTCCCGCACTCGCTTTAAATTACTCATATGAAAAACTATAAAAAGAATATTTACTTTATCATGTCTAACTAATCCCATAAAGGTTAGAATGTAAGGATCGTAATTAAACCAGTAATCAGTATAATTGTTCGTGGAAACACCTAAGGGCTATTTTATCTTTCAATTCAAGTAATTGTTTTTAACTATTTCAAAAACAGCCAAAAGCGCTTTGTATAGTTCATTAGGAGTTTTTAGATTAAAAAGAAAAGAGATTTTAAAACGATTTTCGGACGCGTTATGAGATTTAGAGTCTGGTTCGTAAGAACCTCTTTTTGCTAAGAAGTCCAGGTTAAAATACTTTTCAACTTTGTTAAGAAACTATATTTCTTAAAAATAGGTTTACTACTCTAACGCAGTACGCACCTTTTTATCCGTGACAATAGGAGGGGTTGATTAGAGAGTACAACTCGGTTCTGAATACGCGAAAGCGACAGTTCCTGTTAAATTAGTTCTTTTCAAAGGAGAAAACATTGCCCATAAGTAGTTCCATTAACAAGTACTGGATTATCATTGATTACGTGAATTACATTCGAGCCTGTCTTTTATTTATTATTTAAAATTATAATTTTATTTACCATTGCATCCTTACTAAAACCCTTAAAAATAGTTGCCTTAGATAAACACCATAACAACAGGTACGATAGATTGACACTTGGTCTCTGTGGATTCGATAATCTTTTATATTACTTTGACGTGATTCGTACACTTGCGAAAAACACGCATCAAGTTTTTGGCGCCGTTGCCGGGGACCAATATCGTCAAATTTCATTACCCTGTAGTTATACCGTTTAGACTGAGGTTGTTACCCACCGGTCAATGCGAAAGACTCGCAGTGCCGGAAGTTTAGTAGACCCTCTAGCTGAACCTGAACGTTACGCTCGCGCACGTTTATTTTTCCATAGGAATAGGAGAGCTATGGCCGAAGATCAAAATCGAAGACCTCTTAAGGACTTCGCCCAACCATCAAACGAGGAACCTAGTTCCAGTATAGTAAACCCCGCTATCCCAGCCAATAATTTTGAACTTAAGCCATCCCTGCTGCAATTAGTGCAACAGAGACAATTCGCAGGTCTCGCTACTGATAACCCGAACCAACATTTAAAAAACTTTCTTCAATTAGCAGACACCTTTAAAACTAATGGAGCTTCTCCTGAGGCAATACGCTTAAGATTATTTCCCTTTTCCCTCAGAGATAAAGCTCTATCATGGTTAGATTCCCTTCCACCCAATTCAATAACAACTTGGGATGACCTTAGAAAAGTTTTCCTTGCTAGATATTTTCCCCCAAGTAAGACCGCTCTTCTTCGAAACCTAATAACTAGATTTATCCAACACCAAGGAGAGTCGTTGTTCGAAGCCTGGGAGAGATATAAAGAACTATTAAGAGCATGCCCACACCATGGCTTAGAGAATTGGCTAATCATCCAAACCTTCTATAATGGACTTCTTTATAACACTAAAATGACCATCGACGCTGCCGCTGGTGGCGCACTGATGAACAAACCTTACCCTGAAGCTAGTGCCCTTATCAAGGATATGGCCCAAAACCATCAATCATGGGGAGTAGAACGAGCGACAGTGGAAAAGAAGGAAGCCCAAGGAGGAATACATGAGCTAAGCTCTATAGACATGATGCAGGCTAAAATGGACGCGTTGGCCCTTAGAGTCGAACATATGTGTACAACTCCGAATACTGTTGTCGCAGTTTCGCCGAATTGTGAGATATGTGGAACGCAAGGACACCAATCCGCCGAATGCAATCTGTTGAATGAAACCAACACTGAGCAAGTGAACTATACCCAAGGGAACCCATTTTCAAACACATATAACCCTGGATGGAGGAATCACCCAAACTTCTCCTACAAAAATAATAACCCTATCCAAAATACCGCACCTCCGAGACAACAAGGTTACCAAGCCCCTAGAACAAATCAACCTATGCAACCTGTACCACCTAGCCCGAGCTTTGAGGAAGTTGTAAAAGATTTTATCGTTGCTCAAAAACAACAAAACAAAGAGTTCATGAACCATAACGTCCATGTTAACGAACTAATTACCAAGTTAGGAACCAAGGTTGATCAAATTATTACTCATAATAAGATGCTTGAAACCCAGATCTCTCAGGTAGCGTTAAACCAAGCCCCACAGACTACACCTGGAGGACAGTTCCCTGGACAACCTCAACAAAACCCGAAAGGGCAAGCTAATGCCATTACTCTACGAAGTGGAGCCGCTTATAAGGAACCTTTAAACCCTAGATTAAGTGAGCCCGAAACTTCTGAGAGGAATGAGGAAAAGGAACCAGAGAAGCCTGAAACCCCGGAAAGTCAAGAAAAAGGAGAAGAACCTAAAAATAAAACCTATGTACCGCCACCGCCATACAAACCACCAATACCTTACCCTCAAAGATTAAAGAAAACCCAAATCGATAATCAATATCAAAAATTCGTTAAGGTTATAGAAAAACTTCACGTAGAAATCCCCTTTACAGAAGCCATCACCCAAATACCTTCTTATGCTAAGTTTCTCAAAGACATACTTACAAATAAACGTAGACTCGAAGATCCGAAACCCGTGGAATGTAATTCTATTTCCGAAAATAGGTTAGCAAAGAAAGATAAAGATCCCGGAAATTTTTCCATTCCTTGTGTTTTGGGGAATCATGTCATCGAAAAAGCTTTTCTAGACTTAGGAGCTAGTGTGAGCTTAATGCCTTTAGCAGTTTGTGAGAGATTAAACTTAGGAGAATTACAACCTACTAAGATGTCACTTCAATTAGCCGATAGATCCGTTAAATACCCTATAGGCATACTTGAAGACGTCCCTGTTAGGATAGGTCAGCTGTTTATACCTACTGATTTTGTTGTCATGGACATTAAAGAAGATGACGACATACCAATCCTCCTAGGTAGACCGTTCTTATCGACTGCTGGAGCCGTAATAGATGTTAAAAAGGGAAAACTAACTTTTGAGGTAGGTGGCCAGAAGATAGAATTTATATTGTCAAAATTTCTTATGGCACCTGTGATAGGAGATTCTTGTTATGCCTTAGATATCATCGAAGAATGTATTAGGGAATTAGAACAAGAAGAAGAAACTGAATCTATAAAATTGCCATCAACCCTTATTTTGGAAGATGACAATTATAAAACACCCTACATTGATGATAACCTTCACGAATGTTTATCTCTTACCCCAGATCCTATGCCTTGCCCTATAAAACCGACCGTAAAACTTAAGGAACTGCCTAAAAACCTGAGATATGAATTTCTTGATAAAGATATGAACCGTCCAGTTATAGTCAGTGCTACCTTAAACCAAGAAGAAACCGATCAATTATTAGAAGTTTTACGTAGGTACCCCTCAGCCTTAGGATATAAGATCTCTGATCTAAAAGGAATAAGCCCATCCGTATGCATGCATCGGATTTTGCTTGAAGAAGATTCAAAACCTTCTAGAGAACACCAACGTAGAATAAATCCTATAATGAGTACTGTAGTTAAGACTAAAGTTCTTAAATTACTAGAGGCAGGTATAATATATCAGATCTCGGACAGTAAATGGGTGAGTCCTGTGCATGTAGTACCTAAAAAGGGAGGCATCACAGTCGTGCAAAACGAGAAGGGCGAACCTGTAGCAAAAAGAACTGATGGAGGTTGGCGTATGTGCATAGATTATAGAAAATTAAATAAAGCAACTAGGAAGGACCATTTCCCATTACCATTCATAGACCAAATGTTGGAGCGCCTAGCCAGACACTCTTACTTTTGTTATTTAGATGGATATTCAGGATTCTTCCAAATACCTATTCACCCCGAAGATCAAGAAAAAACTACCTTTACATGCCCAGTTGGAACCTTTGCCTATAGAAGAATGCCTTTTGGACTTTGTAATGCTCCTGCAACTTTCCAACGCTGCATGATGTCTATCTTTGCTGATTATTTGGATGGAATCATGGAAGTATTTATGGACGATTTCTCAGTTTGTGGGTCAGATTTCAAAAATTGTCTTGTCAACCTTGAGAAAATCCTGGAGAGATGTGTGGAGGTAAACCTTGTGCTAAATTGGGAAAAATGTCATTTCATGGTCACCGAAGGGATTGTTTTAGGACATATAGTTTCCGAAAAAGGTATAGAGGTAGATAAAGCAAAAATAGAAGTCATAGAGAATCTAAAACCGCCGAAGACTATCAGGGAGATAAGAAGTTTTCTTGGACATGCCGGATTTTACCGACGTTTTATCAAGGATTTCTCCAAAATAACAAAGCCCTTAACTGGTCTTTTAATGAAAGATGCTGAGTTCATCTTCGATGAAAAATGTACTGAAGCATTTAATCTTCTGAAGCAAGCTCTGATTTCAGCACCTATAATGAAACCCCCTGATTGGTCGGAACCGTTTGAGATAATGTGTGACGCCAGTGATTATGCTGTTGGAGCCGTTCTAGGTCAGAGAAAAGATAAGAAGTTACATGTGATTTATTATGCCAGTAGAACCCTAGACGCTGCACAGCTCAACTACGCAACAACCGAAAAAGAGCTCCTAGCTGTAGTTTTTGCAATAGACAAATTTAGATCTTATCTAGTAGGAGCCAAGATTATAGTTTACACCGACCATGCTGCCATTCGTTACTTACTAAGCAAAAAGGATGCCAAGCCTAGGTTACTTCGATGGATTCTATTATTACAAGAGTTTGATTTGGATATCCGTGACAAGAAAGGCACTGATAATGTGGTAGCTGATCACCTATCTAGGCTAGAAAACCTGAAACCTGATCCAGTACCCATAAATGACGATTTTGCCTACGATAGACTGATAGCCCAACTAGAAACCATTGAAGATGATAACCCAGACCCTCATGAGCAATTTCATAAATCCTTAGCTATAAGCAATGTACCTTGGTATGCAGATTTTGTTAATTACCTAGCCGCTGACATCATACCCCCTGATCTAAACTACCACCAGAAGAAGAAGTTCTATAGTGATGTGAGAAACTTCTATTGGGACGATCCATTTCTTTTCAAGAGAGGTAAAGATGGAATTTTCCGCCGTTGTGTTCCAGAAGAAGAGGTAAATAATATAATTGAGCATTGTCACTCTGCACCCTATGGTGGACATGCAAGCACATCTAAGACCTACGCCAAGATTCTTCAAGCTGGCCTGTTCTGGCCTACTATGTGGCGTGATGTCCATGCTTTCATTGTCAAGTGTGACAGATGCCAACGCACAGGAAATATTTCAAGACGTAATGAAATGCCGTTAAGAAATATCCAAGAAGTAGAACTCTTCGACGTATGGGGTATAGACTTTATGGGACCGTTCCCACCATCTTTTGGAAATCAGTACATATTAGTAGCTGTTGACTACGTGTCTAAATGGATTGAAGCTATCGCCGCACCCACAAACGACACCAGAGTAGTCATCAAATTATTCAAGAATTATATATTTCCCAGGTTTGGAACACCCCGTTTAGTCATAAGTGATGGAGGATCACACTTCATATCGAGAATATTTGATAAACTTTTAAGCAAGTATGGAGTTAAGCATAGAGTAGCAACACCATACCACCCACAGACCAATGGACAAGTGGAAGTATCTAATAGGGAGATAAAACAAATCCTCGAGAAGACTGTCTCTATATCTAGAAAAGATTGGTCGCAGAAACTTCAAGAAGCATTATGGGCCTATAGAACCGCTTTCAAAACTCCTATAGGAACAACCCCTTATCAACTGGTCTATGGAAAATCATGTCACTTACCATTTGAGTTGGAGCATAAGGCCTATTGGGCCATCAAAACTTTGAATTTGGATTACTTGACAGCTGGTGAGAAACGTATCCTTGATATCCACAAATTAGAAGAGCTCAGACAATCTGCCTACGAAAATGCCATCATATACAAAGAAAGAACAAAAGCTTGGCATGACAAAAGAATCATAAGAAGAGACTTCAAAATAGGCGATCCTGTTCTCCTGTTCGATTCTAGGTTACGACTATTTCCAGGTAAACTCCGTTCGAGATGGACTGGCCCTTTCGAAGTATCTAAGATCCTGAGATCCGGTGCTATTGAAATCAAGAACCAAACATGTAAACCGTTCATAGTCAATGGACAGAGGTTGAAGCCCTACGAAGGAGGTGACATTCCAACAACATACACCTGTCATACTCTGAGTGATCCACCATATCCTTCCAATGATGTTTAAATATCGGTCGTCGAGCTAATGACGTTAAACAAGCGCTGCATGGGAGGCAACCCATGGTTTTTCTTATTTTTGTACTTTTTATTTTTATTTTTTTACTTTATTTTAATTTGTTTATTTTATTATGTCAGGACTCACGGTTGAATGTTTTATGTGCTTTCAGGACTTGTTTGCTAACCTTGTACAGAATGCAGAACCCTGATGACATGCACGTGGCCTTTAGAGATGATGCACAGAGAGAGCGTTACTATGTTCACATGAGACGCCCTATGGCTCCTACCAGGTACCCTGACCATGACTGCATGGATGCCTTGAGGATAGAGCCAAGCGTCAGATTTTTATGCCATCAACTCCAGTGGGACCAGTTTGACGACAGGAACGACACTTATAGGAACTTGACTCTTGAGTTCCTCAGCTCGTTTCATCATGACCCTTGGGCTGGACCCGATGGACTCGCTGTTTTCAGGTTGTTCGGGATTGACTACTCATTCTCTCACAAAGAGTTTGGTGATTTACTAGGTTTCCAGACTACTCCTGATGCTATTCCAGAGACTCCGATGGGGTATTTTATGAGCAGAGAAGTGGAAAAGTTTTGGACTAAAATATCAGGCGGAGGGAGCCAAGATCCTTCTACCCAGTTTTCTCAGGTAATCCACAACCCTGCATTGAGGTACTTCCAGATGATTCTAGCACATTCTTTCCTAGGTTTTCCAGATACAGAGACACTGCTAAGTGAAGAGGAGATTTTCCTACTGTTTTGTGCGACTCAGTCTCGCCCTGTTGCTTGTGGCAACTTTCTACTGAAGGGCCTTGCTAGTGTTGCCAGATCATCAGTAGGAATCATCCATGTCGGTGGGATTGTTACACAGATTGCTACTGCATTGGGTTTGTCTCGCAAGCTATTGCACCTCAGGACCTTCTGCCGCTACACCACCCTGGATATTGATTTTTGTCTTGATAGAGGACTGATGAGGAGGGCTTCTTTTGAGCCCAACATGTTTAGATTGCTGATCGACGGTGAAGCGATACACTACTTTACATTACCAGATCCGCTGATGACCAGTGTCCATGATCCTGCCAATTGGAGTTATGCTCTAGAGGGTTATGGAGAGACTGTCGAAGAGCCGAAATCGCCTCCCGCCGCTGAGTACACTCCTACACCTCTTACTCCCCGAATCACTGTTATGTCTAACAATATGTCTCTGCAGCCACCCGACCTACAAACACAGATTTATGAGCTCCGCAAGGAGACTGCCCTGCTCAAGCAGGAAGTGGCAGACTTAGAGTTACAGATGCAGGTTTCTGATCTCACTCATGCCTCAGAGACCGATGCTCTACATCAGGCGATCGACGAGCTTCGGAGGGAGATAGCTGAGATTCGTGGATCAAGCCAGGATAAGAAACCTACCACATGACTCATTCCACCCTGACAGCACTACCCTAGTATTTAACTTCGTTTTATTTATCGCATTTCCACTTTTATATTTTCATGCACTTTGAATTCCTTATATACATATTATGCACTAATTTTTCTTTTTCTTTTTTGATTTTTTAGTATTTTATTTTTTGTCGTGCAAAAGAAAAAAAATATAAGACAAAAATATTTTCATTTTTGTCTTTACAAAAAAATATATGCAAGCCTCAAGCCTTGAAAAGAAGAAGAAAACGCTATTCAGACCCCCCGAAGACCAAGGTGCAAGGAAGGCCCAAAAGGAGGATCCAAAACCACAAGGCCCAGGAATTGGCCTTGTGGCGGGCGCCATAGGCCCCGTGGCGGGCGCCACACCGTGTCATCACCAAATACGGGATTCAATCCCCATTTCCACCATTTTCATCCCTTTCTTCACCAAAAACCCATTTTTCCAACCTTCCAAATCCTCCTTGAACCCCATTAAAGCTCCCCCATTTCCAAAATACCCTCCATCCATAAAACATATCCAACATCCATTTCCATTTTCATCCATCAAAAACCAAAAAAATCAAAACTTTATCATTCCCCTCATAAACCACTTTTCTACTATTTTCTCTACCTAAGGAGTTTTTCAACAATGGAGTTCAACGGATTTATTCTTCGTGATGGAAGACCGGGCGAAAGGCAACGGAAAATTATTCAGAGGCTTCAAAGTCGAGAAATCCTCTCGACTAGGTACGTCGACGATAACTGTCTGTATGCTTTGGGTATTTATCATAGTGTTTTTAATTTATTAGAATTTCTAGGCTTGCATAATATTTTCATTAATCAGGAACCTACCTATGAGAGGCTGACAACTGAGTTTTTGAGTTCTTTGATATACACTGTCAGTCCTGACACTGCTAGCATTGTCGGTACTGTTATTTTTAGGCTGTTTGGAATTGAATATGAATTCAGTACCAATGAGCTAGCAGATTTGTTAGGAATCCCTCATAGGGAAGGTTCGATTTGTGAGGCACCTTTGGATGCTGAATGGTCGGCCGAGGTATTTACCTTCTGGCTAAGGCTTTCAAGTACTTCAATCAATTCTTTTGAAGGGATACTTGCGTCGACCATTCACAACCCGGCCATAAGAGTTTTTAGACTTCTTTTGGCATGTACTATTTTTGGTCGGGAAAGTCCAAACAAGGTTAATGCTCGTGAACTCCTATTTTTGCAAGGATGCCTCACTAGAACCCACATCAATCCGGTCCCGTTTATGCTTGCCCACATGACTTTATTTACTAATAAAACAGGACCGATTGTTTTTGGTGGGCTTGTTACGTCTATTGCTCGGGCTCTTGGCCTGAATGATGAGATAGCTACACTTGAACCACTACCTCCTCGCACAATTAATCTAAAATTTCTGAAAGACATGAAATTGTGCCGAACAAGGAGAGAAGGTGGTTATGAGTTGATGATTCATGGGGTAGCTATCCCATCTGTTGCTTTACCATGCAGTAGACGTACTGATGTACGTGATGAAAGGAACTGGACCTATGATCTTAATGCTCCACGTGTTTTGGGTCCACTTCCTCCTAATATTCCCGATGGGGAGGCACATGACACTGATGATGAGTATGATCGGAGAGAGCAGTCTCCCATCCCTCACATGTCCCCCCATCGTCCTTCACAGTCACACACTGCACCATCTTCCTCTAACCCTGTTGCAGGTACTGCTCCTGGATTCTTTGTCACCGAGGAGATGTGGCGTGATATGACAGCTAGAGAGGAAAGGCGTGATGGCCTTCTCTCTACTATTTCACAGCAGCTGACGGACAACATGAGCTTCATGCAACAATCGCGATTGGTTTCGGATCGTGCTTATAGCAACGTTTGCCGTACCTTGAACGCTATTTCATTAGAGCAGAACCGTCAGAGAGAGTTCAACAGCCGACACTACCAGCTTGTAGAGGCTACTCAGGGTTCCATCTTGGGTAACCTTCGAGAGGTCCGGAGTGCTCAGGCTGCTTTATCAGCACGACTCGACCGGAGGGACCAGCATCGTAGTAGATCCCGTCGTTCCAGACCATCACATCAGGACGGCGAAGGCACCAGTGCCCCTCCTCAGTAGTCTTTTTCCAGGTTACCCCCCTTATCTTATTTCGAAACATTGGGGACAATGTTCGATTTAAGTGTGGGAGGGGATTTTATTGCTTTCTGTTATTTCCCTTTTTTAGTTAATTTCCTTTCAGTTATTGTTTTCTTTTTTAGTTAATTTCCTTTCAGTTATTTCCCTTTTCAGTAATTTATTTTTCTTAGATAATGCATGAGTCTGACGAGTCACCAGTATAGTGTCTTTTTAGTTCATCTTCATTTTTTCCCATTTCCTTAGCCTTACCAGAAAATTTTTAAAAAGAAAACAATGTTGTTTCACATGTTTTTTGGGCTTTGAGACAGGTTTAGATTAGGATGTGGTGACTTAGGTCAACTTTTTGAAACATCAGAACCATTTTAGCACCATAGACCTCTTGAATATAGGAATCACTCCTAAACCCCACCACCATGGCCTTTACTATCATTCAAAAAATTGTCCTAAGTAGTTTATTTTAGCAGTAAGCTCCGGCCTAAGCATACTCTACGTAGGGGGCCGATGAATATAAGTGAATGATCCAGTGCTAATAAAAAAAAAAAAGGCAAACTCTGGTATAGGTGACCCTCACAAAGTCATTTAAACCGAAAAAAGAGAAGAAAAAAAATTTTTTTGCCACAAAAAGAAAAAAATTGCAAGTCACCTATTGTTAGTTGGTTCAGAGGTATCTGGCACTGAACTTGGTAGGGCGGATTACGATCCGATCCCCCGCAGCTACATTTAGGCGAAATAAAAACAGGTTTACACATGCTTATGTGCCAGAAACCTTATGTTATGGATCAGAATCACTAACCGGTCACTCTACTATGAAGCATGTACGGATAACGGGCTTAATGTGATTGCGCCTGAATGAAAAGGACACAAAAAGATGAGAAGATAGGCCTAGGTATCGTGGGATGACATGGAGTGGTTAATATAGGATTGAAGTTTGTGTTTGTGTTACTATGGTACCCTTGGTTCACTTAGTTAGTATCTGTCACTGCATCCTGACTTGAACTTAGAATCCCTTTAGCCCAAAGACAAGTGTTGACACCATATTTTCTTAAGCTTTAATGTTTGCTTGAGGACAAGCAAAGGTTTAAGTGTGGGAGAATTTGATCACACTAAAATTCACCGTATTTCTGACTCCGATTTCGCATGCATTCTTAGCTTTTATTGTTGTTTTGCTTTGTTATTGCTTTGTTTTCTTATGTTTTCAGGTTTTTATAATAATCGGAGCTTGAATCGGGAAAAGGAGCGAAAAAGGAGTGAAAACGGACGAAAACCTAGAAATTCAGCATTTTGCACTTACGGCACCCACTGTGGCGGGCGCCATGGGGTTAGCCATGACGTGGCCACGTCTCAAGACCATTCCTCAACCTCCAAGACCCACGATCCCCACTCCATCATCCCCTGTAGGGACCGTGGCGGGCGCCATAGGCCTGTGGCGGGCGCCACAAGGCAAAAATCTATAACCTCCACTTTTTAGTGGAGGGGCGTCCCGGTCATTTCGCGCTTTCAGTTTCTCCTATAAATAGGACCTTAGATTTTCGTTTTTCTTCATCCAGAATTAGAATTCTCTAGGCATATATCAGTTATAAAGCAGTTGCCATTCCACATCGGGGTGCCTCTGCAATCGAGTGATCGAGTCTGTAATCTGTCTGTGGTTCGAGTTTTGGAGCACTCTGGAG
Organism: Lathyrus sativus; assembly: GCA_963859935.3. NCBI lineage: Eukaryota > Viridiplantae > Streptophyta > Magnoliopsida > Fabales > Fabaceae > Lathyrus > Lathyrus sativus. Next base: position 459,848,963 of record OZ012738.1, read on the forward strand.
GAAGTTAATCCTGCCGCCATTTTAATTCCAGTTCGTATTTTACTTTTCCGCATTGCTTTACTTTTATTTATTTTCTCGCACTCGCACATTTACGTTGTTTACTTCCCGCACTCGCACATTTACTTTGTTTACTTCCCGCACTCGCTTTAAATTACTCATATGAAAAACTATAAAAAGAATATTTACTTTATCATGTCTAACTAATCCCATAAAGGTTAGAATGTAAGGATCGTAATTAAACCAGTAATCAGTATAATTGTTCGTGGAAACACCTAAGGGCTATTTTATCTTTCAATTCAAGTAATTGTTTTTAACTATTTCAAAAACAGCCAAAAGCGCTTTGTATAGTTCATTAGGAGTTTTTAGATTAAAAAGAAAAGAGATTTTAAAACGATTTTCGGACGCGTTATGAGATTTAGAGTCTGGTTCGTAAGAACCTCTTTTTGCTAAGAAGTCCAGGTTAAAATACTTTTCAACTTTGTTAAGAAACTATATTTCTTAAAAATAGGTTTACTACTCTAACGCAGCACGCACCTTTTTATCCGTGACAATAGGAGGGGTTGATTAGAGAGTACAACTCGGTTCTGAATACGCGAAAGCGACAGTTCCTGTTAAATTAGTTCTTTTCAAAGGAGAAAACATTGCCCATAAGTAGTTCCATTAACAAGTACTGGATTATCATTGATTACGTGAATTACATTCGAGCCTGTCTTTTATTTATTATTTAAAATTATAATTTTATTTACCATTGCATCCTTACTAAAACCCTTAAAAATAGTTGCCTTAGATAAACACCATAACAACAGGTACGATAGATTGACACTTGGTCTCTGTGGATTCGATAATCTTTTATATTACTTTGACGTGATTCGTACACTTGCGAAAAACACGCATCAAATACATTACTTAAGGTGTGCACCTCAATAATGATCATCCAAAAATCCAAGAAGTGCTAGACTTCAAAGATTTAATTTGTTTTCGTGATTTGATAAAAATAAGTTGGATAAAGATTAGAAAAAATATTAGTTTTGAGGATGGTTTTGATTTAATTTAAGAAATATTGTTTGAATAAACAATGAAAATATCACAAAGAGTGCTAGACTCCTATGATATATTTTTGTTCAAATAATTAAGAGCATAACGAAAAACGAACAATATTATCCAAGGCGTACGCCCCCATAATAATTACTCAAAAACCCAAGAGGTGCTAGACCTTAAGAGTTTAATTTTCGTGATTTAATTAGAAAATGATTTGTGTTAAAAACATAGTTGAAATAGGATTAAGAAACAAAATCATATTTTGAAAGTGATTTAATTAAGAGAATAGTTTGTATTAAAAATGAATTTAAGGTTAGAAGAATTCTTAATTTTAAAAATGATTTAATTTAAGAAAATAATAACAAATATAAAGTAAACCATAATATTCCCTGTGCTGGGTACCGACATTAACCGTGATGATTGCTCACTTCAACTACTGTGCTAACATAACATGAACCAAGGTTTAAGCATTAAAATCATAACATAATAACATAATGAATTTGTTAATCAAGACTAAATCATTAAAATCATAAAAACATGCATTTGCTAATCTAATAATCAAAAAAACAAATACTAATGTTCATATCAGTAGCTAGTTTACTAACTTAGCTAATATTATTAATTAAAAACTACAACTAGTTTACTAACTTACTAAAAAATAACTATTACTAATATTCATGACAATAGCTAGTAATAACAGTATGATCTTCTGGAAAAAAAACAGTATGATTACACAAGCCTCCGCGTGGATTCAGTATTCTCGCTTTAGCTCAATAAGTAATACCTATTCAATCTATTGACAGCACCCTCATCAGCAAACAGTGTATTTTACGTCAAAGCGAACATATTACATAACAGCAATGTACTAGCATGTAACATGACAGACATTAATTATGTGAAATGCTCACCTAAATCTTACGTACGACCACCAATATCATAAAGCAGTGAACCAAACCTTAAACCAGACTATACCAACATGTTTTCTTCCAACAGAAACACGATCACGCCAACCATTCCGTAAACACCGTAGTGACAGTAATTTAATAGGAACGAAAAAAGAATTCCAAAATGACCCAAAACAAGCTCAGCAATACAAAATCTGTCTCAAGGGATTCGTGACATGAATTGCAAAGGCAATCAACTATAAACATATTATGGGTTAAATCAGAAACAACGATTACCGCACAAGTCGATGTCGTCACTGAACTAAGCCCTTCCTTGTCATTGCTATCAGTATCGAGCTGACGAACTCCCCGTTGAGATGCTACTTTGTTACAAAGTCGAGTTGATGCCGCCGTTGATCGTGACATTAATGAAGTTGTGTCGCGCAAGCTGTCATGTCAAAATTTCTTATCGCGTCCATGGCTTGGATCTCCGCTTCGAGTTGTTATTGGTGTAATGTCGTGGCTATTTCACGGCAGTGAATCGTATCACATTTGGATGATTCGATGGTGGTTGTGATGAAAGTTTCGGCGACGGAAAAAATGATGAAGATGTTCGGATGTAGAATCTAAGGGGTTCAACATGGGTTTTGTTGTTCGCGACGGCTGGGTCAAAGTCGTTTTGAGGGTGAGAAGTAGAAGGTTTTAGCTATGGAATGGCGATGATTCAGAGGGGAAGATAGAAAGGGGCGGCCGCTTTAGGTTTTTCTTCAAGGTCATGAACAGTATCCTCTCCCCCCATTACTCTGAAAAAAAACTCTCCTTAAATGGAGTGGGAAATGGAAACCTAATGGGCCACCAACCGTATGGGCCTGTCCACTCCAATCCTGTACCCTCCGCTTGTTCTCTTTTTTTACAATCTAATTAATTAGTTAATATTAAACCAAATCCTAATAACATGAATTAATAAATGCAATATTAATTGACAAAAATAAAATAAAAGTTAATAATATTAATTACATGAGTATTAAAAGAAAAATAAAAAAAGATTGAAAATTTTTTAAAAGAAAACAAATAGAACAAATATAAAAAATATATATATAATTAGTAAATTTTAAGAAAGACAAAGTTTTAAAAAAATAATATTCACAAAGAGGTTGTTAGGCCACGTGTCACGCCTTAATGGGTCATGAAGATAGATTTCTAAAAATCGACCCATTGCGAGCGGACATGTGTCTAAATAACAAGAAACAAATCAGACAACGTAAAATATAAAACAAAGTCGAAAAGTGAAAATAATTGAAAAATGGGTAGGACAAATTTAGGGTATGACAGATGCCCCTATCTAAAGGGCTTAAACCTAGGAAGATGAACTGCATTGGTGTTCACATTCCTGAGGTAGAAGTCCATTAGATATAAAAAGACCCTGAATTTGTCCGAAAGAAAGAGAGGTGCTTGAGAATTGAAAATACTGGATGATGTAAACCTCTGAGCAAACTGTAAGCAACTGGAAAAAAGGTCGCCATCACCAAAAGGATGATGGTATGAAACACACACGGCTACTACCATTAAAAGGATGGTAGAGTAACACAATCGCACAATCTGACATTAATGACTATGATAGACCCCCCACCAAAAGGATGACGGAGCGAAACACAAACAAAACATCGCACCATCTGATACCGACGAAGTATCAGACCTACCACCAAAAGGATGGTAGAACGAAAACATAAAAGAAAACATCGCGCAATCTGATACCGATGAAGTACCAGACCTACCACCAAAAGGATGGTAGAGCGAGAACATAAAAGAAAACATCGCACAATCTGATACCGATGAAGTACCAGACCTACCACCAAAAGGATGGTAGAGCGAAAACATAAAAGAAAACATCGCGCAATCTGATACCGACGAAGTACCAAACCTACCACCAAAAGGATGGTAGAGCGAAAACAAACAAGAAAACATCGCACAATCTGATACCGATGAAGTACCAGACCTACCACCAAAAGGATGGTAGAGCGAAAACATAAAAGAAAACATCGCGCAATCTGATACCGACGAAGTACTAGACCTACCACCAAAAGGATGGTAGAGCGAAAACAAACAAGAAAACATCGCACAATCTGATACCGACGAAGTACCAGACCTACCACCAAAAGGATGGTAGAGTGAAAACAAACAAGAAAACATCGCACAATCTGATACCGACAAAGTACCAGACCTACCACCAAAAGGATGGTAGAGCGAAAACATAAAAGAAAACATCGCGCAATTTGATACCGACGAAGTACCGGACCTACCACCAAAAGGATGGTAGAGCGAAAACACAAATAAAACAAGTCGCTATCACCAAAAGGATGATAGGACAACACAGATTTGAGGTTTACCAACACCAAAAAGATGCAGGCTAGGTTGAACCGACGAAGTTCGACTATCACCAAAAGGATGATAGTAAGGCAATTGACAACGGTCACGCTTGCTGGGTACAACTCATTGGGGGAACCCCTGAGAAGAAGATTGAATTGAAATGAGTCAACGGGGTACGCCCACCGTCTTCGCTTGGAAATCAAAGTTTGTTGAAATGATTTCATGGTTACGCCCATGAATTCTGAAGAGGATGCCCCTGACTGGGCTGAGTTTGTCTTGATGTCTTGTCTTGCTCAACAAAAGGTTGAACAACTTCATGAGGGACGCTCACGGTCTTGCTGAAGATGCCCATGTTCGGGTTGGATCTTGCACTGAACTTCTTGGATTTGCCCAACAAAAGGTTGAACAACTTCGTGGGAAACGCCCACGGTCTTGAATGGTATGCCCCTGATTAGGCTGAATGTTGATTTGCATATCTGATCAGCCGCAAGGTTGAAATACGTCATGGGAGACGCCCATGGTCTTGAAAAGAATGCCCCTGCCTGGGCTGAATCTTGCTTTGAATAACTTCGAATTTTGATGGGAGAGACCCACGATTGCAGAAGATTGCCCTTGACTGGGTTGATGACTGCTTTGAAGCTCTTTGAAAATTGTGGGATAAACCCACCATCTTGTGGAAAATGCCCCTGACTGAGCGGTCGACGGTCTTGGAAATCTTCGGGATTGCTCCTGGACCTTGACTTGCATGAATGCTGGATGATATTCCATATGAGTGGACATGCAAATGCAAATGCTGACGAGCGAAGATGCAAGAGCTGGGGAAGTATGGTATGATTGGAGTATGATGATGCAAGATATTTATGAGATCGAATGCGATGCGTATGATGCATATGATTGCAGACGAGTAATTGGAAATGCAGGGCGACGTCCGCGTGGTGGACTTTGGGTAGTTGCCAATGCAGATTGGACTTCGGGTGGTGGGAGGGATTGACTTCCTCGACACGCAGTTTGTTGAAGACGCCATGATTGAAGTGGAAGATGCTCTGGATGTCCCAAGTCTGGGATATCTGGATAACTGTGAATTTGCTTCAGAGAGAATTGCAACTCTGTTTGATGGTCAGGACGACCTGGTCTTGCCTCAGTCTGCACATTGTACTGGTTTGCCCCTGCTTGAGCTCTTGAATGATTTGCCCCGGCCTATGGGCTTTGAAATAATCTTGTCTCGTGTACACCCCTGAAAGCTGGGTTCCTCCTTGATTGCTCCTTGCTGAGATGTCTTTGAATACCTAGCTCTGATTTGCAATTAAAATCGTACATTCCATAAATGGTGACGTTAATGCAAAGTTCGATGCAAGTTTGAAAAAGTGTCTTTTATTGAAGTGTCGTGATAGTAAAGCGAATAGACCGTTAGCCCAGACGTAGTGCTAATTTTGATTAGTATAAAAGGTGTTGCAAGAATAATGACACCAATGTTGATGATTTGCAATCATGTGAGGAGTCAGGTTACACAACCTTGCGATAGTATGCTTTCAGAATAAACCTCATCTCAATTAGGTCTTTCGAGGGTTGTAACGTGGTCTGGTTCGCGTTTATGAAACAAAGGATATTAGGCTCAAAATGTGATTTGTACCCACCCCTTCTTCGTAATGATCTCCAGTCCTACGCTCAGTTAATCCTACACTTGCCTGGACGGTGTAAGCTTGAAGGTTCAAGGTTTGCTCGACGTGGCAGTCACCTTATTTTGGTTTTTTTGATGGATGTTAGTGCCCCTTTGATCTGGGTGGCCACTGAATCCTATTTTGTTTTTGTTGAGGATTTCAGGGTCCTCTTTTGTTTTTGTTTTGATCCCTAACTTTTGCATGGATTGACTTTGTTTGTCAGATCCATCGGGATTGCCTTGATTTTGCCTAAGTCCCCTCTAAGGTGTCTGACTTAGCAGGCTTTTGATGTGTTTTTTTTTTGATTTTGTTGGGACTGCCATAGCATGGGTCTTTGATGAACCACCGTCTTCGGGATTTTGCGGAGTTGAATTAACTGAACACTACCCTGCCCCAGGTTGAGTGTAAAGGTTTGAATATCCGAAGGAAACTGCTACTTCTAGGCTCGAAGTGGTTTACTAGGGATTAACTCCTTATATCTCCGGTGTTTGGGGAATTGAAGCAATGCCTGTACATCATTGACGAGATTCTATCTGAAAGCATACCGTTTGCAATTATGGGTACCTCATTTTCATCATCCTCCCTCAAGTCATGCTAAACAACAGTGAATAGAGTGGAGTGAATAAATGTGTCAGTGATAAGTGAAAAATGAGCGAATACGACATAACTAATTCAAAACATGCATAAACGATACATTAATGAAAACCAAATACGAATGGCAATTGTTCAAAGCATACAATACTTAAATAAACAAAGACAAAACATAAGAAACTGCGAATAATGAAATGGCAACATGACTGCCTTCTTCGGGGAACAAACTTGACTGGAATCAATCTGACGTTGGCGCTAGTTGACTGGTGGCATCGGATTGTTGATGATATTTGGAGACTTCCCATTGAAGTTGATAGCATCCCTGTCGATCATGTCTTGAATTATGTGCTTGAAAGCCCTGCAGTCCTCAATGGTGTGACCTGGAGCGCCCTTATGAAACTCACAATGAGCATTTGCATCGTAATCGGCAGGAAGGATGGTTGGAGGAGATAAATCTCTCGGAACAACAACTTTCTTCTCCATCAGCTGAGTAAAGATTTTGGCATATGACATTGGTAGACGATCAAAGACTCTATCTGGTCTCCATGTTCTCTGCGGACGCTGTGGGCGAGCACCTTGTCGTTGCTGAGTTGCTTGCATCTGCTGTTGCTGAGGAGGATACTGATATCCTTGTTGGTTGTAGGCTTGTTGCTAAGGAGCCTGTTGCCGTGGCATCTGAGCTTGCGTTGCATGAACAGCTGGCTGATAAGGCATTGGAGCATATTACGCAGCAGCAACATATGGATACTGATAGTAGGGAACTTGATAAGGCATAGGAGGAGCTTGTTGAGAAGCTTGCCCTTTCTGCGCGAAGATGGCATTTGTTTCGCCTTCCTTCTTCTTGTATCCATTAAAAGGCCTCTTGGCATTAGCCTGGCTGTTAGAACCTCCTGGGATCTTCCCACTTTTCAGCCCTTCTTCAATTCTCTCACCGACGATCACCAAGTCAGAGAATCCAGCGGAGACACTACCGATCAGTTTTTCGTAGTACTGGCCTTGCAAGGTACCCATGAAGATGTCAATCAACTCACGGTCAACAAGAGGTGGATGCACCCTTGCGGCTAGCTCTCTCCATCGTTGCGCGTACTCCTTAAAGGATTCGTTGTCCTTCTGAGTCATACTCTAAAGCTGAGTACGATTTGGAGCAAGATCGGTGTTGTACTTGTACTGCTTGACAAATGCATCAGCTAGCTCAGCCCAAGTGCGCACACTGTTACGCTCCAGTTGCATATACCATTCGAGTGATGCCCCAGACAAACTGTCCTGGAAGCAATGGATCATGAGCTTCTCGTCTCTGGCATAGGCAGCCATCTTGCGACAGTACATCTTCAGATGAATGTTTGGGCAACTGAGACCTTTGTACTTCGAAAATTCGGGCACCTTGAATTTTGGAGGAATGACAACATCAGGCACCAAGCATAACTCCAAAGCACTGAAAGAATTTGAATTGTGCCCCTCCATGTCTCGGAGTTTCTCGGCTAGATCTCGGCACATCTTCATGGCTTCTGAATCCTGAGCAGCAACAGGACTGGCGATGGGAATAGCAGCATGATAGTTCTGAACATCGTCATACTGATCCATCAGAGTATCTTCGATATGGGGAACTGGGATCTGCACAGCAGTAGGCTGGGCGTGCGGGATAACTCCAACGGTAACTCCAGGCGCTGGGATTGGCTGAGAAGTGTTTCCCTCGACTGCGTTGTTGAAGTTCAGCGGCATCCCCTGAGAATTTGGAATTGGAACCAAAGGGATAGCAGTAGACCCTTGTCCATTGTTGTTGACGACAGCGGCGGCTTCACGCTGTTCTTCCTCTCTCCTGGCTGTGAGGATGGCTTCGAGGATCTGGTCGATCTTTCCTTTCATAGAATCCAACTCTTCCCTGAAGGCGACTTGCTCCTGTTGAATCTGCTCCATCATTCGTCTGGTATTGGCTCTAGTTGCGTACTGGTGTCGGGGAATCAGCTTGATTTATTGGAGAAGAAGGAACGGAGACATAAGATTCTGTTGAAGGACTGGAAATGCAAAATGCACAATATATGAAATGCAATGCGAATGGCATGCAAGATGCAATGCAAGACACAAGATCCAGGATCCCAAGATCACAATCAAACAACTCCTGAAGCTGGTAACTGTAATAGATAAGCAACCATAGTCCCTGCTCAAAGAAAAATCGACAGGTACAACCTATACGGGAAGGTCTAAACATTCTACCCATAAACCCTCTCACGGGATGGTTTCTATGTTTGGTTCCCAGGATCACAGACACTAGTCGTATTAGCGTCACGCAACAGGCTGGCTGTATTACGACGATAATGACGATAAGGTCTCTCCTGAGCGGGGTCCTCATGTTAGGCGCACAAGGAGCGAGTCCTTGGAGACTAACATTACACGACCACCAATATCGGAACTGGTGCTAACAAAAGGTTCCCAGAATCACGGACCCTTCATTAATCAAGTCGTGCAACAGGCTAGCTGTGTTACAACGAGATCTACGAATAGGTCTCCTCTGGAGGAGCTTTCATGCTAGGCCCAAAAGGAGCGAGTCCTCGGAGACTAACACTACTCGACTACCAATTCTAAACTATGTGTTCTCTCTGCTTTTACCAAAGCTCGGGCGTAGAGCCTTACTCATGATGTCATCCCAAGAACCAACAGGCAATCAAGGTAACAAGCACAAATAAAATCTACAAGAGAACAGATACATAAACAAGAAGAAAACAGAATAAAAACAAACACTCCTCACAAACCAAAAGATAGGCTCGACTCTCTCTTTGCGTGGAGCAAAATGTCCCCAGCAGAGTCGCCAACTGTCGCACCTCGAAAAATCACGGAGATATTTCGGAGAAAACGACCCTCGCGCGAAAGGCGCGGAAATGCGGTTCGACAGAGTCGCCACCGAACTTTATTTTTCCCAAATAAACGGGAGAGGAAAATATCGAGAAAACCTCTTAAAAACGAAAAGGATAGGAACAGGGCTGTCGCAACCAAGTTTCAGGTTCGGGAGTCGGTTACGTGAGGGGAAGGTATTAGCACCCCTCACGTCCGTCGTACTCGACGGGAACCTCTTAAGGTAATGGTGGGGAGTGTTGTTTAGGTTTACTGGTTTTCTTCTTGTTGTTAAAGGTAGAATTGGTAGGGTAAAAGGTTAAAGACGCTAAGGAGAGATGGGCGGTTAGAGGATAGGGTGCTCGCCAAGGATTGGGGCCCTTGTGCCTACGTATGCTCATTCGGACGAGAATGAGAAATCAGAGCGTCGTAGTTCGACTATGGGAATGGATAGGGGGAAACAGAAGACGGATAGAAGTGTGCTCGCCAAGATCATCGCAATCTTGTGCCTACGTATCTTATATTCAAGAGTGAATAAAGAATCAGAGCGTCCGTAGTTCGTGGTAACAACCACGAAAAGGATATGGGAAATGGAGGGGAGGTAGCTCGCCAAGATCATCGCAATCTTGTGCCTACGTATCTTACATTTGGACGAGAATGAAGAATCAGAGCAGTCGTAGTTCGTGGTAACAACCACGAAAAGATGAGGTTGAATGGGTTGGAAGCTTGAGTAAAGAGACGAAAGAGTGACTGACAAGCAACCCAAGAGCACGCCTCAAGAGCTTGTCAGTCCAAAATTCAAGGAATGCGAGACTCCACAAACTCAGTTCTTTCGGGAATTGACTGAATAAATTGAGGATAAAGAGTTGGATGTTTTGAAATCGAAAGAATAAATTAATAACAATTCGAGGGCGCGCCTCGAGAGTTACTCATTCAAATATTCGAAGAATGCTAGATTCTAAGAATATCTCTCTTTCGTAAGTTTTAAAAATGTTTGTGAAAGGATCGAATCGAAGAATGGCATGCGAGGCCAAAAGAAGATGTTTTGAAGTAGTTCGACGACGTGTCGAAGATTTGATCGAAGATGGGACCGGCTTGACGACGTGTCAAGGGTTAAGGTTGTGAGAAACGATATTAGTCCCTGAGGGTGCTCCTAATATCGAGACCACGAGGAATTGTGAATGAAATGGGTTGCGAATGCGGACGAGCATTCGACTTAGGAGAATGTTTGAAAATGATTGAATTTAAAAGAGTCGAAAGGTTGAGCAAATAACAACTCAAAGGCGTGCCTCGAGAATTATTCACTCGAAGACACAAGGAATGCTAGATTCCAAGTATCTCCTTCTTTCGAAGTTTGATCGAGAAAGAAAATATTTTAAAAAGGATTAATTGAATCGAGGGTATGAAAAAGGATTGTGGTGAGAATACGATATTGGATTTTGAAAAGAAATGACAATTATTTGATAAATGAGACGTAGGCCTTACAACCAATTAATTGGGGTATTATCGAAATGCTAGATCTCGACGACACCTTTTTCATTTGGAAAATATTTGAATGAACGATAGAAATATCACACAGAATGCTTGATTCCTATGATATTTCTTTGTCCAAAAGAGCGTATTTTTTTAAAAACGAAAAGCCGAATAATACATTACTTAAGGTGTGCACCTCAATAATGATCATCCAAAAATCCAAGAAGTGCTAGACTTCAAAGATTTAATTTGTTTCGTGATTTGATAAAAATAAGTTGGATAAAGATTAGAAAAAATATTAGTTTTGAGGATGGTTTTGATTTAATTTAAGAAATATTGTTTGAATAAACAATGAAAATATCACAAAGAGTGCTAGACTCCTATGATATATTTTTGTTCAAATAATTAAGAGCATAACGAAAAACGAACAATATTATCCAAGGCGTACGCCCCAATAATAATTACTCAAAAACCCAAGAGGTGCTAGACCTTAAGAGTTTAATTTTCGTGATTTAATTAGAAAATGATTTGTGTTAAAAACATAGTTGAAATAGGATTAAGAAACAAAATCATATTTTGAAAGTGATTTAATTAAGAGAATAGTTTGTATTAAAAATGAATTTAAGGTTAGAAGAATTCTTAATTTTAAAAATGATTTAATTTAAGAAAATAATAACAAATATAAAGTAAACCATAATATTCCCTGTGCTGGGTACCGGCATTAACCGTGATGCTTGCTCACTTCACCTACTGTGCTAACATAACATGAACCAAGGTTTAAGCATTAAAATCATAACATAATAACATAATGAATTTGTTAATCAAGACTAAATCATTAAAATCATAACAACATGCATTTGCTAATCTAATAACCAAAAAAACAAATACTAATGTTCATATCAGTAGCTAGTTTACTAACTTAGCTAATATTATTAATTAAAAACTACAGCTAGTTTACTAACTTACTAAAAAATAACTATTACTAATATTCATGACAATAGCTAGTAATAACAGTATGATCTTCTGGAAAAAAAAAACAGTATGATTACACAAGCCTCCGCGTGGATTCAGTATTCTCGCTTTAGCTCAATAAGTAATACCTATTCAATCTATTGACAGCACCCTCATCAGCAAACAGTGTATTTTACGTCAAAGCGAACATATTACATAACAGCAATGTACTAGCATGTAACATGACAGACATTAATTATGTGAAATGCTCACCTAAATCTTACGTACGACCACCAATATCATGAAGCAGTGAACCAAACCTTAAACATGACTATACCAACATGTTTTCTTCCAACAGAAACACGATCACGCCAACCATTCCGTAAACACCATAGTGACAGTAATTTAATAGGAACGAAAAAAGAATTCCAAAATGACCCAAAACAAGCTCAGCAATACAAAATCTGTCTCAAGGGATTCGTGACATGAATTGCAAAGGCAATCAACTATAAACATATTATGGGTTAAATCAGAAACAACGATTACCGCACAAGTCGATGTCGTCACTGAACTAAGCCCTTCCTTGTCATTGCTATCAGTATCGAGCTGACGAACTCCCCGTTGAGATGCTACTTTGTTACAAAGTCGAGTTGATGCCGCCGTTGATCGTGACATTAATGAAGTTGTGTCGCGCAAGCTGTCATGTCAAAATTTCTTATCGCGTCCATGGCTTGGATCTCCGCTTCGAGTTGTTATTGGTGTAATGTCGTGGCTATTTCACGGCAGTGAATCGTATCACATTTGGATGATTCGATGGTGGTTGTGATGAAAGTTTCGGCGACGGAAAAAATGATGAAGATGTTCGGATGTAGAATCTAAGGGGTTCAACATGGGTTTTGTTGTTCGCGACGGCTGGGTCAAAGTCGTTTTGAGGGTGAGAAGTAGAAGGTTTTAGCTATGGAATGGCGATGATTCAGAGGGGAAGATAGAAAGGGGCGGCCGCTTTAGGTTTTTCTTCAAGGTCATGAACAGTATCCTCTCCCCCCATTACTCTGAAAAAAAACTCTCCTTAAATGGAGTGGGAAATGGAAACCTAATGGGCCACCAACCGTATGGGCCTGTCCACTCCAATCCTGTACCCTCCGCTTGTTCTCTTTTTTTACAATCTAATTAATTAGTTAATATTAAACCAAATCCTAATAACATGAATTAATAAATGCAATATTAATTGACAAAAATAAAATAAAAGTTAATAATATTAATTACATGAGTATTAAAAGAAAAATAAAAAAAGATTGAAAATTTTTTAAAAGAAAACAAATAGAACAAATATAAAAAATATATATATAATTAGTAAATTTTAAGAAAGACAAAGTTTTAAAAAAATAATATTCACAAAGAGGTTGTTAGGCCACGTGTCACGCCTTAATGGGTCATGAAGATAGATTTCTAAAAATCGACCCATTGCGAGCGGACATGTGTCTAAATAACAAAAAACAAATCAGACAACGTAAAATATAAAACAAAGTCGAACAGTGAAAATAATTGAAAAATGGGTAGGACAAATTTAGGGTATGACACCTGCTATCTGTGGATTCTCTGGTTTACCACTTTTTCCGTCTCAAAATAACCAAACAAACGGAACCAACCGAAACAATAACGGTGTTGTTGATGTTGTTGGTTCTTCTCCTTCAATGGAAGAAACCTCGGCTACAACAAACTGGATTGACGGTATTTTGAAAGATCTCATTCATACTTCAAACAGTGTTTCCATTCCTCAGCTTATCAACAATGTTAGAGAGACTATATATCCTTGCAATCCAAACCTTGCTCTTGTTCTTGAACACAGGCTTCGTCTTCTAACGGAACCAAACACTTGTGTTCCAGAGAGAAAAAGAAACAGCACTGAACAAAGTGTTGTTAACGTTAATGGGAGTGTTTTAGCAGGTTCTAATGTTAATAACTCTTCAGTGAAACTCATGAACCGTGTTGATGATGTTGTTCCAACAAGTTTACATTTTTCTGACTCTTCAACTCTTCTGAACCAAAATCAAAACCTGTTTCCCAATTGGGGTGCTACTCAAATCATCAACAACAACAACCCTTCAATTTCGTTGGTTACTTTACCTTCGCAACAACAAACCACGCAACAAGATCAACAGCATCAACTTCACCAGCATCAAGAAGATCTTGCACCTGCACCAACATCAACCACTACTTCTGCTGAGTTGGCATTAGCAAGAAAGAAGAAAGAGGAAGTTAAAGAACAGAAGAAGAAAGATGAAGAGGGTTTACACCTTCTAACACTTCTTCTCCAATGTGCAGAAGTTGTATCAGCAAAGAACCTAGACCAAGCAAACAAGATGTTACTCGAGATTTCGCAGCTCTCGACTCCTTTCGGGACATCGGCACAACGAGTAGCAGCTTATCTCTCTGAAGCAATTTCTGCAAGACTAGCAAGTCGTGATGCTTCAAACCGCGCCAAATGCTCACTGCGTAATACTGGAATATTATGCCTTCATAATCAGTCCAGGAAAGTGCATTTTTTTGTGCACGAACTTACGACGTTTCAGCCTTCTTGTAGTTAACGTATGCGCATCGGTTTTCCTTCCATGTTGTGCTCATGATCAAAGCCTGAAAATAGTGAAACAGTGGTGATGCTAACAAAATTGGTCCATATGCCCAAAGTGATGAACTTGTACAATAATGTTCAACTATAAACCTGCTAAGATGATAGCTTTCATGAGTGAAAAAACGGCTTTCGCAGGATGAGATTTGCACTTCAATGGACCACGCACCAAGAGTATCGTATACACGACGCAACGCACCAAAAGTGCATCAGATAATGGTCACGCGACTGTGGTTTGCATCCAGACCGTATCATCCGTTAACTCGCTAGACCTACAGCAGCAGAAAAACATCAACCCCACTCACGGCTGGAAATGGTCTTCGCAAATCCTTGCTCGCAATTCAAACTGAAACAAATAGATAGAAAGAGACATCAGCATTCACTAAGATTTGTATATTTTTGCAATTTGAAAAAAACAACATCATTATGGAATTCGTAAAAAAACTTCAGTGCACCACTTGAAACCCAAATCAGGACTGCCCATCATGGAACACCAAGTCAGTCATTTGAAGCTTTCCAAAGTTGTACGCAGAAAAACAGTACAACATTACGCAAACAAGAAGCCGTTACGTAGGGGTAGAATACAAACACAGAAAGAGACAGGTTGTATGAAATAAATGAGATTCAGAATTCATTCTAAAAGAAAACTTGTGGAAATCATACTGAAATCATCACCAAGCATCATGTGACCTGCGTAGCAACGACAAGTATGCCGAGATTTTGTACCCTTCAGGCTCCACATAAACTTTCGAAAACCATTCATTGCAATGACCATCATCCATTGTCACGCGTAGAAAACCAGACCTACAATGACAGCATTTGCGATTTGAACTCAATGGGTACCAATACGCATACAAAAAACAGCTAGCTAAATGTCTCGGACGTACTAATTTGAGAAAGGATAATTGCTGCGGATGTTGCTCACATAAGACCGCATTGTGAATTCTGCAAATTTCCCACGAAATGCAATCCCGACGTCAGGTCGCACCTTCAGTAAGCCAAGCCTTCATTTACCAAAATGCTAGCTTCGCACCGTGAAAACCTGCAACCAAGACCAGTTCGTTACGACACAGAGGAATACCATGGAATGATAGTGAAAAGCAACGATAACAACACTTTGAACATCCACCATTTCAATAAACTCCTCACCGATACCTCCAACCGCAACCGTGAAATCACCAAGGATTAAAACTGAAACGCCCAATCCTTCAAACGCCATCAACTCTGTCTCTTTTCACTCTGTCTTTTCTTCATTCAAATCTGTTAACAACCATATCAAAAAACGACACCACGTGAGAGATTATGCATCTAAGAACAAGGAAAAAAAAGGAATGAAACTCTTTTACATGTTCATGATGAATCTCCTGTTGTTTATTACTCTTACACAAACCCCATCATCATCAACACCAACCAACGACCATTCACGGCCTTTCCACTTCACACCATAACCACACCTTTAACCTGCCCAGAAATCTTGCCTTCAACCTATCCAGCAACAACTTCTCAGCTCAAAACGCTCCATTTCCGCGAATCCCAGAACAATCATCTTCATCTCAACCCAAACAACTTCTGTCAAACCTACACCACCCTGAAAACCACAAATGGTTAAAACCCCTGCATCATTTTAAATTTAGTTACAAATCAATTACCACAGTAAAAAGTAAGGAAAAGGGGCAGTTACCGCAGTGAAAATCAATTGAAATTTTTACCTCATTACAGACAAAAGAGGAGATTAAGTCAATTACCTCAATCCTCCACATGCTCTCTCCATATAAAACCATATGAGAGGTCCCAAGAAAGCAAACCTAGCCGCATTGTTCATCCCCTCAACTCCTTCCCCGTTTTCAAGCCAACCAACTTCCATCCTCTATAACATCAATCCTTCTTCATAATACCGTTCTATTTTTTCTTCATGTGAACGCAAACTTCTCCCCTCAACTCATAAAACAGAAACAAACCAGTAACATCACCTTGTATGTTTCTTCACTACCACTTTTCATCAACCATATTCTCTCTGTTGTGAACCATAGCAGAACTCAAGCCAAGACCTTCAAACTTGTACAATGTTCTTCGATTGGAACAACATCTCCAATGACAGACCAAAAGCCCTAACCACCATCGTGAACCATAACACTGCATCTTCTCCGCGAAAATCACCTTCAACCTGTAGGAAATCGAACAACAACTCTCAGACAAACCACCGTTGAAGCAAATAACGGACTCACTCCAAACTTCCGTGAATCATTCCGTTCAACCCTCAACACTATACAAACTCGTCCCCTTCATAAGTCAGTTTTTCCTTCACAACAACACTTCACAACACCCCTTCTTCCCTATTCTTCGAACCAATCTCTCCATCATCTCCGACCTCAAAACCCAGATTTAACTTCAAAACCCCATCCGCCATAAAATCCGTCAGTGAACTCCTTTCCCAAACCCTTTTCGAAAATCACATTCAAACCCACCCCAAAACCAATTCCTGATCTGTACACGAAAACCTTTATCAATAACCTTCTAAAAACTTCAAAACCAGAATTGCGACTACACCGTAAATCGGAACCAAAACGACGAGTTGAAATGGACAGAGATGGATGAGATTTGGGGAAAGCTGAGAAAGTGATCGAGATACAAAGATAAAGGTGGGAATCGAGTTGAAATACCATGATGGGACGAGTTTCGTTTTTACTGTTTCAGTGTTTTTTTGCTTTCAGATTTGGAAAAGGGAACTTTTTGATCTGCCTTTGTTTTCTTTGTCCCTTTGTATTCCTTGTGGAAGGTGATGGGCCTTTGAACCCAAGTGATCCTCATGTTTATATCCATTCATACCCCCTGTTTTCAATTCTTACACCCCGTTTTGTTTATTTTTTAATAAATTGCAATTTTTTTTTTGTTTTATGTAAAATATTATTATGTACATATTATATTAACTATGTTATTTTTGTTCTAGTTTTTTTTATAAAAAAACAGTTTATAAATATATTTTTATTTTTATCATGTTTTGTCAAGTTGTATTTAGTTTATATATTATTTTGCTATTATATTATTTCTAAGTTATAGTTTTACTCATTTTACTTAGAAATTTTAAAACTTGTTTTCTTTTGAAGTTTAAATTTTATTTCTCTTTTATTGGACATTTCTTGCGTTTGGGTCGATGACGAGATTACCACCGTTTAGCCTTTAAATTATTGGCGTGAAACAAAGGATCTGAGACCACCTTCTTTCTCCGATTTTATTTCGATTTTTGTATCGATGAAGTCTTTTATTCGTAAGCGTCGCGTATCGAAGTTGATAACCTTCCCGATTTCAAATCTATGGTGAATGACCATTGGGGTCATTTTCCGTACTTTGGGATCGTGATAGGCTACCTTCGATTAATCGGCATTATGTTTGCGATTAAGATGAGATCCATTCTTTCATGTCCCGATTCGATTCACTAAACTAACTAATAACTTTAATTTTCGTTAAATATTATTGTGAATATTATTCATATTATCTATATATTCATATTGTCATATTCATATTTATCATACTTACTCACCCATATTCGAAAACACATAATAAACTATCGAAATCCTAAAAGCCAAATTGGTGGACTGTTGAATCATTGGTTATTTGCAGGTATCTTAATTTTAATTCGTGCCCGACTTTGCTCAAGGCGTAGTTTAGGACACTAATGCACACACACGGCTTTCTCTTGGGCTACCTGACAATGAGACCCCTTTATTTCGTGCAATCCCGTGTAACTTACATGTATCCCTCTCCCATTCCGATGTATGTTTCGCATTTCTTTGATTATTAGTTTATCTCCTAGGAGCACCCATAGGGACTAGAGCGGATTCAAACTGTTTTCAAACTAATTCTCGATTCATCATCGAGCCACTTTCAAACAACCTCGTAAGTCGAGTGCTCATACGCATTCGCCATCAACCTATTACAACTCGACCCTTGATGCGTAAGTCAAGTTGGTCTCTTTTTCAAACAATTTCATTTTCAACACGCTTTGCACGCGATAACTAGTCAAACCCTTGATCCAACATCAAGCGGATTTTCGAAACAAACCATCAATCGATTAACAACTATTTAATTCTTTTCAAGGTGTAAAGAGTAGGTTCAAGTCTTTGATCTTGCTTTCAGTTGTTTACATACGAGTTGTCTTATTCGGGTGTGAACAATTGACGCCTCTAAATAACATTAATAACTCGACATCGTTCAACTATCTCCAACTCAAGCAACTTTCCTTTCACGATGAAAAAGAGAGTGTTCCAAGTCTTTGGTCCGCTCTCCCGATTATTTGGAGTTTGAGAACTCTTTCTTAAGCTTCAATTAATTGTCATCATTTCAACCTCATCCTTTCAAACACAACTTCTCTTACGATGAAAAAGAGAGTGTTCCAAGTCTTTGGTCCGCTCTCCCGATTATTTGGAGTTTGAGAACTCTTTCTTAAGCTTCAATTAATCGTCATCATTTCAACCTCATCCTTTCAAACATAACTTCTCTTACGATGAAAAAGAGAGTGTTTCAAGTCTTTGGTTCGCCCTCCCGATTATTTTGGTCCGAGAAATCTTTCTCAAGCTAAAGTAGTCGTCATCAGTTCAAACACCATTCAAACATGACATTATTCCTTCATGATGAAAAAGAGAGTGTTCCAAGTCTTTGGTTCGCTCTCCCGATTACTTGGGCCCGAGAAGTCTTTCTTAAACTTCGAGTAATCGTCATCTGTATCCCTTCAAACTCAATTCAAATCCCGTTTCTTTCGTGGTCGTTACCACGAACTACGGACGCTCTGATTCTTCATTCATTCTTGAATGTAAGATACGTAGGCACAAGATTGTGATGATCTTGGCGAGCACAATCCCCTCCATCTTTCGTTTCCCTCATCCTTATCCGTAGTCGAACTACGACGCTCTGATTTCTCATTCTTGTCCGAATGAGCATACGTAGGCACAAGGGCCCCAATCCTTGGCGAGCGCCCTATCCTCTAACCATCCCCTTTCCCCTAGTGTCTTTATCCCTTTATAGTATCCTTTAGCATTTAGTAGTGAGAAGAGAAGATTAAGTTTAGCTAACACCCATTAACTCGAATTAAGAGGTTCCCGTCGAGTACGACGGACGTGAGGGGTGCTAATACCTTCCCCTCGCATAACCGACTCCCGAACCCAAGAATATGGTTGCAACGACCGTATTCCTTTCCGCATTTATGAGGTTTTCTCGATATTTTCCTCTCCCGTTTATTCGGGAAAAATAAAGTTCGGTGGCGACTCTGTCGAACCGCATTTCCGCGCCTTTCGCGCGAGGGTCGTGTTTTCGAAATTGAATTTTTCGAGGTGCGCCAGGTGGCGACTCTGCTGGGGACTTTGCTCCATGCAAGAGAGAGTCGAGCCTATCTTAGTTTGAGTTGTTAGCTTGTTATTTTTTATTTCTTCTCGCTTTCTATTTGTATCCTTATCTTGGTTACTTGTGCTTGAGGCATTGTGGGGGTTGCTATACTTGTGGTTACTTTGTGAGATGGCTCTACACCCGAGTCTGAGTAAAACCCTAGGATTAGGATGGTGGTTGTGTAGTGGAGACTTGCGTGGAGTCTTTCACGTTGAGTTGAAGCGAAAACCCCACTTGGAGTAGATTCCTTGGAGATGTTGTTGTTGTGGTAAGTCTTTGCCATAACAATAATGTTTTCGAGCATGAATCGTTGATCCAAAGAACCATTAACCATTTTATCCATGGTGGTTGGTAGTGTTAATTCTTTGTGAATTAATACGAACGCCCCAATCAGATGAGATCCCTTGAACGTATTACTTCCTTACAGTAATATTTTCAACCTCAATCTATGACTCTGAGAACCTTTTCTAGAATCCGTGTGTCGATGGTTGTGTAGTTGATGCCTCCGAGAAGTCTTTCCTGCATGGAAGATACGAGAACCTCACCTAGAGGAGATTCTATTGAGGATATTATCGTCGTGATGAGGCTTTGTCATGGCAGTAATATCTTTGAAAGATGTCCATGACTCTAGGCACCTACCCATTTTAGAATCCTACCTGTGGGGGTTTCTTTGAGCAGTGATTGTGATCCTTGAACCCTTCACCCGGCTAATCTCAGAGTTGTTTGAATTTGTGATCCTGTGATCCTGGATCTTGCATCTTGCATTGCATATCATTTGCATTACATCTCATTTGTTGTGCATCTTTCGTTCTCCTTCCTTCATCAGTTTCTCATGTTTCTCTTTCCTTCATATCCAGTAAATCAAGTTGAGTCCTCGACACCAGTACGCAACTAGAGCCAATACAAGACGAATGATGGAGCAGATTCAACAGGAGCAAGCTACCTTCAGGGAAGAGTTGGATTCTATGAAAGGAAAGATTGACCAGATCCTCGAAGCCATCCTCGCGGCCAGGAGAGAGGAAGAACAGCGTGAAGCCGCTGCTGTCGTCAACAACAATGGTCAAGGACAAGGGTCTACTGCCATCCCTTTGGTTCCAATTCCAAATCCTCATGGGATGCCGTTGAACTTTAATAACGCAGCCGAAGGGAACACTTCTCATCCAACCCCAGCACCCGGAGTTACCATTGGAGCTATCCCGCAGGCCTAGCCTACTGCTGTGCAAATCCCAGCTCCCCATACCGAAGATACTCTGATGGATCATTATGACGACGTTCAGAACTATCATGCTGCTATGCCCATTTCCAGTCCTGTTGCTGTTCAGGATTCAGAAGCCATGAAGATGTGCCGAGATCTAGCCGAGAAACTCCGAGCCATGGAGGGGCACAATTCAAATTATTTCAGTGCTTTGGAATTATGCTTGGTGCCTGATGTTGTCATTCCTCCCAAGTTCAAGGTGCCCGAATTTTCGAAGTACAAAGGTCTTAGTTTCCCGAATATTCATCTGAAGATGTACTGTCGCAATATGGCTGCCTATGCCAGAGATGAAAAGCTCATGATTCATTGCTTCCAAGACAGTTTGTCTGGGGCGTCACTCGAATGGTACATGCAGCTGGAACGTAGCAGTGTGCGCGCTTGGGCCAAGCTAGCTGATGCATTTGTCAAGAAGTACAAATACAACACCGATCTTGCTCCGAATCGTACTCAGCTTTAGAGTATGACTCAGAAGGAC
Organism: Lathyrus sativus; assembly: GCA_963859935.3. Taxonomy (NCBI): domain Eukaryota; kingdom Viridiplantae; phylum Streptophyta; class Magnoliopsida; order Fabales; family Fabaceae; genus Lathyrus; species Lathyrus sativus. The sequence goes on from OZ012738.1 coordinate 459,870,486, forward strand.
AACGAATCCTTCAAGGAGTACGCGCAACGATGGAGAGAGCTAGCCGCAAGGGTTCATCCACCTCTGGTTGACCGTGAGCTGATTGACATTTTCATGGGTACTTTACAAGGCCAGTACTACGAAAAGCTGATCGGTAGTGTCTCCACTGGATTCTCTGACTTGGTGATCGTTGGTGAAAGAATTGAAGAAGGGCTGAAGAGTGGAAAGATCCCAGGAGGTTCCAACAACCAGGCCCATGCCAATAAGCCTTTCAATGGATACAAGAAGAAGGAGGGCGAAACAAATGCCATCTTTTCGCAGAAAGGGCAAGCTTCTCAACAAGCTCCTGCTCCTATGCCTTATCAAGTTCCCTATTATCAGTATCTGTATGTTGCTGCTGCGCAATATGCCCCAATGCCTTATCAGCCAGCTGTTCAAGCAGTGCAAGCTCAGATGCCACGGTAACAGGCTCCTCAACAACAAGACTACAACCAGCAAGGATATCAGTATCCTCCTCAGCAACAGCAGATGCAAGCAACTCAGCAACGACAAGGTACTCGCACACAGCGTCCGCAGAGAACATGGAGACCAAATAGAGTCTTTGATCGTCTACCAATGTCATATGCCAAAATCTTTGCTCAGTTGATGGAGAAGAAAGTTGTTGTTCCGAGAGATTTGGCTCCTCCAACTGTCATTCCTGCCGATTACGATGCAAATGCTCATTGTGAGTTTCATAAGGGCGCTCCAGGTCACACCATTGAGGACTGCAGGGCTTTCAAGCACATAATTCAAGACATGATCGATAGGGATGCTATCAACTTCAATGGGAAGTATCCAAATATCATCAACAATCCGATGCCACCAGTCAACTAGTGCCAACATCAGATCGATTCCAGTCAAGTTCATTCCCCGAAGAAGGCAGTTATGTTGCCATTTCATTATTCACAATTCTTATATTTTGTCTTTGTTTGTTTAAGTATTGTATGCTTTGAACAATTACCATTCTTATTTGGTTTTCATTAATGTATTGTTTATGCATGTTTTGAATTAGTTATGTCGTATTCAATCATTTTCACTTATCACCGACACATTTATTCACTCCACTCTATTCACCGTTGTTTAGCTTGATTTGAGGGAGGATAATGAAAACGAGATACCCATAATTGCAAACTGTATGCTTTCAGACCGAATCTCGTCAATGATGTACAGGCATTGTTTCAATCCCCAAAACACCGGAGATATAAGGAGTTAATCCCTAGTAAACCACTTCGAGCCTAGAAGTAGCAGTTTCCTTCGGATATTCAAACCTTTTAAACTCAACCTGGGGCAGGGTAGTGTTCAGTTAATCCAATCCCGTACTCGAATCAACAAAGCAAAATCCAAAAGACGGTTGTTCATCAAAAACCCATGCTATGGCAGTCACAACCTTCCAACAAAATCCAAAAAAAAAAAACATCCAAAGCCTGCTAAGTCAGACACCTTAGAGGGGACTTAGGCAAAATCAAGGCAATCCCGATGGATCTGACAAGCAAAGTCAATCCATGCAAAAGTTAGGGATCAAAAACAAAAGCAAAAGAGGACCCCGAAACCCTCAACAAAAACAAAATAAGATTCAGTGGCCATTCAAATAGGGTCACTGATATCCATCAAAATAAGGTGGCTGCCATGTCGAGCAGACCTCGAACCATCAAGCTTACACCGTCCATACAAGTGTAGAATTAACTGAGCGTAGGACTGGAGATCATTAAGAAGAAGGGGTGGGTACAAATCATACTTTGAGCCTAATATCCTTTGTTTCATAACCGTGAACCAGACCACGTTATAGCCCTCGAAAGACCTAATTGAGGCGAGGTTTATTCTGAAAGCATACTATCGCAAGGTTGCGTAACCTGACTCCTCACATGATTGCTAATCACCATCATTGGTGTCATTATCCTCGCTTTATCTTTTACACCAATCAAATCAGCACAACGTTTGAGCTAATCGTCCATTCGTCTCACTACCACAACACTTCCAAATAAACAATACTTTTTCAAGCTTGCATTGAACTTTGCATTAATTATTACCATTTGTGAATGTACAATTTTAACTGCAAAACAGTGCTAGATATCCAAAGATATTTCAGCAAAGGGCAATCAGGGAGGAACTTGAATTTCAGTGGCGTACACGAGGCAAGATTATTTTAAAGCCCACAGGCTGGGGAAAATCATTCAAGAGCTCGAGCAGGGGCAAACCATTACCATAATCAGACTGGGGCAGAACTAAGTTACCCTGATCATCAAGCAGAGTTGCAGCCTTCTCTGAAGGAAATACACAATAAATCACCAAGTACCCATACTTGGGGCATATAGAGTATCTTTGCCCGTGTCAATCATGGCGTCTTCAGCAAACTGCGTGTCGAGGAAGTCAATCCCTCCCACCACCCGAAGTTCAATTCGCTTTGGCGACTACCCAAAGTCCACCACGCTGGTGTCTCCCTGCATTTCCAATTACTTGTCTGCAATCATATGCATCATATGTGTTGCACCCTAATTTTTGACCGTAAGATCCCACCTCTTTTTGCGCATTTTCTACTATTATTTGACTTTATTTAATATTGATGCGACTAACCAATTTGTGCCGACGCAGTAACATCGAGTGGAGATAGAGTTTATTCTCGCGACCAATCATCCACATATGATTAACTTTTTCAACTGTTTTATTTGTTTTCTTTTGTGAAGCTAGATTTGTGGCTTTAAGTCAAAGAATTACAAAGCAAATCTTCTCTAAGGAGTCACACCTATTTGGTTTCAAGGATGTCTTTTCAACTTGGTTGGATTTTTGGGGTGTATTTGTGTGGCAAGAAATATCTTCAGCTTCAAAGGGTCCCAGGATATGACATTCGTCCTCGGCCTTGAATTTGGACAAAGTTTCTTATTTATGCTTCGAACTCAAGATTATATAGTCATCTTTGGCGACAATGTTCAAGTTAGCTTTGGCACGCGTTATAATCGAGTGATGATTTCAAATGGCCATACTTTCATAAGTTTTTGCTTCACCATGGATAATCTATTCAATACAAGCTCATCATTATACATTCAATTTATTTTTTGTCATCTTGAGAATACAATTATGAAGGGGGCCGTGACATGTATAGTTTGAAAACCATAGGCATCTTTTCTTTCGTTCTTAAACAGTTAATGGTTTTGGAAAAGCATGTTATTATTTCGATCAGAGACTCCGGATGATTCAAAGTTTGCAAGAATTATTCAATTATGGAACACACCACCATTACCAAATTAATATGTTTCAAGATAACAATTAAAAGTTGAGCACAATTTGAAGTGTAGTGACTTAAATCATAGCCTGTACAGGAACATCTTCAAGGGATTACTTACAAAATCACAATTTTGAGTGCTAGCTCAAGATAACTATGATGGGAAAATTCATACTAAATTGTTGCTTACAAATCAAATTCAGACCAGTTAAAGAAACAAAACTTCATGGTAATAACAAAAGGCAATATGCCAGACATTTCAGCCGTGGTGGCTGTAACAATATGTTGGCTATGTTAATCAAATCCCGGTATTTATTTCGACTTCAGCCTCGGCATGACCGGCAGCCTCGGAACTTAAGATTTCTATTAGAAGAAGAGAAAAGTCAGTAAAGAACAAGCAATCCAAGAGGTTGTCAGGAAGAGACCAAACATTGCCATGAAGATACAAATACTGCAAATCAACTTCGCCAAGTCACCAATTTGCACGTCATTTAGAGTTTCCTGCACAGTCTCGCCCCAAACCATTTGATTCATCTCACTTTCACAAAACCAAAGCTAGCAGCACACAGGAAGCATACGTTCGACCCTTTATCGCAATGAATGAAGCCATGGTTGACATTACACATAATGATGTTCCTCATGCGCCCCGAGCAAATCCCTTCATGCCTCTTTAACCGCTGTCAAACATATGCCAGAATTGATTAGAGGGGTTTACGATTAATGAACATGTTTATACAATTTATTCTCCATAATTCTAGTTTAAGGTCGTGGTACCTGTAACACGGTGGGAGAACTGACTTTAAACAATGTTGCGGATAGCAAGAGTCGCCACCGACTTTTATTTTATCCATAAGGAAAGGTTATAAAAGAACAGGAAAGACCTTAGAGAATATTTTGGGTCCGGGGGGTAGGTTATGAAAAGGGAAGGTGTTAGCACCCTTTTCATCCATGGTTATCCATGGGCTCTTAGGTACTTAAGCTCACTTTTGAATTGTTTTGAAAGTGTAGTGTGTGAATAGCAAAAAATTTCAGAATAGTTTAATAATAATCCGTGTATGGATGTGAAAAAAACTTGTTTGAAAAGTTTGTTGGAAATTTGTTTAAGAGTGAAAAAGTTTTGAAGTGAGCAAGTATCTAGGAGTAGCCTACCCTAATGTTTTAAGGTCTTTCTTATTCTTTATCCTTTCCTTAGTAAGACTATCCCTACTAAAATGGAGTAGGTAGTCCTTACTTTGGATGTTAAGAGACATGTGAGGGACAATTTGACTTTGAAGGCCATTGTGGGATGTAATAAGCACATATAAGGGACCATCATCATTTTTCGAAAGGGACTCGATTCGTAAAGGCAACCATAAGGGACTTTGATGATTTTTCTATTTGAGGGACTTGCTTTATACACCCCACTTAACCATTATTCGTAGGCAACTTGAGGGATATCCTTAGGAAGTGAGACGGCGATTAAAATCGACTTACGTGTGTGACGTGTTTATTTTTAATTATCTTTATTTAAAAGTGATCTAAATTTATTTTAATATTACATACATGTTGTTACACTCCCTAATTACTAACCATAATAATAATTAAATAATTAAACAACTTTACATCCAAGAAACAATTACAAAATAATAAGCAAAATAATTAAATAGCAAAGATAAATAAAATATAAATAAGCAATAATAAATAATAAAGGGGGTTAATTCTAAGTTTACTCGGCAAGACATCGCATCTTGTGCCTACGTATCCTTACGGGAGTGGAATCAGAGTAATCGTAGTTCCCCTCAAAAGGGAGGTTAGAGACTTCTTGACTGTGGTCAAGGTCTCACGGGGAATAAACGCATCTTAAGGACACGCTTACGTGGAGTGTAGGAACTCCAAATCTCTACGTTGAAATGTTAAGTGGTAATTAGGGTTAGGTTAGGGATTCCGCGGCGGGAAACCCTAAAATGAGTGCGGCGGCTCTTTGACCTAATGCTAGGGGTAAAATTGTAATTTTGCCTGCGGCGAGGCATTTGTGAAAATTAGGGTTTGTAAAAGTTGTAAGGGTTGAAAGTGAGGACTATTGACACGGCGGTCAAGCGGCTAGACCTAATTCCTTCGGAGGATGGCAGAGTCAATGATAATTGTAAAATGCGATGGTAAATGAATAAATGTACAGTTATGAAATGTAAAGTACTGAAGAAAAAAAAAGATAACGCGACAATTGTCTCGCACAATTACAACCAGGAAACAGATACATATATAATCATGAATTGGACTCTAATCTGCGAAGAGAAACTGAAAAACGTTAGTGAAAGGTTAAACTAAAATATGGCAAATACTGAAAAACAATTAATATTAAAAGGAAATACAAAATGTAAAAAGAGAAGTTTAATTTAACTAATTTTGAAAAAGGAATTTTAGTGTAAATTTAAAAAAGAAATTAAATGCTAGTTTTAAAAGGAGATTTAATTTTATAAAAAAAAGTTTAATTTTTTTATCTTAAAAAGAAAAGAAAGAAAAGGTTTATTTTTTAAAAAAAGGTTTTCTTATTTTTATTTAAAAAAGAGGTTATGATTTATTTTTTAAAAAAAGAGTTTTAGTTGTTTATTTTTTTAAAAGGTTATTAAGATTAAAAGATTATTGATTAGATTAATTAGGGTTGATTAATAAAAATGAATAAAAGTTAATTATAAAAGAAGTTATTAATTGATTTAATAATAAAAAAGGGGGACTGATTAATAATTAATAAGAGTTAATTAATTAGGAAAAAAAAAAGGTTGATTATATTCCAAATTAATGTTTTAGCGGGTGGTTAAATAATTAAACCGGTGGATTAGGTGAGTAAATTAGTGGTTAATGGTGATTATGTGTGATTATATTACAATAATAATAATAAAACAAAACAAAAAATAAGAAAAGAAAAAAAACCGGCGGAACCCTAAAATCCCTTTTCCCCCCTCCAAATCACGATCTCGATTCTCCTTTCCCTCTCCGATCGCAATCTCTTCGACCATCTCCTCTTTCTTTTTTAGGCTACATCGAAACCTGCAAAACAAAAAGACAATAACACTAATCGTATTCACACAAGATTTTTTTACCCAATGAGGATCGGTGGCGGCTTGGTGTGGGCGGCGGTGAGTTCGTAGTGGTTCCGGTGATGGCGACGTCGAACGAGGAGGGTTCCGACGGCTCACGGACCGTGCGAAGGTTTTGTGGCAGTTCGAAGGTTATCGCGGCGGCTGAGGAAGGATTTGAACAGATAAGTTTTCTTACGAGTTTGGGTTTTTTCTGGTAGCTATCCGTGTGTTAGGGTTTTTCTGTGAGGGTTATCGGTGGATTTGTGGTTACCGGCTTCTTCGTTTTCAAATCCCTCTTTATATAGGCTTCAGAGAGGATCTTTGATTTGAAAGCTGATTAAATCAATTTTGAATGTTGATTTGGATTTCCATTTTTGGGACAAATCAGATTTCAAATATTTCCTCTTTCGTCCAATCTTGCTTAATGTTTCTTAATGGAGATCTCAATTTCTGATATCATGTATCAATCTCGTTTAACACCTTTGTCTGTCCAGATTCAATGTCTTGGAACTCTGGATTGAATCCTTTCTTTCATAGGAATATTCCTCCACTAATTGCTAATTTGGATTTCTCATTATTTTGCAGGGGCGGATAGCGATTTATCTTGGGCCAGGGAAGATTAACAGCCCAGAGTAACAACAACTCGACTCCTGGACACATGACACGTTTGCAATGGGCTTCAACCACTCTTGATACTCTTTTGGTGAAGGTTCACATGAAGATGCTGGTAATAATAGTGAGTATCATCTCAAATTTCTATCTTGCAAACAAAAGAGCTGAATGTATGATAGGCTATCCTGTGGATTTGACCAACAATAATAACAGGAAGGTGGTCGCTGGTAGCCGTGATTCTTTGGTCTTTGTGCGTTTAGCAACTGCATCAATGTGAGTGAGTAGAAGACAAGAAGAAGAGCAAGGTTGTTGGTTTTTTCTTCCACTTTGTTCTCTATTCTTGCTTTTAGATCAAGTTGATGTGTATCTAACACTGTTTTCCTTTTTCATGTATTTGGTGATGATGCTTCGGGAGATGGAGTGAGGTATTGCACAAGTCATCAACCTCATTATTGTTATCTTCATATGCACTAACTGCAATGGGATGTCACTTCAAGAATATTTGAACCCCTGATCAAAAGCATACCGCATAAGAGCTGATGACTGTGGAAGCAGAGAAAGCAATGTATCCACGAGAACGTCCAATAATGCAGGTGCATCATCAATCTCTGTATCATCTTCAGTTTATCGTTTGCTTGAAAGTTTATTTCTTATTTTAACGCAACCTCAATCATACTTTCCAGGACATACAGAGCATCAAGCATCCCCTGGGAATGTTCTCCTAACATCCATATGAGAGCTGCCTTAGCCTTAGATTCTTGGACATTGTTGCTACCGATATTCCCAACAACGGCAATACAATCCTGCCTCCAATGAGGGTATTGCTCTGGAGATCTTTAGCACGCATCAGTGCTTCAGAGGTAACCTAATCCTTTTCCATTTCTAGAAACTGTAGAAGTCGATCAACAATGGCACTGACATCATACTGTTGCAGTAGATTACACATAATTCTGTTACTATCTCGCAGGTGTTACCTTCATTTGCAACTGCAGTCAGCATTTCAAGTTTTAACCTTTTGACATAGGATGGTTCATTATATTGGCAATAAAAGTGTTTGCAGTCTGAGGAGAAAACATGAGGGGCTCGCATGACCAAGAGATGCAGGTGGCTAAGAATTGCGTAGGATTGTTCCGGATTTGATACGCTCATATGCCTGCTGATGAACATCAGCCGTGGACAAAGTCAAGTGCAGAAGTATTGTTGGCAAGACAACAACACCAATTGCACGCTGGAGTCTATCTTCAAGGAGATTCATTGTATCAAATATTCGCTGTTATCTACAGAAATGTGCTTGGCCACCAATTCAACCATAAGACATTGTGCTCATTCACTAAATTCCTTAATACAGAGAGTGGTTAAGAAGCTTCAGTATATCGATTGAGAAGGTAGTAAGCAACTGGCTTGCTATGCAGAGTTTCTCTTTCCATGGCTGCTGCTGATGCATATCTGCTAAATTAACTGTTGTTGTTGATGTTGCAGGTCCATGAGATTAATCTGCTGTGGATGCAACTTCTGGGACTTAAGTGTGTCACCAACATTGTTCTGTTGTTCAAGCATCTTAGCGTGTTGCCCATTCGTTACATTTGGTTGAGGCCTTCCACTCTGCTACTGTTGCTGCGCAGGCCAGATTGGTTGTTGAGTCAATGGTGTTTGTAATTTGTGCAACTCAAAGGAAAGGCTCATGGCCAACATTTCACTTCAGCTAGCAAGGAGCAGCTTCTAAACGGCACCTTGTTATGTATTTGCAAATATTTGTAACTGTAGTTATTTAGTCATGGCCTTTTTAAAGTTAAGGGATAGTAACAAAAGTCAAGTAGCATCAGAGTTGGAAAAGCGATGGGCCCTGAACTATGTACTCGTAGCATCTTTGAACGGCACAAAGAATTATCTTTATTTGATTCTTGTAGTTTGAATATAAACTTGCTTCTTATCACAAAGTTGAACGAATTTGGTTCAAATTTCGAATACCTCCGACTCAAGATATTCACATAAACTTCTTGGTGTACGTAATTCTTGCCTCAAATAAAATGAATCATTGAATTTGAAACACTTGAGATCAAATCTTGATGTCCATGAACTGAACATACACATGAATTTGCGATTTCGTCTTTTCATTATGGCTTATAACTTTGCCCATCCACTTAAGCAATTTTATCTCCAAAATAAGCTCTCCTTGCCCTGATGAACTAATGACTCGAGAGGTAAACAGAGTCCCAAATCCAATTATTATGCTGAGGTATTGGTGAAAACTTGTGAACCTTGTGAACATCATGAAGTGGCTTTGTAGGCCCCATGACCCTTAGGAAAGCTTTGTAAACATTGTGAATCTGGTGAACCTTCTTAGAACACAAAGTCTTGTATGGTGAGGGCAAATTTTGGGGTGCAACAGCTGCCCCTGTTCAATTTTCTGAAACCTGAGGGGTTAGATTGGTATATTTGCCAGTCGTAACCTGGAAGGTTGAAGGGGATTGAACACAAAAGCCCAAAAATTTGCACTCACCAGTGCACGGAGTGATATTGATGGTTGGTTGAACATGATTGAGTGGGCTTAAAGATGCCACTAGGGGAAAGTTCTTCAGTAGTATAATGAGAACTGTCAGGAGTCTGGAGTAATACAGCATGTCTTCATGAGGATAGAGCAATCAATAATGATAACCCTAAAGCAGTCTTGAAGTGATAAATCTGACCTCAGGAGGATAGAGCAATCAATAGCTCTAAAGCAGTCTTGAAGTAATAATGGCTTCAGGAGGATAGAGCAATCAATAGCTCTAAAGCAGTCTTGAAGTAATAGAATGGCTTCAGTAGGATAGAGCAATCAACAGCTCTAAAGCAGTCTTGAAATAATAATGTGATATGTCTTCAGGAGGATAGAGCAATCAATAGCTCTAAAGCAGTCTTGAAGTAATGATTTCAGGAGGATAGAGCAATGGATAGCTCTAAAGCAGTCTTGAAATAATAATGTAATTTCAGGAGGATAGAGCAATGGATAACTCTAAAGCAGTCTTGAAATAATTAGATGGCTTCAGGAGGATAGAGCAATGAATAGCTCTAAAGCAGTCTTGAAGTAGTAATATGACCTCATGAGGATAGAGCAATGAATAGCTCTAAAGCAGTCTTGAAGTAATAGGATGATTTCAGGAAGATAGAGCAATCAGTAGCTCTAAAGCAGTCTTGAAGTCATGAGAGGCTATCAGGAGGATAAAATAACCCTGAGGTTACAATAAAGCAGTCCCAAAGTAATAAGAAGCTCATCAGGAGGATAAAGTAACCCTGAGGTTACAATAAAGCAGTCCCAAAGATCATAAGCTTGTTTGTTGGATAATTAACCTGAAAACAAGGTAGCATTCTGTATAACAACATTAGTTTATGCTTTATGTATGCATGTATGACATGATGCACTTAGGTAATGTACTATAGACATATATGTTATGGTATGATGTAAATGATGTATGTATGATATGACACTGCTGGAAGTGTCTGGATATCCTTGTATAACAACTGCTGGCCAAGGAAAATAAATCCCGATTCGTTGTTGAAGAATATATAACCCTCCGTCTGCTGGGGATAACAAGGTATAGATAACCTCCCATTGTTGGGGATAACAAGGTATAGATAACCTCCGTTTTCGTTTGATAGTAGGATAAGTATAACATCCCGTCTTCGTTCATCGTGCCCTTATTGGAAAGTAATTTCCCGTATATCCGTATGAGGATAAAAGAGATGGATATAAATTCCAGGGGAGATTAGACTTTGTGAAAATGGATTAGTCCTACTGATGGTTTGTAACTGTCTTGTAAAGATGAACCGGCGAAGCTTCGTTGAAATACTTCCCTCGTTCGTCCTTAGTAAATACTATTACTGCATTTTCATGCATTTCTGGTAAACATCAATCATATTAAAAGCATACATGCATTTCTGGTAAACATCAATCATATTCAAAGGCATACATACATTCAAACACAACCAATGGACGTTTCGCTTATGTAAATAGGGTAAAAGTAAATCTGGATTCAAAAGATGGAATTTATTTATATCAAAAGTGACCCATACACGGGTAAGTTTGTACAAGGAGACATAAACCCTAGTAAGAGAATTTTGTCATGAAGTTTTACAAAAAGAATCAGCTATGTGGGAAATAATCCTATTGAGTTTCAATTCTACTATTGCCACTCAAGTATCTCATCTTCTGGCTGTTGAGACGGAAACGATTGGATTGAGCTTTATCTGTTTGAGCTTGAGTAAGTAGTACAACTGGTTGCAGTTTCATGAGTGATCCAAACGAGACATAGTCATACGCTTTAATCCCTAACTTTTGCCTGGATTGCCCTTTCAGGTTTTCAATCCACCGGGATACCCTTTTTTGCCCAAGCCGCCTTTTCAGGTTTTCGACTTGCCGGGTGTACATCTTTTTATATATATATCCCTAATTTTTGCCCAAACCCTTTTGGTTTGCCGGGATGCCCTTATTTTTGCCTAGGCCTGTCAACCTAGCGGGTCTCTTTTTATGCGTAGTATTTTTTAACTATGTCTGCGTTTACAGGTTGTGGGAAGTCTTCACCATCCATTGTAGTCAGTATCATGGCACCTCCTGAGAACACTGTCTTGACTACAAATGGTCCCTCATATGTTGGAGTCCACTTACCCCTAGGATCACCCTGTGGTAATATGATACGCTTGATTACCAAGTCACCAGCCTGATATACCTTTGGCTTAACCTTCTTGTTAAAAGCTTTGATCATCCGTTTCTGGTACATCTGGCCATGACAAACTGCTGCTAACCTTTTCTCATCAATCAAATTTATCTGGTCAAGTCGAGTCTGAATCCACTCATCTTCATCCAAGCCTGCATCCTTCATAATTCTCAAGGAGGGGATCTGAACTTCAATAGGCAGAACTGCTTCCATACCATAGACTAAGGAGAATGGGGTTGCCCTTAATGAACCGAGCCACAACATTCTTAGTCACAGATGCAAATGAAGCTGCCTCTACCCACTTCGTGAAGTAATCAATAGCAACCAGGATGAAACGGTGCCCATTAGAAGCAGTAGGCTTGATCTCACCAATCATATCAATGCCCCACATGGCAAAGGGCCAAGGAGCAGTCAACACATTCAATGGAGATGGAGGTACATGTACTTTATCAGCATAGATTTGACATTTGTGACATGTTCTGGAGTGTTGATAGCAATCAGCTTCCATGGTAGACCAATAGTAACCTGCTCTCAAAATCTTCTTTGCCATGGTATGACCACTAGAATGAGTGCCAAAGGTCCCATCATGCATCTCTTCCATAATTTCTGTAGCTTCCTTCTTATCCACACAACGAAGCATAGTTGAATCATGATTACGCTTATACAGAATGCCATTACTCAGAAAGAACTTAGCAGAAAACCCTCTCAGGAACTTCCTATCTTTGACAGATACCCCTTCAGGGAACTCCTGAGCTTCAAGATAGTTTTTCACTTCATAGAACCAAGACTTCTCCTCTGCCCCTTCAGTGTCAATCTCATTGCAGTATGCAGGCTTCTCAAATCTATCAATGGTAATCTTGGGAGCTTCATCATCCCAGCTGATCTCAAACATAGATGCCATGGTGGCCAATGCGTATGCCAACTGATTCTCTCTTCGTGGAATATGTCCAAAAGTAATCTCTTTGAAATGTGGGATCAAAGACAACACATGTTCTCTGTAAGGAATGAGATTATCATGCTTTGTATCCCAATCTCCTTTAATCTGACTTACTACCAGAGCTGAATCTCCATACACCTCAAGGAACTGAATCTTCATATCAATAGCAACTTGCATACCCATGATACATGCCTCATACTCAGCCATGTTATTGGTACAATAGAAACAAAGTCTGGCAGTAATCGGGGTATGACAACCTTCAGGGGAACTAATCACAACACCAACACCATTACCATGTGCATTGGAGGCACCATCAAAAACCATAGTCCATCGGGATCCTTGTTCAGGTCCGTCATATTGTCCAGGTTCTTTGGTAACAGACATAATGTCTTCATCAGGGAACTCAAAATTCATTGACTGGTAATCATCTACTGCTTGATGAGCCAAATGATCAGCAACAACACTCCCCTTAATGGCCTTCTGAGTGGTATACTGTATATCATATTCCGTCAAGATCATTTGCCATCTTGCAATTCTTCCGGAGAGAGCAGGTTTCTCAAATATGTACTTGATTGGATCCATTTTTGAAATCAACAAGGTAGTATGGGTCAACATATACTGTCTTAGTCGGCGAGCAGCCCATGCCAAAGCGCAGCAAGTTTTCTCGAGCAGTGAGTATCTTGTTTCACAGTCGGTAAACTTTTTGCTAAGGTAGTATATTGCCTGCTCTTTTCGACCAGACTCGTCATGTTGCCCCAATACACACCCCATTGAGTTGTCTAATACTGTTAAATACATAATCAAGGGTCTTCCATCAACTGGTGGCATTAAAATTGGAGGTTCTAGCAAATATCTCTTGATTTCATCAAAGGCAGTCTGGCACTCATCATTCCATTCCATCACCTGATCTTTCTTCAACAACTTGAAGATTGGCTCACAGATGGTAGTTAATTGGGAAATAAATCTTGCAATGTAGTTCAATCGTCCCAAGAAACCTCTAACCTCCTTCTCAGTACGGGGAGCTGGCATCTCTCGTATAGCTTTCACTTTTGCAGGATCCACTTCAATACCTTTTCCACTGACAATGAAACCCAGGAGCTTTCCAGATCTAACTCCAAAAGTACACTTGTTTGGATTTAATCTCAACCTGTATTTCTTCAACCTCTCAAACAACTTGTGCAGATGATCAAGATGTTGTTCTTCATTCTGAGACCTGGCTATCATATCATCCACATATACCTCTATCTCATGATGAATCATATCATGAAACAAAGCCACCATAGCACGCGGATATGTTGCCCCTGCATTCTTCAAACCAAATGGCATTACCTTATAGCAAAAGGTGCCCCACTGTGTCACAAATGTAGTCTTCTCCATATCTTCAGGTGCCATCTTGATTTGATTGTAACCAGAGAAACCATCCATAAAAGAGAATACCTTATGCTGAGCAGTGTTGTCTACCAGAATATCAATATGAGGAAGTGGAAAGTCATCTTTAGGGCTAGCCTTGTTCAGATCTCTGTAGTCTACACACATACGTACCTTACCATCTTTCTTAGGAACTGGTACCACATTTGCAACCCACTGAGGATAAGAAGTTACGGCCAAGAACCCTGCATTGAACTGTTTCATTACCTCTGCTTTGATCTTTTCTGACATTTCAGGACGCATACGACGAACCTTCTGCTTCTTTGGACGACAATCTTCTTTCACTGGCAAACGGTGAACCACAATGTCTGTATCCAACCCTGGCATATCTTCATAACACCAAGCAAAGATCTCTACATAGTCACGTAGCATCTGAATCAACCTGCTCTTGACACTGTCCTCTAAATCAGCCCCTATCTTGACCTCTTTTCTGTTTTCTTCAGTTCCCAGATTCACAACTTCGACTGGCTCTTCATGTGGCTGTATAGCTTTCTCTTCTTGTTGTAACAACCTAGCAAGCTCTACAGGTATTTCACAATCGTCCTCGTTTCCGTCTTCAGTTTGATAGATCGGATTCTCGAAATTGTAATTGGCAATAGTAGAACTGTTATCAACTGGATCCAGAGTGGATGAGGATCTGTATTTTAGTGACGTGGGTGTGTGTAAGAACACATAGCTGATAAAGCAAAAATAAAAGAAAAAGAAAGACAAGGAACACAATATTTACGAAAACGAAACGTCCACTGATTTTATTGAATGAAGTATGCAAATGAAATGATGACCCGTAACAAGCACACCATTGTGCCCCGGGTAAGGCACATGGCTTGAAAGTTTTAATTGTTCCAAAAATTATAAATTTAAAAACATAACACAGTAATAGTATTTACTCCTGACTAAAGGAGATAGGGATAACATCTTCAGCTTTCCAATTATTGAGTCCAGCACCCACAGTAGGAAAAATCCATGCCTCCAAGTTGTAGTCTTCATCTTGATCTCCCACAGCATTGATAACCCCTTGATTGGTGATACGAACAGCACGGGCACGACGGACAGCCTTCTGGTACTCTGCAGTGAAACCCAAACCAACCTTGTCAGACTTGTATGGAATATCAGGAAGCTGACCCCAAATAGTACAACCACCTTCTTCCACCACAGCTTTTGCATCATTGAGGGAGGCCATTGCCATTGTTGGAGGGTTTCTGATGACCATAGGAACCTTCTTCACAGCAGGAGGAGTCACACAATCCTTAACATCCCAGGGAACCACTTCAAATGACTGACATGGAGTTTCAATGTATTCACCTTCTACTTCCAGATACTTGAAAGTGTTTACATGGCTGACAAAGTACTCTTCCTCTCCAAAGACAGTAACAACTTTTCCATTCACCGGATATCTCAACTTTTGATGTAATGTGGAGGTCACAGCACCTGCCCCATGGATCCAGGGACGACCAAGCAGACATGAGTACGAAGGACGAATATCCATCACATAGAATGTAGCAGTAAACACCTGAGAGCCAACCTTGATTGGAAGATCAATTTCCCCATGCACTACTCTTCTAGAACCATCAAAAGCCTTTACCACAATATTACTGGGCTTCAATACCGTATCTTCAGGACTCAGCTTGTTCAGGACTTCCTTAGGCAACACATTCAGAGAGGAACCATTGTCTATCAGCACATGAGACAGGGTAGTGCCCCTGCATTCAATTGAAATATGCAAGGCCCTGTTATGATCCCTCTTGGCAGGGGTCAAGTCAGCATCAGAAAATCCTAACCCGTTGTCATAGGTCAGGTGAGCAACACAATTCTCAAACTGGTCCACAGAAATTGCACTGGGTACATGAGCCATCTTTAGAAACTTGATCAATGACTTGGCATGAGCCTCAGAACATAATAACAGGGAGAGCATAGAAATCTTTGAGGGAGTATGCCCCAGCTGATCAACAATATCATAATCACTCTTGCGAATGATTTTCAATACTTCTTCCATCTGCTTAGAGAGGTCATCAGCAGCTGGCACATCAGTAGATACAGGCTCAATAACAGGACCCTTGCCCCGAGCATCAGTGGTGGAAGTAACAGCAGGAGTAACTGCACTCTTAGAAGCAACTGGAGGAGAAAAGACTCTTCCACTACGAGTGATCTTGCTAGATCCAGCAATATTATCAATGTCAACAGGCATATCAGGTAAAGGCTCCTGCTTGACACCATGGATGTAAACATCAGACCCATAGTGCCAAGGCACAGCTTTGTTAGATGTATAAGGAATAGGACCAGGAGTGGTAATGATCAGAGGAGCTACTCTGGCTTCAGCAACAACTTTCACAGGACCTTCAGCAGTAATCTTGATTGGGCCCTGATGAGTGATTTTAATGGGACCCTTTGAAGTGATTCTTAGTGGTACTTTGTCAACCATGTCAACCTCTTCAATCTTTTTACCCTGAGTCAGATGATCCACCATACTTTCTACAGATGCTGGTCTTCTTTCAAACACTATAGTATATTTATCCATGAGATGTTGAATCCCATCTCTCAAAATGAAGCAACTATCCGGCTTATAGGTACAATATAGACAATCTTCATGACAACCTGGAAAGATCCCAGCTTGTACTAACCTCTTTTTGATAACAGACAATGGTGTGCTCAACTCCATAACTGAATAGACATGCAGATCTTCATCAATATCTTCATCAATGGCGTTGACAGTCTTCTCGTGATTTGGCATTGGAGCTGTAATCACATTTGGAGTACCTGGTGGATCAAACTCAATTTCTCCAGCATCAATCATATCCTGAATTTTGTTCTTCAAGACCCAGCAGTTATTAGTATCATGTCCTGGACAGTTTGAATGATATGCACATCGTGCATTGGGATTGTACTTGGGAGAGGTAACATTGGGATTCTGAGGGGCCTCCCCCAGGGTAATAAGTTCAGCTTTCAACAAGTGTTGCAATGCCTGAGCCATTGACATGTTGATCTTCGTGAACTGTCTTCTAGCCCTCTGTTGGTTGCCTTGAGGCTGCTCTGTTGTTGCAGGAGTTGGATTTGAAATATGAACTGCACTAACAGACTGATGCCTTCTGTTACGATCAGGCTGACCATACACAGCATTAGATTCTTTCTTCCCAGTGGGAGGCTTCTTTGCAGCACCTGATGAAGAAGTGCCCACTTGGATCTTACCACTCTTGATACCATTCTCTACTCGCTCTCCTGTCATGATCAACTCAGTGAAGCCAGATGATGAGCTTCCAATGAGATGACTGTAAAACGGACCATTCAGCGTACACATGAACATATCAACCAACTCCCTATCAGTCAAAGGGGGTTGAACTCTTCCAGCTAAGTCTCTCCACTTCTGAGCATACTCCTTAAAGCTTTCTTTGGCACCCATAGACATGCTTTGAAGCTGCATGCGAGTGGGGGCTAAGTCAGCATTGTATTGGTACTGTCTATAAAACGCTTCAGCAAGATCATTCCAGTCTCTGATGTCGACACTCTCCAACTGATAATACCACTCTAACTGAGCTCCAGATAAACTCTCTTGAAAGAAATGGATCCACAACTTTTTATCAGCAGTGTGGGGTTGAATTCTTCTGACATAAGACCTCAGATGCAATTTGGGACAAGAGACCCCATCATAGACAACAAATGTAGGAACTTTGAAACCAATGGGTATCACAACCCCAGATATCAAACTCAAATCCTCAAAATCCAGCCCAGATGATTTCTGTAATTCCATAGCATCCATTCTATCCACCAGCATCTTGAATTTGTCTTCATTAGGCTCATGGTAATAATTAGCCTCAGAATCAGAGTCCCCCATAGTGTTGTGGAGACTGCCTCTCTCTTTCTCAGATTCCTCAGATTCATAGTCTTCAACATGTTCCTTGGTCTTGACAGGACCTTTGAACCTTCTTCCCATGTTGAGCAACCCAGCAGACCTTCTAACCTTCTTAGTCTTCTTGGCCAGCAGTGTCTTCAATTCATCCTGCCCCTTGGATAGGTTCAGGATCAGCTCTTGGAACTGTGCATTCTGTGCCTGGAGATCCTTAACTGATTGTTCAAGAGCCATTGCTGAAATAAACAGCGAGGAGATGAGAAACCTGTGCACAATTATAAACCTGTGATGCAATGATATGGGAATGCATATGCAATGTTTTCAAGGACCGCAGGATTTAAATTTGCTTAAACAAACAAGAAAGTAACTTTTTATTAGTAATAACTTGTTTTGCCTTTTAGGCAAAAAATGAAAACGAAATAAGTACAAAAGATGGGGTTTTAAGTCTCCCATGGACGTTTCCTCTTTGTGTTGAGGTATGAGTTGAGGGTTCGTTCCTCATGAAGTAGCTTTGTTAGCTCTAGGATCCTTGCTTGGCTTGCTTTGTAATGAGCCTCGAAAGTATCCCTTTGCTCTTTCAGTTGGATCCATGATCTCTGCAAGTCTTCCATATCAGTAGGCATGTCTGGGTGAAGGATGGTATAAGCTGTGTCTCCTTCAGCAACAGGTTCCATGGTAACTGGTAGGACGGCAGGATATGGCATCATGAGTGTCTGAGCACGAGATCGTACCCATCTGAGATAAGCCTCCATAGGAATAGTGTACTTAGGCTCCAGTGTCTTGCTGTCAATCCTGTTTACCTTTCCCCAAGCTCGTATGAATCTCTGACGGTAACCCTGAAGATCGTTGTCGTAATCAAACACAATGCCCTGAATCAACATGTCATGTGGACCATCGCTCCGGGCGTAACCAAACTGTCGTAAAGCTAGAGATGGGTTGTAGGTGATGCCTCCTCTTATGCCTAGAAGTGGTACATTAGGAAACTCCCCACAACGGTCAATGATGGTGACATTCTCCATAGATCTGGAGCACCAATGGATGTCTGAGTGAGAAAGTGACATGATCCTCTTGGACCATCTGAACCCTTGCTCATTCTTCATTACTGAGCGAGGAAGGTGAGAAATAAACCACCTAGAAAGTAAAGGTATGCAGCACATCAAAGTTCCTCTTGCCCTTGTAGTACGGGTGTGAAGAGAATGTAGGATGTCTCCAAGTAAGGTAGGCACTGGATTGTGACTCAGGAATATGTTGATGGCATGAACGTCTATGAACTGATCTGGATTGGGGAACAACACTAAGCCATATATCAGCAAGGCTAAGATCTCCTCAAAAGCATCATAGCTCATGGCCTTCAAGAACATTTGAGCTTTATCCATTAATACCTTGGCAAGAATACCCTTAACTCCACTTCTCGTCCCTAGAACAATGTCAGACTTCTTCAGATGTAGAGCTGCAGCAATAACTTCTGGTTTAAGCTCCTTCTCTAAGCCTGTGAATGGCTTCTGATCAAGAACAGGTATACCCAGAAGTTTAGAGAACTCCTCCATGGTTGGAGCCAGCTGATAATCAGGAAATGTAAAGCAATGGTGCTTAGGGTCAAAGAACTGAAACAGCACACTCATCATGTCTTCACTGAACCCTGAAGTGACTAGATCCAATAGGTGACCATGTCTCTGGACGAACTGGGAATGATCAGACACTTGGGAAACCAACTCTTTGAGCTTGGGAGGTATCCCTACAAAGTTGATCTTGATGGTGTTTCTACGAGCAGAAGCCATGACCTGCAACAAAGAACAAAAATAAATCCCTTGGTCCTTGAAATGGTTAGGGAAAATGATATGCTCATGATGCATGATGATGTCATGATGTTATGTTCAATCACAAACATGTGGCACACACAAACAAGTCACACAATTGCCCTAGGTTTAAAGGCTTGCATGAGGTTTAAAGGTAAGTACCCTCCCCTGAAGTTAGATGGTTCATCCTGTCCTACAAAAGTAACCAGGTTCTAAGGGATCTCAATATCATTGATCCTTCACAAGGGTGGTTGTTCAGAAGGCAACTTACTTGCCAACCAAAACCCTCCAAGTTTAAGATCTCAATGAGCGTAGTATCGAGTGTCAACCAACTTCAGTCTGCACCAAAGCCGGTTACCTCACTACTTTCTAAAGGCCAAGATGAGTTAACTAGGGTTCTAAAAGTCAGTTAGTGCATTGACAACATATGGCAGCCTCAATATTATCCTCAACTTGACTTAAGGAATATAAGCACCAACCAAGAAGTCGCACTAACTATGGCCACCAAATCAACCGTATCGATATACGTCGTACAGTTTCCTTGGTCTATTGCCATTTACCTAAGGTACACTAGATCCGGGTTAGGACCTTTCACACATAAGAGCACCCCAACAATATAATAATAAAGCAAACAAGGCAAACAATTTAAAGTGATCTTAATTCCTAAGGGTACCCCTCTTAAATAGATCCCCAGCAGAGTCGCCAGTTCTGTAACACGGTGGGAGAACTAACTTTAAACAATGTTGCGGATAGCAAGAGTCGCCACCGACTTTTATTTTATCCATAAGGAAAGGTTATAAAAGAACAGGAAAGACCTTAGAGAATATTTTGGGTCCGGGGGGTAGGTTATGAAAAGGGAAGGTGTTAGCACCCTTTTCATCCATGGTTATCCATGGGCTCTTAGGTACTTAAGCTCACTTTTGAATTGTTTTGAAAGTGTAGTGTGTGAATAGCAAAAAATTTCAGAATAGTTTAATAATAATCCGTGTATGGATGTGAAAAAAACTTGTTTGAAAAGTTTGTTGGAAATTTGTTTAAGAGTGAAAAAGTTTTGAAGTGAGCAAGTATCTAGGAGTAGCCTACCCTAATGTTTTAAGGTCTTTCTTATTCTTTATCCTTTCCTTAGTAAGACTATCCCTACTAAAATGGAGTAGGTAGTCCTTACTTTGGATGTTAAGAGACATGTGAGGGACAATTTGACTTTGAAGGCCATTGTGGGATGTAATAAGCACATATAAGGGACCATCATCATTTTTCGAAAGGGACTCGATTCGTAAAGGCAACCATAAGGGACTTTGATGATTTTTCTATTTGAGGGACTTGCTTTATACACCCCACTTAACCATTATTCGTAGGCAACTTGAGGGATATCCTTAGGAAGTGAGACGGCGATTAAAATCGACTTACGTGTGTGACGTGTTTATTTTTAATTATCTTTATTTAAAAGTGATCTAAATTTATTTTAATATTACATACATGTTGTTACACTCCCTAATTACTAACCATAATAATAATTAAATAATTAAACAACTTTACATCCAAGAAACAATTACAAAATAATAAGCAAAATAATTAAATAGCAAAGATAAATAAAATATAAATAAGCAATAATAAATAATAAAGGGGGTTAATTCTAAGTTTACTCGGCAAGACATCGCATCTTGTGCCTACGTATCCTTACGGGAGTGGAATCAGAGTAATCGTAGTTCCCCTCAAAAGGGAGGTTAGAGACTTCTTGACTGTGGTCAAGGTCTCACGGGGAATAAACGCATCTTAAGGACACGCTTACGTGGAGTGTAGGAACTCCAAATCTCTACGTTGAAATGTTAAGTGGTAATTAGGGTTAGGTTAGGGATTCCGCAGCGGGAAACCCTAAAATGAGCGCGGCGGCTCTTTGACCTAATGCTAGGGGTAAAATTGTAATTTTGCCTGCGGCGAGGCATTTGTGAAAATTAGGGTTTGTAAAAGTTGTAAGGGTTGAAAGTGAGGACTATTGACACGGCGGTCAAGCGGCTAGACCTAATTCCTTCGGAGGATGGCAGAGTCAATGATAATTGTAAAATGCGATGGTAAATGAATAAATGTACAGTTATGAAATGTAAAGTACTGAAGAAAAAAAAAGATAACGCGACAATTGTCTCGCACAATTACAACCAGGAAACAGATACATATATAATCATGAATTGGACTCTAATCTGCGAAGAGAAACTGAAAAACGTTAGTGAAAGGTTAAACTAAAATATGGCAAATACTGAAAAACAATTAATATTAAAAGGAAATACAAAATGTAAAAAGAGAAGTTTAATTTAACTAATTTTGAAAAAGGAATTTTAGTGTAAATTTAAAAAAGAAATTAAATGCTAGTTTTAAAAGGAGATTTAATTTTATAAAAAAAAGTTTAATTTTTTTATCTTAAAAAGAAAAGAAAGAAAAGGTTTATTTTTTAAAAAAAGGATTTCTTATTTTTATTTAAAAAAGAGGTTATGATTTATTTTTTAAAAAAAGAGTTTTAGTTGTTTATTTTTTTAAAAGGTTATTAAGATTAAAAGATTATTGATTAGATTAATTAGGGTTGATTAATAAAAATGAATAAAAGTTAATTATAAAAGAAGTTATTAATTGATTTAATAATAAAAAAGGGGGACTGATTAATAATTAATAAGAGTTAATTAATTAGGAAAAAAAAAGGTTGATTATATTCCAAATTAATGTTTTAGCGGGTGGTTAAATAATTAAACCGGTGGATTAGGTGAGTAAATTAGTGGTTAATGGTGATTATGTGTGATTATATTACAATAATAATAATAATAAAACAAAACAAAAAATAAGAAAAGAAAAAAAACCGGCGGAACCCTAAAATCCCTTTTCCCCCCTCCAAATCACGATCTCGATTCTCCTTTCCCTCTCTGATCGCAATCTCTTCGACCATCTCCTCTTTCTTTTTGAGGCTACATCGAAACCTGCAAAACAAAAAGACAATAACACTAATCGTATTCACACAAGATTTTTTTACCCAATGAGGATCGGTGGCGGCTTGGTGTGGGCGGCGGTGAGTTCGTAGTGGTTCCGGTGATGGCGACGTCGAACGAGGAGGGTTCCGACGGCTCACGGACCGTGCGAAGGTTTTGTGGCAGTTCGAAGGTTATCGCGGCGGCTGAGGAAGGATTTGAACAGATAAGTTTTCTTACGAGTTTGGGTTTTTTCTGGTAGCTATCCGTGTGTTAGGGTTTTTCTGTGAGGGTTATCGGTGGATTTGTGGTTACCGGCTTCTTCGTTTTCAAATCCCTCTTTATATAGGCTTCAGAGAGGATCTTTGATTTGAAAGCTGATTAAATCAATTTTGAATGTTGATTTGGATTTCCATTTTTGGGACAAATCAGATTTCAAATATTTCCTCTTTCGTCCAATCTTGCTTAATGTTTCTTAATGGAGATCTCAATTTCTGATATCATGTATCAATCTCGTTTAACACCTTTGTCTGTCCAGATTCAATGTCTTGGAACTCTGGATTGAATCCTTTCTTTCATAGGAATATTCCTCCACTAATTGCTAATTTGGATTTCTCATTATTTTGCAGGGGCGGATAGCGATTTATCTTGGGCCAGGGAAGATTAACAGCCCAGAGTAACAACAACTCGACTCCTGGACACATGACACGTTTGCAATGGGCTTCAACCACTCTTGATACTCTTTTGGTGAAGGTTCACATGAAGATGCTGGTAATGATAGTGAGTATCATCTCAAATTTCTATCTTGCAAACAAAAGAGCTGAATGTATGATAGGCTATCCTGTGGATTTGACCAACAATAATAACAGGAAGGTGGTCGCTGGTAGCCGTGATTCTTTGGTCTTTGTGCGTTTAGCAACTGCATCAATGTGAGTGAGTAGAAGACAAGAAGAAGAGCAAGGTTGTTGGTTTTTTCTTCCACTTTGTTCTCTATTCTTGCTTTTAGATCAAGTTGATGTGTATCTAACACTGTTTTCCTTTTTCATGTATTTGGTGATGATGCTTCGGGAGATGGAGTGAGGTATTGCACAAGTCATCAACCTCATTATTGTTATCTTCATATGCACTAACTGCAATGGGATGTCACTTCAAGAATATTTGAACCCCTGATCAAAAGCAAACCGCATAAGAGCTGATGACTGTGGAAGCAGAGAAAGCAATGTATCCACGAGAACGTCCAATAATGCAGGTGCATCATCAATCTCTGTATCATCTTCAGTTTATCGTTTGCTTGAAAGTTTATTTCTTATTTTAACGCAACCTCAATCATACTTTCCAGGACATACAGAGCATCAAGCATCCCCTGGGAATGTTCTCCTAACATCCATATGAGAGCTGCCTTAGCCTTAGATTCTTGGACATTGTTGCTACCGATATTCCCAACAACGGCAATACAATCCTGCCTCCAATGAGGGTATTGCTCTGGAGATCTTTAGCACGCATCAGGGCTTCAGAGGTAACCTAATCCTTTTCCATTTCTAGAAACTGTAGAAGTCGATCAACAATGGCACTGACATCATACTGTTGCAGTAGATTACACATAATTCTGTTACTATCTCGCAGGTGTTACCTTCATTTGCAACTGCAGTCAGCATTTCAAGTTTTAACCTTTTGACATAGGATGGTTCATTATATTGGCAATAAAAGTGTTTGCAGTCTGAGGAGAAAACATGAGGGGCTCGCATGACCAAGAGATGCAGGTGGCTAAGAATTGCGTAGGATTGTTCCGGATTTGATACGCTCATATGCCTGCTGATGAACATCAGCCGTGGACAAAGTCAAGTGCAGAAGTATTGTTGGCAAGACAACAACACCAATTGCACGCTGGAGTCTATCTTCAAGGAGATTCATTGTATCAAATATTCGCTGTTATCTACAGAAATGTGCTTGGCCACCAATTCAACCATAAGACATTGTGCTCATTCACTAAATTCCTTAATACAGAGAGTGGTTAAGAAGCTTCAGTATATCGATTGAGAAGGTAGTAAGCAACTGGCTTGCTATGCAGAGTTTCTCTTTCCATGGCTGCTGCTGATGCATATCTGCTAAATTAACTGTTGTTGTTGATGTTGCAGGTCCATGAGATTAATCTGCTGTGGATGCAACTTCTGGGACTTAAGTGTGTCACCAACATTGTTCTGTTGTTCAAGCATCTTAGCGTGTTGCCCATTCGTTACATTTGGTTGAGGCCTTCCACTCTGCTACTGTTGCTGCGCAGGCCAGATTGGTTGTTGAGTCAATGGTGTTTGTAATTTGTGCAACTCAAAGGAAAGGCTCATGGCCAACATTTCACTTCAGCTAGCAAGGAGCAGCTTCTAAACGGCACCTTGTTATGTATTTGCAAATATTTGTAACTGTAGTTATTTATTCATGGCCTTTTTAAAGTTAAGGGATAGTAACAAAAGTCAAGTAGCATCAGAGTTGGAAAAGCGATGGGCCCTGAACTATGTACTCGTAGCATCTTTGAACGGCACAAAGAATTATCTTTATTTGATTCTTGTAGTTTGAATATAAACTTGCTTCTTATCACAAAGTTGAACGAATTTGGTTCAAATTTCGAATACCTCCGACTCAAGATATTCACATAAACTTCTTGGTGTACGTAATTCTTGCCTCAAATAAAATGAATCATTGAATTTGAAACACTTGAGATCAAATCTTGATGTCCATGAACTGAACATACACATGAATTTGCGATTTCGTCTTTTCATTATGGCTTATAACTTTGCCCATCCACTTAAGCAATTTTATCTCCAAAATAAGCTCTCCTTGCCCTGATGAACTAATGACTCGAGAGGTAAACAGAGTCACAAATCCAATTATTATGCTGAGGTATTGGTGAAAACTTGTGAACCTTGTGAACATCATGAAGTGGCTTTGTAGGCCCCATGACCCTTAGGAAAGCTTTGTAAACATTGTGAATCTGGTGAACCTTCTTAGAACACAAAGTCTTGTATGGTGAGGGCAAATTTTGGGGTGCAACAGTACCTAACAAATCTCCGAGCTCTCCAAGTATGCCTACCATAGTTGCCTTGTCAAGAACCACCTGAACTGATAATATAGAGACAGGAAGTTAATTAGTTGCTTCGCTGTTTAAACTCAAGAGACAAAACCAGATAATTTCATAAGCAGATACTCAAGGATAAATTATTTCCAGAGTAGTGGATAAACAAATAACAATATGCTGGCAGCAGTGAAATTGACCTTTACGCTATTTCTCGCTCCATGTTTCCGCCTCAAAGATCTGCAAAACCAATTACCACAGTGAATCAACCTTCAGTACACATGATGAATTAAAGAAGGAGAATATATATGCCGAATTCGCTCCAACGCCGTTACCTTTGTCCGAATCCACACTGCTGAACAAGGAAGCCTTCTGTCATAAACTTCTTTCTTTTTTTATCCCCTTACTGTCATACAAGAACTGTCATTGAAAACTAAATCATTCCTAGCACACAAAATCTACCAGCAATATACGTTCTAATTACTAGAGAAACTAAAACTTGAAGTTAATTAAATTATACCTGAGCCATTCATCGTATTTGAGATTGCAAGTTTTGTGCGAGAGCTTTTATGATGTTGATGAAAATCTGCATTATCTAAATGATCTGTCGACTGATGATCTGAAGGCATTTATACCTGAGCTTCGATCACAGTTATATATTGAGGGTCTATGCCATGAATTTGTCAGAAGAAGAAGCGATAAGCATATCCAATATATTTAAGACGAATTTTCCAGTAGAACCACTCCCTATCAAGTCGAGGCATGCTGAGCGTGTAATTTGCCTCCCGTCTAGTGCCAACTTAGTTAGAGATAAATGTGAAGAACAAGTTAAAAAAAGAACTCAGTGATCGAGCTTTATTTTCAAACTGGAGAAGATCTTGGATTGGAATCAACTAAGATGAAAGCTTTGATCGATCTTTTTGAAGAAATTGTTGAGGAGCCACTTTTAATCAATTGAGGACAAGGGAGCAGCTTGGTTATGTTGTTGAAGAGTTGAAAGCTTCATAAATGACCTGGAAGAATTGTTGGATGACCTTGATGACGAATCCTTTGAGAATTATAAAAGTGACTTAATGGCAAAGTTGTTGGAGAAAGATCCATCACTCACAGATGAAACCAATAGACTGTGGAATCAGATTATTGATAAAAGGTACATTTTCGATATGTCAAAGAAGGAAGCTAGAAAAACCTGCATGAGAATTCACCAGTCAGAACTCAATAATTAGCAGCAGCATTAAGCATTGATTGGAAGGAAAGTGCTGACAGTAAGTGATACCAGAAGCAGTTAACGAAGGCGGAATTACGACGAATGTTTACACCATCTGCGAAACAGCTGATACACAACACCTGTAGTGAGAAACAAAACCAGTCCTGCAAACACCATATACAATCTCATTCAGAACACCATAAGATAAGCTCGAATCAAATACACGTACAACCCATAAGAATTGAAAGAACATCATGCCAACATTGTAGTTGCTACCTCGCATTGTCGACATTGTTTTAACTCATCAAAGCTTCTCCATGCCACCACGCATCCACAACCCCTGTTTTAGGCAGGAACGTTGAAGCGTGTTAGAACTCGCAGGTACAATCAACTGGTCAACGAGTAAAAACACGGAAGATTTACTAATGTTTGTTACCTTCCAAAACAAACCCAGACATCTATCGACACAATCAGACAAATTGGGAATCCTCTTAATAGAATTACAAGTGTAGCAATACCTTCCAAAATGGTCTAGGCATGCTTCCCCGAAATTGGAAAATTCTTTATCACTCTTCAATCCGCTTTGTCCTTTTGCAACCCTATATAAATCATACAACAGAGGGAGGAACGACAAAAAAAAACATCAGAAGGTCGACATCCACAGATTTCACGATCGAACCACACACAAAAAACTCCCAAATCATGAAACCCTAGAAATTGCAAAGAGAGGGAGACTTATCTTTTTCGTCAAAATCTTCGGCCCCCATCACACCACAATCACCGAACCATCAAGAAAATCCCAAAAACCAAATAAACAAACCACTATACCGCAACGAAGCAAATCGCATTCGGAGCTCACGACCGAAGGAGAAGAAGCAAACGCGTCCAGAGTTTGGTCGCGAAGTTCCCGCCACCACCGTGAAGCTCAGACGCAAGGATCATCATCGCCTCACCTCCGCATTCCTCAGGCCGCCGCCGACTCTTGTTCGTGGGTAAAATCTCACTCCCAAAGAACTTTTCATATTGTTTTTGTTTGGTTGCAGACTGTCGTGAAGAAAGATCGGAGGAGATGACGGGTGAACCAGTCGAAGAGAAACGACGGAAAACTGCGAAGAGAGGGAGGAGGATTTACCGCCGCGAGATGGATCGGGGAGGGAAGACGAGGGTTTATCTGTTTTTTTTGTTTTTTTTCTTTCGTTTTGCTTAATCTTGAGATATATGAAATAATCACAGCACACCACACACATACACCACAACGATGCACTGAACACACGTATCCATAGTCCCCACTGATCCCTCCGTTTACCCCGTATTTAATTTGGATTAATTTTTCTTAATCACCCATTCTTCCATGTTAATTAAAAAAAAACCCAATTATAACCTTCCTAATTAGCAAACCATAAAAAAAATATAATAACTAATGACCTTTCATAAACTAATCTTTTTAATAACTCGCTTATTAACCCTTTTATCAACCTAAACCTATTTTATTTGTTATTTATAATGCTTGTTGATAATTAGAAAAAAAACTTTTTATTCAAAAAACTTTCTCTTAATTAAATAAACTTTTTAATGATAATTTTCTTTATAAAATAAACAGGTCCCCCTTTTCTATTTAAAAAGATAAAATCTAAAACCTTTCATTTAAACTTACTAATTAGAAATTTACTTGATTCACAACCCGCAATGTTTATTAAAGCAAATCAAACCAATCTCACAAATAATTTCTCATAAAATCAACTCTTTCTTTATATAATCAACTTCTCACATTAGAGTAACTTTTTACTTAATAAATTAATCATCATAGTGTCTTATTAGACTTTAATTTTAAATACCATCTAAGATCAAGCAACATTTTCTCCTAATTCAAACTAAGGTGAACTTCGTTTAAAAACAATCAACAGCATAAGATACAACACAATCGCGCACATTCACGACACATGCACTCTCACACACTTCAGCGCTTTCATGCGTATGTGTATGGCTTTACATTTCCGCAATTTATTTTACAAGCAATTTGACATTGCCGCATTTATATTATTGCATTTCATTCTGTCCAAAGGAAAAACCTACACATAATTCAACGTTGTGTGTAGTTTCACATCATTTGCATCATATTCCCTTCGATCCTTGATTCCATTCAAGTTGATCATTTAAGTTTAGTACCTACCCCATAGGAAGGACCTTGTCTTAATTTTCTACAACATAGAAACAAACAATCAACAATACAAACTTTTCAAACGCAAATAGAGAATAGATGTTAATCATCTTAAGTGAGATATAATCTCCACCTCCACAACAATACAATCAAACATGTAAGAACTTTGCCTTAAGAGTGATAAAGGCATACTTGGCGACCATCCGAGTACTTAAGCCCTTTTCTTAAGACGATGCAAAGACCATTTCCTACGACCCCCTTTACACTTGTGGCGGTTATATCTCCCTTAAAATGAAGACTCATCTCTTCTCCTAAACCTAATCAAAACAACTACCCTAAACCCGCGGGAACTTTGACCACAGTCAAAGAGCTCCTCAAACCCTTTAGGGGAACTACAAGTACTCTGATTCCACTCCCGTAAGGATATGTAGGCATAAGATGCGATATCTTATCGAGTATACTTAGAAATAAACCCCTAGGTCCTTCAACCATTAAGCAGATAACATTTAGCAATAAACAAACATAAAACAAGAGGTTCCTGTAGAGTACTACAGAAACTTAGGATGCTAGTACCTTCCCTAAGTTTAACCAACCCCCGAACCTAAACTCTCTAAACCTTGCATTTGCATTGCATTGTGGGTATTTCGATCTTTATCCCTTCCTTTGGACAAATCAAAGTTTGGTTGCAAATTGAACTAAAGATTCAAACTAATCAATAGTTTGGTATCCAAATTTCACCGCGACAATACGCATCGCATTCGACCTCATAAATATCTTGCATCATATGCATACTCCAATCATACTATACTTCCCCAGCTCTTGCATCTCCGGGCGTCAGCATTTGCATTTGTACTTCCATTCGTATGGAATATCATTTATCATCCAGCATTCATATATGCAAGTCAAGGTCCAGGATCAATCTTGAAGGTTTCCAAGACCATCATCAGCCCAATCAGGGGCATCTTCCACAACATCTTCAAAGCAATCATCAGCCCAATCAGGGGCATTTTTGCAAGATTGTGGGTTTCTCCCACGAATATCAAGAGCTTCAAAGCAATCATCAGCCCAGTCAGGGGCAATCTTCTGCAATCGTAGGTTTCTCCCACAAAATTCGAAGTTCTCCAAAGCAAGATTCAGCTCGGTCAGGGGCATTTTCTTCAAAGACCATGGGCGTCTTTCTCATGACGTATTTTCGACCTTGTGGTTGAGGAGATCTTAGAATCAACATACATCCTAGACATGGGTATACCATTCAAGACCGTGGGCGTTCCCCACAAAGTTATTCAACCTTTTGTTGGGAAAATCCAATAAGTTCAGTGCAAGATACAACCCGAGCAGTGGCATCTTCAGCAAGACCATGAGCGTTCCTCATGAAGTTGTTCAACCTTTTGTTGAGCAAAACAAGACATCAAGACAAACTCAGCCCAATCAGGGGCATTCTCTTCAGAATTCATGGGCGTAACCATGAAATCATTTCAGCAAAACTATGATCTCCAAACAAGACGGTGGGCGTACCCCGTTGACTCATTTCAATTCAATCTTCTTCTCAGGGGTTCCCCAATGAATTGTACCCAGCAAGCGTGACCATTGTCAATTGCCTTACTATCATCCTTTTGGTGATAGTCGAACTTCGTCAGTTCAACCTAGCCTGCATCCTTTTGGTGTTGGTAAACTTCAAATCTGTGTTGTCCTATCATCCTTTTGGTGATAGCGACCTGTGTGTTGTGTTTCGCTCTGCCATCCTTTTGGTGGTGGGTCTGGCATTTCGTCGATGTCAGATTGTGCTATATTTTGGGTTTGCCCTATCATCCTTTGGTGGTAGTGGTTGGTGTGAGTTTTGCTCCGTCATCCTTTTGGTGGGGGGTCTATCATGGTCATTAATGATAGATTGTGCGATGTGTTTATTTGTGTTTCGCTCCGTCATCCTTTTGGGGGGGGGTCTATCATGGTCATTAATGATAGATTGTGCGATGTGTTTATTTGTGTTTCGCTCCGTCATCCTTTTGGTGGGGGGTCTATCATGGTCATTAATGATAGATTGTGCGATGTGTTTATTTGTGTTTCGCTCCATCATCCTTTTGGTGGTAGGTCTGGCATTTCGTCGATGTCAGATTGTGCGATATTTTGTTTGTGTTTCGCTCCGTCATCCTTTTGGTGGTGGGTCTGGCATTTCGTCGATGTCAGATTGTGCGATAGTTTGTTTGAGTTTGCTCTGTCATCCTTTTTGAAGGTGAGATAATACTTAGAAGGGGGGTTGAATAAGTATGAAAGATTAAGACTTGAAAAATAATCACACAATTATTTTTATCCTGGTTCGTTTAAACAACTACTCCAGTCCACCCTTCCTAGAGTGATTTGCCTTTCTCAATAAGGACTTAATCCACTATTAAATCAAACTGATTACAATAGTAACACCTAAGAACAACAGTTCTTAGTCTTCTCAAGAGCTACTGATTCCAACTGAATCCTCTTAAGGAATATCCTTTACAATCAATGTAAATTAAATACAAGAGTATTAATGCTTCTATAAAGCTTTTATCACAACAGTGATTTTTCTCTTAAGTTTAAGTACAATAAATTCTAAGAAGAATAATAATGAATGAGAGCTTAGAATATAATAATTTCTTTTCAGCAAATTGTGTCACTGAAGAATGTAGTGAAGTTCTCCTTTTATAGGCAGCTGATCCAAGCAAGCTGAGCATTGAAAAGAGAGTCCCAAAAAGGTCTGAGCCTTTTTGTCTTCACATCAAGTGACCTTTCCTATAAGTAGATGGCACAGAAAAATCCTTTTTGTCTGTGTAAGTGTGTCTATCATAAATAAGGAAAGAGACGTTGAATAGCTCCAACGGATATATTCTTGAATATTTCTTCTTCAATTTTCAGCAAGTTCTTCAGAGTCTGAATGGATCAGAGTCTTCTAATGATGATCAGAACTTTGCTATATCAGAGTCTTCTGCAGCATGTGTGCTTTCAGCGTGTTGATCATCAGAGCATATGTGACACAGAACTTCTGTACTTGGCAGCGTTGGTACTTTCAGAAACTTCTATAGAATTATGCTTTGAGAAACTCTTCAATCAATATTCTTCTATGCTTCAGATGCTTCAGCTTCAGATGCTTCTGACTATCTTCAGATGCTTCTGACTCAGAATGTTTTGGAGCTTCTTGCTTCAGATCCTTCTGGAGACTACGCTCAGGATCTTCTGTAAGGAGTAATCAGATTCTTCTATAAAGTGCATCTGGCGCTTCAGAGTCAGGATAACTTCTTGTATCCAAAACAGATTTGCTTCTAGAGAGTTAATTTCAATTCAATCTGCAGTAAAACTCTCAAACAAATTTTAGAGTATATAATTCTTAAATATAAATTTCCTAACAGTTATCATCAAAACAAAGAGTTATTATTAAGAACCAATCTGTGTTCTAACAATCTCCCCCTTTTTGATGATGACAAAAAGTATCAGAAATTTTATTTAACTGAACATAAAGAATTATAACTCCCCCTGAGATGATGAATCTCCCCCTGAGTTAAATATGAAAAAGGAATAGAAACTTCCCTTTTATCTTGAGTAATCTTCAGAGTCAGATCTTGTTTGTTCTTATAACAATTTAGGGTCAGAATATCTTGCAGATATAAGATTCAGAGTTTGATAAAAAAAGCAAATGATCTGAGAGACTCAGAGATTCTTTTATAGAGTGTTCTTATCAAATGTTCTGAAATAGTCAATTTAAATATTAGATAGAATAGATATGTCAGAAGATTCATTCTAGTGAAGTTATATTAAACAGTTCAGATCTTTATTTTCTCCCCCTTTTTTGTCATAAGCAAAAAGTAAAAACTTTTAAAAAGACAAATAAAAGGAACAATAAATAGATAATTCAATGGAGAAAAGCTGATTCATTTAACATAACAGAGCAAGAGTACATAGGTAAATATCAGAAGATATAACAATAAAATTCAGATGCAAAACAACAGATGCACAAACATTAGAATGAAAAAAAAATCTAAGAATGTTTTGACAAAAGCATCTTCAATAGGTCTGTAATCTCATATGATGATTGCTCTTGCTTTGACATCCACTTAGTCATTGTCTCATTCTTCTCATCTTGTTTTGACATCCACTCTGTCATGTCCTCAGATTTCTTATCTTGCTTTGCCATCCAAGATTTTATTTCAGACTGACCAGCCTCCAGAGCAGCAATCTTGTCTTCAACGTCTGGATGTTCTGACTTTATCTCTGATGAAGAAGGTGGAGGTTCTGCATCCTGAACAGAGTCAATTGCCATAGGTTCTGTAGATCCTGAAGAGGGTTCTACCAGATTCATAGTCAATGCATTGGTAGTTGGTTCTGTTGGAGGTGGAGGAGCATCTAGACGAAGCAGAGGTTCAGTTTTGTTGACAGTCCAGAATGAAGACCTTTCAGCTCTGAGCTTTGCATCATCAGAACATATGTTCTTCAGATTGGAAGCTACAGTGTTGAATCTATTGATGAATCCTTTCCAGATGATGTCAGTTTCATTTGCATCCATAGTTTCAGAGCATCTCTTCTGAACAGTACCTAAAGACATATGTATTTCTTGCAAAAATGTTTGAAATAAATGATCAATATTAAGTCTGGGTGGTGGATTAAGCAAGGTTTCCAGAGTCATGTGTTTAGGTTTGGGAGTTGGTGGTAGCAGTGATTTTTTGATGGAAATCAGAGGGGGGGATAATATGGAATGAAAGGAATTTCTGGTTTTTGAGGTAAGGATTTGTTTAAAGCATTAAGCAGATTAGGTTTTGGTCTTGTGCATGGGCAAACATCATCAAAGGGTTCATTAGAGTATGGTATGAAGGCAGAGGTTAATGGTTGAACAGATGCAACTGTGTTATCAGATGCAGGTTGCAGAGCTGAAACAGCAGCTTTACCAGATGTAGCAGATACTGTTGCTAAAGATCCTACATTATTCATAGATTGAATATATGAAAGGATTACAGATGGAAGAGCCTGTTTGAGTTTTGGTTTCAGAGGGTTCAGGGGTTCAGAAGGTTCAACGCTATCATAAAAATCTTTCAGTTTGAAACCATAAGATAGATTATGATAAAGAGAAAACACTTGGGCACAGGATATACCAGATGATGATGGATTGGAAGTGGGAACAATCATCTCAGATGATGGTGCAGGT
This sequence comes from Lathyrus sativus, assembly GCA_963859935.3. Lineage (NCBI taxonomy): Eukaryota > Viridiplantae > Streptophyta > Magnoliopsida > Fabales > Fabaceae > Lathyrus > Lathyrus sativus. The sequence goes on from OZ012738.1 coordinate 459,904,620, forward strand.
GGGGGTATAGGATCTGGAATGGGAATTTTAGCAGGTATGGTTGATTCAGGTTCAGGTTCAGGTCGATTCATCTCAGAATATTTGGATGGAGAGACAAGAAAATCTGGATGAATTTTTGATTCAGATGAATTGGAGGATGTTGTAGGTGTACTAGAGGTGGAAGACACTTGAAACACTGTTTTTAATGGAGTGATATCAAGAACTTCTGTCTCAGGGATATGAGTGGGTTCTGAAGGAGTATCAGATTGTTTGGATGGTGGTTCTGATGAAACAGGAGCAGAAGTTACTTTTGTGGGTTCAGAAGTAACAGGTGCAACAGGTTCAGAAGATGGATTATTTGATGGTGGTATGACAGAGTCTTTTTCTGGTTGAACTTCTTTGATTTGGTTTTCTGGATGGTCAGAAGTTCGTGGTTGATCAGAGTTTTGTTTTTCAGATTGTTGTTGTTGTTTTTATGGCTGTGGTTCTGATGGTTGTGGTTCTGTTGGTTGTGATTCTGATGGTGATGGACGTGGAACAAAGTGTTTGATGTGTATTTTGGGTTGAGATGATTTTGATATAGAAGTGTGTTGTTTTTGAGGTGAGACAGAACTAGGGGCAGTAACAGAAGTTGTTTGAGTAACAGGTGTTTTGGGAACAGACTTAATAGTTGAATCATTAATAACAACATTTTTAGAAATAACAGAAGTCTTAGTACCTTTTAGTTTAGTCCTTTTGGCAGATGCAGAGGCAGCTTCTTCAGAATCCTTTCTCTTTAAGAGATTCTTGGGTTTCTCAGCAATCTTAGCCTTCTTCTGGACAGGTTCAGATTCTGCTGCAGGCTGAGTCCTTTTCCTCTGAAGTGGTACTTCTTCTTCTTCTCCTGCATCTGGTAGTGGTTGTTTGACAAGCTGAAACACATTAGCTGGAACAGGTACTCCTTCCCTTTTGCATTCCTCTATATACATCAGTACTATATGTCTGGGTTCTTCAGCAAAGAATAGAGGAAGGTCAGATACTGGAACCCTCTTATTCAAATCAGACATATTCAGCCTCTTTGGAGCAGTAGTGAGTTCATCTACAATCTTGAGTCTTAGAAGACTTTTAGCGTTCAGAGGCTTTCCCATAATAAACTCTAATTCCTATGTAACCCCAGCAGCGTACAGAGCAGCCACTAAACCATTTTCAGTGAGAAGATCTGAGATCAACCTTCCAAATGGGATCCAAGTCCTGATCTTCTGGCCTTTTTCTTTTACAGATTCTCTAGATGCATTTATGTGATTCCACAGATGCATGAACAGAATATAAGGAAGATCTACCTTGGTGCTCTGACTAAGGCAGTACATGAAATAGATCTGTTCATTGTTGACATAATCTGGAGAATTGGTTGATTTCCTGTGGTGGATGCATCCCATGAAGATCTTGGCCCAGATCTTGTAATCAGGCTTCAGATCTTTGAATCTGTTAGAAGCTTGTCCAGCAGTCATAACTTCCTCATAAACCTCTTCCATATCCACACGCCCAGCTGGCAAGTGGGAAACACCATCTGTTTCTTCATAACCTATCAATCTTCTTATCAGATCCTCTGTGATGATAATCTCTTTTCCCAGCACAGATGATAAAATAAACTTGGGATAAACAGATGCATGAATCCAAAATTCCTTCACAAGGAGAGGGTAAACTGGTTAAAACAACCTATCAAAGTATTTCACCCATCCTTGAGCTCTAACAATGGAGCGAAAATCAAACCCATTATTAGCCAGAGAGTCAAACTCAACCATGGATTCACACAGAACTTCTAGTTTATCAACAGGTGTTAGAAGTGTTCTCTTGGGAGGAGAATATGGAGCAGCACCTAAGTTATCTGAAGTCACAGCAGCCATTGTAGATTGGAACTGAGCAGTTGTTGATGAAGAAGACGCCATTGAAGAATGCTATTTCAAACACTTAGGTTTTGAGTTTTTATGCAGAGAGAACAAAAGATGAAAACGCATGTAAATTCTGAGAGTGAAAAGTGTGAAAGTGAATACACAACAAGTATTTATACTAAACACTTAGGCACATCAAAAGTCAGAAAAACGCACGTTTGAGCAAGCATTAAATGAAGAGAATAAAATCATTTCAAAACAATAAATGCTTCTGACAAATTGGGGGGAAAAACCAAGATTTTTACTATTCAAATTTCACCTCAAACGTCTCTTCAGTTATGTACACGCCACCTCTTCAGATTTTGTGTGACACGTGTTTACTTGCATGCTGTTCTGAATTCTCTCAAGAAATGAAACGTTAGCCAACGTTCAGATCCTCTAAAGATGGTTAGTTCAGAGTTTCATATCAGAAATATTGATCAGAATAGAATAAATAATCAGAAGAAATATTTCAGAGTATTTAAGCATTTTTGCATCTGTAACAATTTGCTTCTGATAAATATCATTCTGGACAAAAATCCATACCAATATTTTTCAGAATAAAATTGAATCTATCTTCAACAAGGGGTTTTGTAAAAATATCTGCCCATTGATGATCTGTATCAATAAAGGCTAAGTTTATGATTCCCTTCTGAACATAGTCTCTGATGAAATGATGCTTAATTTCTATATGTTTTGCCTTAGAATGTAAAATGGGATTCTTGGACAAACATATAGCAGAAGTATTGTCACAAAAGATAGAAATGTTACTCTCAAAAATTTGATAATCTTCTAGTTGACTTTTCATCCAGAGCATCTGCGTGCTACATCCAGCAGCAGCAATGTATTCAGCCTCTGTGGTTGAAAGTGCAATTGTGGGTTGCTTCTTGTTGTACCAGGAGATTAGATTTCTTCCTAGAAATTGACAACTTCCAGAAGTACTTTTTTTTCCACTCTGTCTCCAGCGTAGTCAGCATCACAGAATCCAACTAATTTGAAATCATCAGATTTTCTGTAACACAAACCCACATTAGAAGTACCTTTCAGATACCTTAGAATCCTCTTGACAGCTGTCAAGTGTGATTCTCTAGGATCTGATTGGAATCTAGCACACAGACAAACACTGAACAATATGTCAGGTCTAGAAGCAGTAAGATAAAGAAGAGAGCCAATCATACCTCTGTAGAGCTTCTAGTCTACTTTCTTACTTACCTCTTCTTTGCCAAGTAAGCTAGTAGGATGCATTGGAGTCTTTGCCAGCTTGCTGTCAGACATGTTGAATTTCTTCAGAAGTTCTTTAACATACTTTGTCTGATGTATGTAGGTGCACTCTGGATTTTGATTAACTTGGATTCCTAAAAAGAATCTGAGTTCTCCCATCATGCTCATTTCAAATTCTGCCTGCATACATGTAGCAAACTCCTTTCCAAGCATAATATTTGTTGATCCAAAAATAATATCATCAACATAAATTTGGCAAATAAGAAGATCTTTCTTTATTGTTTTACAGAATAAAGTTGTATCCACTTTGCCTCTGATGAAATTCTTCTCCAGAAGAAAATTACTCAATCTCTCATACCAAGCTCTGGGAGCTTGTTTTAATCCATATAGAGATTTCTTTAATTTGAAAACATGATCTGGAAATTTTTCATTTTCAAAACCAGGAGGTTGGTGGACATAAACTTCTTCTTCTATAATACCATTAAGAAAGGCACTTTTAACATCCATCTGATACAGAGTGATGTTATTTTGTGCAGCAAAGGAAATAAGAAGGCGTATAGATTCTAACCTTGCCACTGGAGCATATGTCTCAGTGTAATCAATACCTTCTTGCTGACTGTACCCTTGAGCAACTAGCCTTGCCTTATTCCTCTCAACTTCTCCTTTCTCATTTAGCTTATTTCTGAAGACCCATTTTGTACCAATAATATTGAATCCTTGAGGTCTTTGAACTAGATCCCATACATCATTTCTGCTGAATTGATTTAGCTCTTCTTGCATGGCAATAATCCAATCATTGTCTTGCAGAGCTTCTTCTACAGAAGATGGTTCAATTTCTGATACTAGTCCAAATAGTGATGCTTCAGATGATCTTAGAAAGGATCTTGTTCTGATGGGATCATCCTTCTTTCCAATAATGACATCCTCTGGATGAGAAGCTTTAATTCTGGATGATGATCCTCTGATAGTTGACTCTTCAGAAATGTTTAGATTATTCATCTGAGAAGTTAAGGGAGTAGCATCTAGAGTTGCTTCTGGTTCCTTCACTTAAAGTTTGTCTGCTTCTGGAACTTCAGAGTCAATAAAGACTACTTCCCTATCTGCAGAGTTATCAACCTGCTTTGGCTTTTCAGAGCCAAGCTTATCATCAAATCTGACATGAATGGATTCTTCCACAATCTGTGTCTCAGTGTTGTATACTTTGTAGCCTTTAGAGCGTTCAGAATATCCAAGCATGAAACACTTCTGTGCTTTGGAATCAAACTTGCTCAGATTTTCCTTAATGTTTAACATATAACAAATACATCCAAAAGGATGAAAATATGAAATGTTGGGCTTTTTGTTCTTCCACAATTCATAAGGAGTCTTTTTCAGAAGAGGTCTAACAGACACTCTGTTTTGAATGTAGCATGCTGTATTGATTGCTTCTGCCTAAAAATGTTTTGCCAGATTTGTCTCATTGATCATGGTTCTGGCCATTTCTTGCAAAGTTCTATTTTTCCTCTCTACAACCCCATTCTGTTGTGGAGTTCTAGGACAGGAAAAATCATGAGCAATGCCATTTTCAGAAAAATATTTTTCAAAATATTTATTTTCAAATTCACCACCATGATCACTTCTGACTTTTATAATTTTGAAATTCTTTTCATTCTGGACTTGCTTGCAGAAGTCAAAGAACACAGAATGTGACTCATCCTTGTGTTTTAAGAACTTTACCCATGTCCATCTGCTAAAGTCATCAACAATGACCAATCCATACTTCTTGCCTCTGATGGATGCAGTTTTCACTGGTCCAAACAGATCAATATGAAGTAGTTCTAATGGTTTAGAAGTAGAAACAACATTTTTTGATTTGAAAGATGTTTTTGAAAACTTCCCTTTCTGGCATGCTTCACAAAGAGCATCTGAAGTGAACTTCAGATTAGGGAGTCCTCTGACAAGATTAAGTTTATTAATCTGAGATATACGTCTCATATTAATATGGCCCAATCTTCTGTGCCAGACCCATTGCTCTTCATTAACAGACAAGAGGCATTTAACATTTTGAACTTTAAGTTCTGAAAGATTTATTTTATAAATGTTGTTTTTCCTCTTACCACTAAATAGGATAGAGCCATCCTTCTGACTAATAGCTTTACAACATTTTTGATTAAAGGTAATATCATAACCATTGTCACTTAATTGACTTATGGACAATAAGTTATGCTTTAACCCTTCAACAAGTAAAACATTAGTAATAGAGGGAAGTTTACCATTTCCAATGGTGCCAGATCCAATGATCTTGCCCTTCTGGTTCCCTCCAAACTTCACGTCACCTTCAGATCTAAGTTCCAGGCTTTGGAACATAGACTTTTCTCCTGTCATGTGTCGTGAGCATCCAGAGTCCAGGTACCATGATTGGTGTCCTGACCTTGCTGCTAAGAACATCTGCAACAGGAATTATTTTGTTTTTAGGTACCCAGATCTTCTTGGGTCCTTTGGGGTTAGTTGGTTTGTAGGTTTGTCTAAACTTCTGTTTTACAACATAATGTTTATTCTGACTTGCCTTGGGTTTAAACACATAAGTACTCTTCTCAGAGCTTGTGTGTTTAATGTCATTTAAGTGACCAAATTTGAATTGAGAATACAGAGGTGTCTTCCTGATGAAAAGTTTGTCAACAGGTTTTGGATTGCTTCCAGATGAAGACTCATATCCAATGCCTCTTCTGTTGTTTCCACTAACACCATAGATCATGGAAGACATCTTGCTTCTGTTTATGCTCTTAGTGAGAAATCTCTGAAAACTAGAGTCATATTTTTCTAAAATATTTTCACATGACTTAGTCTCATATTCAGATTCTTGTTGAGTTATTTCAAAGTCATTTTTGATTTTCAAATTTATTTCTTTTTGCTCAACAAGTTCTGTTTTCAGAAGATCAATCTCAGATTCAAGATTGCTTTTCAGCTTCTTGTATTTGAGTTTGATGTTGTTATAACTTTTAAGAACTTATGTTAAAACTTTAATGAGTTCTTCTTTGGTAAGTTTAGCCATTACCTCTTCTGCATCATCATCAGATTCAGATTCTGATTCATATCCTGAGGTACCTTCCTCTTGATCCTCTGTGCTGGCCATCAGTGCAACATTTGCACATTCTTCTTCTGATTCAGAAGATGATTCACATTCATCTGAGTCATCCCATGTTGCCATCAGAACCTTCTTCTTTTTGTTAAACTTCTTCTTGGGTTTTTCTTTCTGAAGTTTGGGGCAATCATTCTTGTAGTGCCCAGGTTCTTTGCACTCATAGCACACAACTTCTTTCTTGGCAGATCTTCTGTGACTAGAAGATTCCTTTCTGTTATCAGATCTTCTGAAGTTGTTGAACTTCTTTCCCTTGTGCTTCCAGAGTTTGTTAATCCTTCTGGACAGCATGGATAACTCATCTTCTTCTTCAGAAGAAGATTCTTTAGAGCTTTCTTGAATAACCTGCAAAGCTTTAGCAGTTTTGTTAGATTTTAATGCAACAGATTTACCTTTTTCTTTCTTCTGAGGTTCATCTTCCTCAAGTTCAATCTCATGGCTCCTCAGTGAGCTGATGAGTTCTTCTAGAGAGATCTTGTTCAGATCTTTGGCCATCTTCAGCGCAGTCACCATTGGTCTCCATCTGATAGGCAGACTTCTGATGATTTTCTTTACATGATCTGATGTAGAATATCCCTTGTCCAGAACTTTCAGCCCAGCAGTGAGTATCTGAAATCTGGAGAACATGGCTTTAATAGATTCAGAGTCTTCCATTTTGAAAGCCTCATACTTCTGGATCAGAGCCAGAGCTTTTGTCTCCTTAACTTGAGAATTTCCCTCATGTGTCATTTTTAGGGATTCAAACATATCAAAAGCAGTCTCCCTGTTTGTAATTTTCTCATACTCTGTATGTGAAATAGCATTCAGTAATATAGTCCTGGCTTTGTGGTGATTTCTGAAGTCTTTCTTCTGAGCATCTGTCATAGATTTTCTGTCAATATTTTTGCCATCCCCATCTGTAGGATGTACATATCCATCTATGACAAGATCCCATAGATCAACATCATATCCTAGGAAAAAACTCTCAATTCTGTCTTTCCAGTAGTCAAATTTCTCCCCATTAAACATTGGGGGTTTGGTGTTGATCCTATCCCTCTCTTCATATTTATTGTTAATATTGGACATTGAATTATCAACCATGGTAACAAATAAATATATATCAAAGTATTTCTCTCTGGATCTTTACTGACACTGTTAAGTGGTAGCACACTCAGAACCGGAGCTCTGATGCCAACTGAAGGTGAGATAATACTTAGAAGGGGGGTTGAATAAGTATGAAAGATTAAGACTTGAAAAATAATCACACAATTATTTTTATCCTGGTTCGTTTAAACAACTACTCCAGTCCACCCTTCCTAGAGTGATTTGCCTTTCTCAACAAGGACTTAATCCACTATTAAATCAAACTGATTACAATAGTAACACCTAAGAACAACAGTTCTTAGTCTTCTCAAGAGCTACTGATTCCAACTGAATCCTCTTAAGGAATATCCTTTACAATCAATGTAAATTAAATACAAGAGTATTAATGCTTCTATAAAGCTTTTATCACAACAGTGATTTTTCTCTTAAGTTTAAGTACAATAAATTCTAAGAAGAATAAGAATGAATGAGAGCTTAGAATATAATAATTTCTTTTCAGCAAATTGTGTCACTGAAGAATGTAGTGAAGTTCTCCTTTTATAGGCAGCTGATCCAAGCAAGCTGAGCGTTGAAAAGAGAGTCCCAAAAAGGTCTGAGCCTTTTTGTCTTCACATCAAGTGACCTTTCCTAGAAGTAGATGGCACAGAAAAATCCTTTTTGTCTGTGTAAGTGTGTCTAGCATAAATAAGGAAAGAGACGTTGAATAGCTCCAACGGATATATTCTTGAATATTTCTTCTTCAATTTTCAGCAAGTTCTTCAGAGTCTGAATGGATCAGAGTCTTCTAATGATGATCAGAACTTTGCTATATCAGAGTCTTCTGCAGCATGTGTGCTTTCAGCGTGTTGATCATCAGAGCATATGTGACACAGAACTTCTGTACTTGGCAGCGTTGGTACTTTTAGAAACTTCTGTAGAATTATGCTTTGAGAAACTCTTCAATCAATATTCTTCTATGCTTTAGATGCTTCAGCTTCAGATGCTTCTGACTATCTTCAGATGCTTCTGACTCAGAATGTTTTGGAGCTTCTTGCTTCAGATCCTTCTGAAGACAACGCTCAGGATCTTCTGTAAGGAGCAATCAGATTCTTCTGTAAAGTGCATCTGGCGCTTCAGAGTCAGGATAACTTCTTGTATCCAAAACAGATTTGCTTCTAGAGAGTTAATTTCAATTCAATCTGCAGTAAAACTCTCAAACAAATTATAGAGTATATAATTCTTAAATATAAATTTCCTAACAGTTATCATCAAAACAAAGAGTTATTATTAAGAACCAATTTGTGTTCTAACACTTTTGGTGGGGGGTCTATCATGGTCATTAATGATAGATTGTGCGACATGTTTTGTGTTTTGCTCTGTCATCCTTTTGGTGAGGGGTCTATCATGTTCATTAATGATAGATTGTGCGATGTGTTTTGCGTTTCGCTCCGTCATCCTTTTGGTGAGGGGTCTATCATGGTCATTAATGATAGATTGTGCGATGTGTTTATTTGTGTTTCGCTCCATCATCCTTTTGGTGGTGGGTCTGGCATTTCGTCGATGTCAGATTGTGCGATATTTTGTTTGTGTTTCTCTCCATCATCCTTTTGGTGGTGGGTCTGGCATTTCGTCGATGTTAGATTGTGCGATAGTTTGTTTGAGTTTCGCTCCGTCATCTTTTTGGTGGGGGGTCTATCATGGTCATTAATGATAGATTGTGCGATATGTTTATTTGTGTTTCGCTCCTTTATCCTTTTGGTGGGGGGTCTATCATGGTCATTAATGATAGATTGTGCGATGTGTTTATTTGTGTTTCGCTCCGTCATCCTTTTGGTGGCGGGGTCTATCATGATCATTAGTGATAGATTGTGCGATAGTTGTTTGAGTTTTGCTCCGTCACCCTTTTGGTGGAGGGTCTGTCATAGTCATTAATGATAGATTGTGCGATATTGTTTCTGTGTGAATTTCGCTCCGTCATCCTTTTGGTGGGGGGGTCTGTCATAGTCATTAATGCCAGATTGTGCGATAGTATTTTGCTCTACCATCCTTTTGGTGGTAGTAGCCATGTGTGTTTCATCCCATCATCCTTTTGGTGATGACGACCTTTTTCCAGTTGCTTACAGTTTACTCAGAGGTTTACCTCATCCAGCATTTTTTCAACCCTCAGGCATCTCTCTTTCTTTTGGACAAATTCAGGGTCTTCTTTATATCTAGTTGACTTCTACCTCGGGAAAGCGAATGCTGTAGCAGTTTATTTCCTTAGTTTAAGACAATTAGATAGGGGCATCTGTCGTACCCCAAATTTGTCCTACCAGTATATACCTTCACCTGTGCATCCATTCACTAACTATATCTAGAAAAAAAGGAGGAGGCTATCTTTGCTTGTGGTTCAAGGTTAAATAAGGTGACTCGGGCAAGTGATGAGTATTATTCAATGGTTTTTGACTTAAATTGGTTAGTCAGTCTAGAGATTGTTTCATGAGTTTTCAATCAGGGTTTCTGTACCCCAAATCATCTGTATGTGGGTCAGTTGTTAGGACTGTGGTTAATCAAATGTTTTATTGTCGATAATCAACAGGATCAAGTTTATTCTTCAATTAAAGTTTAATCATGGTTCTCTGATTTTAAGGCATGTTCTGGCTCAGGGAGTTTTATATTAGAGACTTTGGTTTGTTGATATTCAAATGGCCAAATCCAGATTGATTTATTAATTCAAGGCTCTAGTCTGTTCCCAATTTAGGATAATTCAAGATTAATTCATGGTCAATTCTACTTCTCAAGGTTAACTCAAGTGGCAATTATTTCAAGTCAATAATTTTGTTTGGTTCTCGCGGGATGTCGAGTTTTCGTCATTTTAAGTCAAGAACTTTGAGTTTGGTTATCATGATCTTATGGCGATTTCCAAGTTTTGTTTATGAGTGAGGTGTAAAACTGGTTTCAAAGTCCATTCACAATTCAAATATTATTTTAAGTTCCAAGCCCATTACAAAATCCCACAGTTATGAGCCCATTTGCACAAAAAATGAAACTCTCCTCATTATGGCTGCTGGTGCTTTGTTCAATGGCGTTGGAGGAGGTGTCACTACTACAACAACAACAACATTAGCCTCATCAGGTAATAATGTTAATAATAATAACTATCATTATCATAATAATAATATTATTAATAATAACAATAATAACAACGTTGCTTTGTCACGAGATAACGTTGCTATTCAAAATTTCCCTACTGTGACCGTCACAAACAACTACTCCACTATGTTGCTACCTTCTTCATGTTCTTCCAACATAATTCCTCTACCTCTACTACAAACTACACTCATTACCAACAACAACCACTTGTGGAAGAACAAAACACTCTCCCTGCTATCTGTGGATTCTCTGGTTTACCACTTTTTCCGTCTCAAAATAACCAAACAAACCGAACCAACCGAAACAATAACGGTGTTGTTGATGTTGTTGGTTCTTCTCCTTCAATGGAAGAAACCTCGGCTACAACAAACTGGATTGAAGGTATTTTGAAGGATCTCATTCATACTTCAAACAGTGTTTCCATTCCTCAGCTTATCAACAATGTTAGAGAGACTATATATCCTTGCAATCGAAACCTTGCTCTTGTTCTTGAACACAGGCTTCGTCTTCTAACGGAACCAAACACTTGTGTTCCAGAGAGAAAAAGAAACAACACTGAATAAAGTGTTGTTAACGTTAATGGGAGTGTTTTAGCAGGTTCTAATGTTAATAACTCTTCAGTGAAACTCATGAACCGTGTTGATGATGTTGTTCCAACAAGTTTACATTTTTCTGACTCTTCAACTCTTCTGAACCAAAATCAAAACATGTTTCCCAATTGGGGTGCTACTCAAATCATCAACAACAACAACCCTTCAATTTCGTTGGTTACTTTACCTTCGCAACAACAAACCACGCAACAAGATCAACAGCATCAACTTCACCAGCATCAAGAAGATCTTGCACCTGCACCAACAGCAACCACTACTTCTGCTGAGTTGGCATTAGCAAGAAAGAAGAAAGAGGAAGTTAAAGAACAGAAGAAGAAAGATGAAGAGGGTTTACACCTTCTAACACTTCTTCTCCAATGTGCAGAAGTTGTATCAGCAAAGAACCTAGACCAAGCAAACAAGATGTTACTCGAGATTTCGCAGCTCTCGACTCCTTTCGGGACATCGGCACAACGAGTAGCAGCTTATCTCTCTGAAGCAATTTCTGCAAGACTAGCAAGTCGTGATGCTTCAAACCGCGCCAATGTTTACAGCAAGTAGTCACTTTATTATTATTACCATTCGAAACATACAATGTTTACAGCAAGTAGTAACTAACAGAAAAGAAACTACAAATACAAATGATGTAAAGTCTGAGGACTGCCAATGCTGAGGGCGCCTGCCTGTCTGGACCACTGGCTTTCGCTGGGGAATACTTTCTGAGTCTACGAGCTTAGACGGCTGATAAGTTCGTATGAAAAAACAGAAATCCTTCTCGAAAGGAAATGCAATCCTGGTCGATCAACTGCTGTACCTTCGCCCGGAAAACTTTACAATCTTCAGTTGCATGCCCTAGAGAGCCACCATGGTAACCACACTGAACTTGGGGATTGTACCCAGGAGGGTAAGGTTCTGGCACAGGCTTGAGAACTTTCATCTCCACCAAAGCGTTCTGAACCAACTGTGGCAAAAGCAGACTGTACGGCACAGGAACTGGGTGGGAAGGACCATTCCTTCGTTTCAAACTGCTACGAGGTCTGTGCCGATTCTGACGCTGAGTCTGATAACCTTGGCCACGAGTTCGCTGAGCGACATAAGACTCCTGATATGGTGCCCCAGGCACAGTGGTCTGTCCAGAATAACGAGGTGCGGAAGATACTGGTCGCTGAGAAGACGAAGAACCAACAGATTTCACCGATTCGTCTCGAGGATACCCAACATCATTCCTGACTGCGTTTCCCCCAACTCCTTCTTCGGTTTGACGAGCCTGACCGCCTGCAACATTCTGGATTTTTCCAGTCTTTACACCGTACTCGATGCGCTCTCCTGCCCTTACCCACTCAGAGAAATTTGGTGCGACTCCAATCATTCCTTCAAAGTACGAACTCTGCAAGGAGTTTACGAACATGCTTTTCAATTCTCGGTCTTGAAGCGGTGGTTGTACTCTAGCAGCAAATTCTCTCCATCTCTGAACATACTTTCTGAAAGGTTCATTGTTCCCTTTAGACAATTCTTGCAGTTGCACGCGACTAGGAGCTTCAACAAGATTGTAGTCATACTACTCCAGGAATGCTCTGGCTAAATCCACCCATGATTGGATCTGATCCCTCTCTAACTGCATATACCAACTCAGAGATGCCCCAGTCAGACTATCCTGAAAGCAGTGAATCATCAACTTGTCGTTGTGCACGAATGGAGTCATTCTTCGGCAGAACAACACCAAATGTTGCTTCGGGAAACTGTCTCCTTTGTACTTTTCAACCTCCGGCATTCTGAACTTCGGAGGTAACACTAGGCCAGGAACCAGACACATGTCTGCAGCATTAGGGTTAACAACGTCTTTACCTTTCAAGGCTTTGAATCTTTCATCCGATGCACGAAACCTCCTAGCACACCCGGGAGCTAATGGGTCTTCAGTCTTTGCCATTAGGACTTCTCTTCGGGACTTTGGCATAGGGAAAGCAACACTCTGGTAGTCTGGAGTATCAACAGAAGGATAACGTTCACTTCGGACAACAAACTGCTCACGTAGACCCTGGTCTTCAACAGAAGGCTGTACAAGCTGAGCTGTGATGACGAGAAAACGCATCGATTATATCGCTAGATTTCATTGACGTTTTATCGCGCATTCACCGTTTTAACGCTCGATTTCTCGAGTTTTTCTTACTATTTTGCAGGTACATCGTTATGTGAGGCCGAATCATGAATTAAGAAGAAAGGAACGAAAGAAACCACAAGAAATGAAGCAAGGCAGAAGCCTGCAAAAAGTCTGCATAATTTGTAACAGCCACGGTCGTTACAAGGGTGTCACGACCGTGACACCCCAATTTGGGCCATCACGACCGTGAGGAAGTAGTCACGACCGTGACACTTAAAATCCTCAAATAACGAACGTGAAGACCTTGTCACGCCCGTGACAAGGATAAAACTTAGTTTTGACTCAGACTACGTCAAGCCACCACTGAAGACCACTTCTCCTAGTAATTCTCCTCAAGGCAGCACGTGAAGACGACTTCTCCCATTTTCTGCTGCCACTTTCCAACATTTTCTCAACCACTTCAGCAAAGCCCAAGAAGAAAAATACCAAGACACCAGCCCATCAAAGGCTCTATAAATAGTACCAGCTGAGGTGAACTGAGGACAGACTTCACTATCCAAAATTCCTGCGGAAGCTCTGCCGAATTACCTTACGAACCAGAATTTTATTCCAGCATTAATTTACTTTCTGTCTTGTTTTATTTGTATCCAAACCAACCGTGTAACAATTTCCAACATTAGGGAATTGTTATATTTTTATTTGTTTCCAACCTTCAGCATTCGTTTTAATTTTTATTTCCGCCTACTCCAAGCCTTCCGGTCTGTGGAAGAAGGAGTCTACTCAGATATTTGTTAATCAGGTTTTTCAATTTATTGCACTTTAATTTAATTATAATGTCTATTTATTTTTCTGCCATGAGTAAGTTATCATTTAATTCTGTGTCTGATTCAACCTCGATGAGTATCTAAATACCTTAGGGCGGTATGTAGTTATAACAAACTTAACCGGTAAAATATAACCATAGGCTAAAATAATTAATCACTTAACATTTTGGCTGATACTTTTTAATTAAAATAGACCTTTTCGTTACGAGAGTAAGAAAAGGGTATTAGGTTGGGTCAAGACCACGAGAGTGTGAGATTTAACCAGATAGCTAAAGTTAGGCATTTAAATTAAACACAGCGAGAGCGCTTTAAGATAAATTAGAATTATTTAGTCTCCAAAAATTACCTCTAAACACTTATGGGCTAGCGAGAGCAGGCATAGGGCTTTAGGGATAAGATCTGATACAAGACCACGAGAGTGTGAGTTGAGGGTATTTAAACTAGTAATCTCTACCGAATAGATTAAGTGAACATCTTTATAAGCCTAGGTTAGATTGACCCACCTAAGTTAGTATAATTACATACCGACCGCCTTAGTATTATTTTATTAAAAACTTAAATTTAATTCCGCCTTTATTAGTCTTAAAAACCAACAACAATCGTGACAACCATTCGCCTTAGCTAAACTAGAAGTTCATCTAGCACTAAGTAACAATAGAATCCCTGTGGATCGATAATCTTAAATATTACTTCGATAGGCTGTGCACTTGCAGTAAGATACCGCTAGACGCATAAGTAGACACGTCTTTAGCCCATCAAGTTTTTGGCGCCGTTGCCGGGGATTCCTTAATTTAGTTACTAGTGCATTTAGGTAGCATTGTCTAGACTAAGGTATCAACTATTTAATTTAATCTAATCTCCGAGTGTATGCCAAGTACTCGCTCCAAAAGCGAAGACTTGCAACCTCTAATCCCTGAATCGGAACGCTTCTTACACGTAAGAAGACGTATATTCGATTTCGAAAATAATTCCAATATTCCAGATCTTCAATTAGATCCGCCTGAACCAGTCGTAAAATCAGAAGACGCAGGGATGGCTGAAGAACAAACTCATCCACTCAAGTATTACGCTAATCCTTCGCAAGGTGAACCGCATTCAAGCATTGCAGCGCCGGCTATCAACCGAAATGATTTCGAACTAAAACCTTCGTTGATATCAGCCGTGCAACAAAATCAATTCGCCGGAAATCCTACCGAGGATCCGAATCTTCATCTTTCGATCTTTGTGCAATATGCAGATACCGTAAAAGCCAATGGAGTTACCCAAGAAGCCATTAGACTACGTTTATTTCCTTTTTCGCTTCGAGACAGAGCAAGAGCTTGGCTTCAATCTCTGCCTTCGAACTCAGTAACTACGTGGGCAGAACTTAAGAAAGTTTTCTTGAATAGGTATTTTCCACCTAGCAAGACAGCCATGCTGAGAGCTCAGATCAACGGATTTAAGCAAAGAGAAAGTGAATCATTATTCGAAGCTTGGGAACGCTATAAGGATCTACTTAGACTTTGTCCACATCATGGATTAATAGACTGGATGGTCATCCATACCTTCTATAATGGACTCTTGTACAATACAAGAATGACAATTGACGCTGCCGCGGGTGGTGCATTGATGGACAAAGAATATAGAGATGCCTATGCACTTATCGAAAGTATGGCTCAAAATCATTACCTTTGGGGAAGCGAGAGAGTCGCAACTGAGAAACCAACAAAAGGAGGTATGTACGAAGTAAGTAGTATGGACCAAGTCAATGCGAAATTTGACCAACTAAGCCAAAAGATCGACAACTTGGCCATAACACCTGCAGCCACCGTGGCTGCAGTAACACCTAACTGTGAGTTATGTGGAGACCCAGGACACGAAGTTTCTGATTGTCAACTATTGGCAGGAACTCCCACTAATCAAGTGAATTATGCTCAAGGAAACCCTTACTCAAACACATACAACCCAGGTTGGAAGAATCATCCGAACTTCTCCTATAAGAATAACAATGCTTATTACGCACCAGGTCAAGCACCAGCTACATCACCAGGATATCAAAAGACTGCTCCTAATATCCCTAGAAAATCGAACCTTGAATTGATGATGGAGAGCTTTATAGCTAGCCAATCTCAGACGAACAAGGACTTCTTAAACCAAAACATTCACACTAGTGAGAAGATTAAACAATTAGTGAGCAAGGTAGACGCATTAGCTACACATAACAAAATGCTTGAAACTCAAATTTCACAAGTAGCTCAACAACAAGCACCTACTGCTGCACCAGCTGGAGTATTCCCTGGACAACCTCAACCTAACCCGAAAGGACATGCTAACGCTGTAATATTAAGAAGTGGCAAGGAACTTGACGGACCTACCGATCCAAGACTTGACAATCCAGCCATGTACCAAAAACCGGATAAACCGACTGAAGTGGTGAATGATCCAGAAGAAAAGGAAGATGAAAGTCGAGAGGTAGTGGAGAAAGAACAACCTTATGTGCCTCCACCACCCTATAAACCACCAATTCCGTACCCTCAAAGATTAATAAGTTCCAAGACGACGGGTCAATTTAAGAAATTTGTCGAACTTCTGAAACAGTTGAATATTACTATTCCGTTTACAGAAGCAATTACCCAAATACCCTCGTATGCCAAGTTTCTAAAAGAAATCTTATCCAATAAGAAAAAGATAGAGGATAACGGAACAGTTACACTTACTGCCGAGTGTAGCGCCATAATTCAAAATAACATGCCTCCTAAGCTAAAAGATCCAGGAAGTTTCTCTATACCCTGTGTAATAGGAAAATTCGTCATTGACAAAGCTCTATGCGATTTAGGAGCCAGTATCAGTGTTATGCCCTTAACTATTTGCAAAAGGCTAGACATGGGAGACCTAAGACCAACTAAAATGTCTGTTCAACTAGCCGATCGCTCTGTTAAATATCCTGTAGGCATACTAGAAAACGTCCCAGTACGTATAGGACAATTCTACATTCCTACTGATTTTATAATCATGGACATCTCTGAAGACTCCACCACACCTATCATACTAGGAAGACCATTCTTAGCTACTGCCGGAGCCATAATAGACGTAAAAAGAGGAAAGCTAACCTTTGAAGTAGGTGAAGAGAAAGTCGAATTTGTTTTAACACAATTCTTACAATCACCAGCTATAGAGGATACATGCTATCTAATGGACGTAATTGACGAATGTGTAAGAGAAATGGAACTGGAGGAGACCACTTATTCTGAAATAATGAAAATTCAAATCCCTCCGATTTTCGAAGATGATAATTGGCGAAAACCGTATCAGGATGATAGTCTAAGCGAAAGTTTAGCACTTACACCGGATCCCATGCCAAGTAAAGATAAACCTACATAAGGATTAAAAACTTTACCTAATAACCTAAGGTACGAATTCTTAGACGTTGAATGTAAAAGACCAGTTATAGTAAATTCCAATTTAGGAACTATAGAGACAAAGAAACTTTTAGATGTCTTGAAGAAATATCCAACTGCATTAGGATATAACATATCTGATCTCAAAGGAATATGTCCTTCAGTTTGCATGCATCGTATTCTGCTAGAAGAAGATTGCAGAACCTCCAGAGAATCTCAAAGAAGAATTAACCCAACTCTTAGCACTGTAGTAAAGGAAGAAGTCAAGAAATTATTAGATGCAGGGATAATATACCCAATCTCTGATAGTGAATGGGTTAGTCCAATACATGTAGTGCCAAAGAAAGGAGGTATCACTGTGGTGAAAAACGCACAAGGCGAATCGTTATCGCAAAGAGTAGTGACGGGATATAGAGTGTGCATAGATTATCGTAAGCTAAACAAAGCCACTCGAAAAGATCATTTCCCACTACCTTTCATAGATCAAATGTTAGAACGACTAGCCAAGCATTCTTACTTCTATTACCTTGATGGGTACTCAGGATTTTTCCAAATCCCTATCCATCCTGATGACCAAGAGAAGACTACATTCACATGTCCTTATGGAACGTTCGCTTATAGGCGAATGCCCTTTGGATTATGCAACGCTCCTGCAACCTTTCAAAGATGTATGATGTCAATCTTCGCAGATTTTATAGACAACATCATGGAAGTGTTCATGGACGACTTCTCTGTATGCGGGCAGAGCTTTGAAGGATGTTTATCAAACTTAGAAATGGTGTTAGAAAGATGTGTAAAAGTAAATCTCGTGCTTAACTGGGAGAAATGTCATTTTATGGTCAACGAAGGAATAGTATTAGGTCATGTAATATCAGACAAGGGAATTGAAGTTGATAAGGCTAAGATGAAGTAATAAAAGATCTTCAACCCCCTAAAACCGTTCGAGAAATACGAAGCTTTTTAGGACACGCCGGTTTTTACCGACGATTCATCAAAGATTTCTCGAAAATCACCAAACCTCTTACTGGGTTATTAATGAAAGACGCTGAGTTCATGTTCAATGAAGATTGTCTTAAGGCATTCGAAACTCTAAAAACAGCCCTCATCACCGCACCAATCATGCAACCCCCTGACTGGAGATTACCTTTTGAAATCATGTGCGATGCGAGTGACTATGCTGTAGGCGCAGTTCTGGGCCAGAGAAAGGAAAAGAAACTCCATGCGATTTACTATGCCAGTAGAACCTTGGATTCTGTCCAGATGAACTACGCTACTACAGAAAAAGAATTGCTAGCAGTTGTCTTTGCGCTTGACAAATTCCGCTCTTACCTAGTTGGAGCGAAAATAATCATTTACACAGACCATACTGCTATCCGATATCTATTAACTAAGAAAGATGCCAAACCAAGACTCTTAAGATGGATTTTACTCTTACAGGAGTTTGATCTAGAAATAAAAGATAAAAAAGGTACTGAAAACGTCGTAGCGGACCATTTATCTAGAATAGAAGTTATTAAACCCGAACAAGTGCCGATTAACGATGATTTTCCGTATGAACAGCTGATAGCACAAATAGGAAGCGACCTAGCGCAGTTAGATATAGATGAACCAGAACCCATGGAAATAATACAGACAACTGTAGGACTGCCATGGTACGCTGACATTGTCAACTACCTCGTCGCAGGAGCTCTTCCACCAGATCTAACCTACCAGCAGAAAAAGAAATTCTTTCATAACCTGAAACAATACTATTGGGATGAACCGTTATTGTTCAAAAGAGGACCAGATGGAATCTTTCGCCGATGTATTCCCGAAGAAGAAATAGAAGATGTCATTGCTCAATGTCATTCATCTCCTTATGGTGGACATGCAAGCACTTCCAAGACTTGTGCAAAAATCTTGCAAGCCGGCTTATACTGGCCTAATCTATGGAAGGATGTCCACATCGCTGTTATAAGTTGCGATCGGTGTCAACGCACTGGCAATATTTCAAGAAGAGATGAAATGCCCCAAAAGGGAATTTTAGAAGTAGAAATCTTCGACGTCTGGGGAATAGATTTCATGGGACCATTCCCATCATCTTTCGGTAATAATTACATACTCGTAGCTGTTGACTATGTCTCGAAATGGATCGAAGCCATAGCTTCTCCTACAAACGATGCACGAGTAGTAATGAAGCTTTTCAAAAACATAATCTTTCCCAGATTTGGTGTACCTCGACTCGTCATAAGTGACGGTGGCTCGCACTTCATTTCGAAAATCTTTGACAAATTACTATCTAAGTATGGAGTAAGACACCGTGTGGCTACGCCGTATCACCCACAAACAAGTGGACAGGTCGAAGTCTCAAACAGAGAGATTAAAGAAATCTTAGAAAAGACTGTCGCCATATCTCGGAAAGATTGGTCATCTAAACTTAATGAAGCTCTATGGGCTTATAGGACCGCTTACAAGACACCCATAGGTACTACACCTTTCAAACTAGTTTATGGAAAATCTTGTCACCTCCCAGTAGAACTGGAACACAAAGCTTATTGGGCGATCAGAACTCTCAATATAAACTATAATGCTGCAGGAGAAAAGCGAATCCTAGACATTAACGAATTAGAAGAATTAAGGTTAGATGCATATGAAAATGCTAAGATATATAAAGAAAGAACTAAGCGATGGCATGATAAACGCCTATCCAGGAAAGAATTCAGTGTGGGAGACGTCGTACTCCTCTTTAATTCAAGACTTAGGCTCTTTCCTGGAAAATTAAAGTCTAGATGGTCAGGACCCTTTGATATAACTAAAGTATTCCCAAGTGGAGCAATAGAAATTAAGGGTAAGGATAGTGAACCATTCATAGTAAACGGACAACGTCTAAAACACTATCATAAAGTTGAAAATAGAGGTTATGCGAATAATCTAAAGCTTTTAGAATTGTCCACCAATTCCCCTGATTAATCTAAACCAAAGCATTACGTCAGGCTTTTGACAATAAAAACAGCGCTTAGTGGGAGGCAACCCATTTACCTATTTACTTATTTAAACTATTCTTTTCTTTTAGAGCATTTTTAATTATCTTTATTACTATTTGTTTAAATTGTTTTGTCAGTTTTATTTTACATCACATTTACCGCCATTTACATTTCAGCATTTCATTTTCTTATTTTTATCTTAAATCACTTTTTACAGATTTTCTAAAGTCTTTTCCACTGATTTGTTTCCCCCGTATTTTCACTGACCATGGCTAACCAACCCATTAACTATATGGAAACCAAATTTAGAGGTAGGAACCAAAGAATGAAGTTCGAAGAGTTATCACAGAGGCAAATGGATTTGACCCTGTACCCAAATGATAGGACTATGGAAACCTTAGGTATACATGATAGTGTCATGTACTTGTTCAACCGACTCGGATGGGAGAATGCAATGATCCAGCACAAGTTTGCGACCTACCGCGAGCTCACCCTTGAGTTCCTTAGTTCCCTACTTTACCTACCTGAGCGCGGTTTTGGGTCTAGGAAAGGATTTATTAGTTTCCGCCTATTTGGAATAGAATACGACTTTAACCATAAAGAACTAGCTGACCTGTTAGGATTCCCTAGTGGACCTTTTGCTTTTACTACCACACAGGTAGAATTGATGGATGTGGAGCTAGATTTCTTTTGGGGAACTCTGACCGGAAACTACCACCCTGAACCAAATGACATGAACAATGATGAGATCCATAACCCTGCTCTCCGTTACTTCCACAAATTCCTCGCCCATACCTTCTTTGGAAAAGAAGAAAACATTACCGGAGTCTCTAAAGATGAATTATTTATTATGTCATGTTTCACTACTGGACAGTCTGTTAATGGTGTACCTTTCATGATGCAAACCTTCACCCGCATCCAAGAAGAACCTGAATTACCTATAGTGGTAGGAGGTCTTGTAACCATGATTGCTGATGCCTTAGGACTTAGGTACCAACTGGACAGGTGCACCTGTCTGAGAACCATCCGCCTAATGAATCTTAAATTCTGCTTCAATAGACATATCATAAGGAATTTAGGACGCCCACCTTTTGAGTACCTGATCCGGAACGAGGTAGTCACCCTGTTCACATTGCCCAATCATGCTAAAGTAAGTGTTCATAATAAGGATAACTGGCTTTATGAGTTAAACCCACCTGATTATCCAGCCACTCCTGAAACACCTCAGTCTCACAGGATAACAGATGATATAATGACCGCTGTTGAAACTGACCCTGAGACACCTCCTGGATACCATGACACTGACCCAACTGACAAAGATCATGAAACCCCTGGAGCGAATCACGGAGAGTACGCTAACAACTTACAGAACATCATGCACACTCTCAATGCCTACCAAACTGACATTAATCTATTCAAAGAAGACATTAAGAGTATGCGATTGGACATCATAGGATTGACTGACATGGCCTGCGAACAATTCTATCATTTGGACTCCGCCATCGAAGACCTGAAGAAACGCCTTTGAAACGGCTATCAGTGATTTAGTTTATTATTTTTTTTTCTCATTATTTTTTCTCATTATTTTCGTTTCCAGTTAAATTTATCTTTCGCAACAATCTCATAACATAATTTCCGTTTATGTAATTTCAATTTTTCTTTATGCCATGCACTTTTTATTTCAATTATTTCTTCATTTTTAACAGCTTATATACTTTTTCTACTTTTTCTATATACTGTATGACCATATACTGTATGACTACATTATTTTATGTATACAATCTTAGGTTCATATACTACTGTGTTGCAAATGATATATAATATGGTGTGTGTTTAATATAAGTGTTACTAAATAAAATAAATTATTATCAATTTATAAATAACATGAGACAATGTCTTTTCTGGGAATTATTCAGCACAACAAGCCCTCACGGTCGTCACACCTCACTTACGATCGTGACGTGCTCATTTAGCGTGTCACGACCGTCAGGCCCCTGTCACGACCGTGACGACCTCTATTACAGGGATCGTGAGAAACAGAACTGTTTCTCATCGTGTCCCCTCTTCTTCTCCATCCATAACCTATCCAAACCACTACCCACTCATTCCAAAACCGCCGTAACCTCTCCACTACCCCCATTTATCCTCCATTATCACCTACCATTTCATTATCACTCTCCCGTATTTAACCCGAACCTCTATCTCCCTCATTCTACCACTTTTCTCACAAAAACCTCACAAAATCCTTCCACCCTCACTCTTCACTCTTGCATGTTATGGATTCCATCATCTTTAGAGAAGGTGAAGCTGGAGTAACCCAGAGAGACCGTTTCATTCGCTTCCAGAACCGCGGTCTGCAACCCACCCGCTACATTGCCACTGACTGTCTACGAGAACTCGGAATGTTGTCCAGCGTTCAAAGCCTACTGCAAAAGGTCGGTCTGTGGGACCTCTGTCGTCAGCCTCAGCCGACTTTCGAACTTCTGACGCTGGAGTTCCTCAGCTCTTACAGTTACATCACCTCTCCCGGTTCTCAGAGTCAGCTTACCGGCATCGTAACATTCATATTGCACGGCCGGGAGTTCAACCTCACGCAAACCAGGATCGCCGAGCTGTTAGGTTTCGATCACGGCACCAAAGCCCACCGCCGCGTGCCCGACAATTTCAGTGAACAAGCATTCACTTTATGGCACGACCTCACCAACACCCGTGCATCCACATTCCAGAGCCTCAACGCCACACACATCCACAACTCGGCTATCCGCTATTTTCACCGGGTCATCTGCAACACAATCTTTGCCAGAGAAAGCAACCACAAGCTCAACTCCAAGGAGCTTCTGTTCTTATACTGTGCTCTCCATGACGAGCCAATCAACGCTGCCCCGTTCATGCTTTACCACATCCAGGCCATTGCGCACCGAGGCTCCTCCCCGTTCTTCATCGGCGGCATCGTCACCACCCTCGCCATTCAGTTGGGGCTTGGTGACGCGCTCGCTAATCAGCCTCACCTCGCCGCCGAATTCCTGACCATGAGCTACTGCCGGTCCGCCCACCTGATCGCGCAGCGAGAGGATGGCAGGTACAACCCTGTTGTCAATGGCACCGTTTTCCACCACATCACTCTGCCGTCCCGCACCCGCATCGACCCATCCAACCGAGCCAACTGGCTCTTTGTTTTACCAGCTGCTGCCGATCACATCCCGGTTCATGATGATCAGGCAGACGCCCCAGTGGACGAGATGCAGGACGCTATGGATGCAGCTGGCCTGTCCAGGATATCCCCGAGACATCTACCAGGCAGCCCCCTGCTCCCGCAGTCACACTTGAGGAGGTCCTACTTGCGATTCATCAGCAGAACCTGATGAACGCCGCTCTGGAGCGACGACAGAAGGCGCAGTACGATGCTTTACTCGACACCATTGCTGCCAACCAGGAAGCCACTAATGAGCGATTTGGAGAACTTTTCGGCGAGCTCGAGGCGCTCCGCATCAGCATTACTGCTACCTCCGGCACCGGCTCTGATCCCGACGCGACTCCCTCCAGACGCCGCTCTCGCACCAGAGGCCGAGCCCGCGGTTCTCAGCAGCAGTAGTTTACTTTTATGTTGTTTTTCATTTTTTAGTCTTGTACTGTATTTGTACCGCATTTATATCACAACATTGAGGACAATGTCTGATATAGTGTGGGAGAGGTACTTTTCATTTCAGTGTACTTTCAATTCCGTTGTATTCCTTTTAGCAAAATCAATGAAATGAGCAAATCTGTGCGTTATTTTCTTTAATTTCGAGCTTTCCCCGATTATTAAGACATACCAGAAAAATCTTTAATTACTCGCATTACTCGACTTACCACCGAATGGTTCGTAATTACGAAGCCGGGAACGATTAAACAGGACCAATACAATCTTGACACCTTCGACCCCCTGCTTAAGGAAATTCCATCCCGATCACCATTGCGAGTGCACCTTTAGTTTCAGTTCAAAAGTAACCCCCAGTAGTTTATACTAGCAGTCAGCACCGTCTGAACACAAACCACGTGGGGAGCCGATGAATATAAGCGTTTGATGCCTAATCAATAATGATCCTTCGTATCTCGATGCAAAATGAAAAGAAATTGCACCAAAGTACACGGTCGCAGATAAGAAACGAGAAATATGAGAAGGAATCCGTTTCGAGTTGGTTCAGAGGTACTGGTTCTGAACTCGGTAGGGCGTGCTACAGCTCGATCCCCCACAACCTCCGAATCGGATAAAACATGAAGGGTTACCACACTCGTGTACCAGACCCCGTGCTAAAAAAGGATCAAAATCGCTAACCGGCTACTCCACTACGTGCGTGCGAAGGCAAAGGGCTTAATGTGACTGCGCTAGAACGAAGCCGGGCGAAATAAGATCGAAAAACTCTAGGTGAAATCGTAATGTGATTGCCGATTGTTTCGCTTGATGGGAAGTCGACGACATAGCTTGTTGCTTGTGTCATTAGTGTATCGGTAGTGTTCTGTCAAAGTACCGGACTATCCGACGAAACGATCCACCGTACGGTTTGTTACGAGTATGCGCGAATAAAATCTTGTCCGCCGATTATCAACCGACTATTTGCTTGAGGACAAGCAAAGGTTTAAGTTTGGGGAAGTTTGATGACGAGAAAACGCATCGATTATATCGCTAGATTTCATTGACGTTTTATCGCGCATTCACCGTTTTAACGCTCGATTTCTCGAGTTTTTCTTACTATTTTGCAGGTACATCGTTATGTGAGGCCGAATCATGAATTAAGAAGAAAGGAACGAAAGAAACCACAAGAAATGAAGCAAGGCAGAAGCCTGCAAAAAGTCTGCATAATTTGTAACAGCCACGGTCGTTACAAGGGTGTCACGACCGTGACACCCCAATTTGGGCCATCACGACCGTGAGGAAGTAGTCACGACCGTGACACTTAAAATCCTCAAATAACGAACGTGAAGACCTTGTCACGCCCGTGACAAGGATAAAACTTAGTTTTGACTCAGACTACGTCAAGCCACCACTGAAGACCACTTCTCCTAGTAATTCTCCTCAAGGCAGCACGTGAAGACGACTTCTCCCATTTTCTGCTGCCACTTTCCAACATTTTCTCAACCACTTCAGCAAAGCCCAAGAAGAAAAAGACCAAGACACCAGCCCATCAAAGGCTCTATAAATAGTACCAGCTGAGGTGAACTGAGGACAGACTTCACTATCCAAAATTCCTGCGGAAGCTCTGCCGAATTACCTTACGAACCAGAATTTTATTCCAGCATTAATTTACTTTCTGTCTTGTTTTATTTGTATCCAAACCAACCGTGTAACAATTTCCAACATTAGGGAATTGTTATATTTTTATTTGTTTCCAACCTTCAGCATTCGTTTTAATTTTTATTTCCGCCTACTCCAAGCCTTCCGGTCTGTGGAAGAAGGAGTCTACTCAGATATTTGTTAATCAGGTTTTTCAATTTATTGCACTTTAATTTAATTATAATGTCTATTTATTTTTCTGCCATGAGTAAGTTATCATTTAATTCTGTGTCTGATTCAACCTCGATGAGTATCTAAATACCTTAGGGCGGTATGTAGTTATAACAAACTTAACCGGTAAAATATAACCATAGGCTAAAATAATTAATCACTTAACATTTTGGCTGATACTTTTTAATTAAAATAGACCTTTTCGTTACGAGAGTAAGAAAAGGGTATTAGGTTGGGTCAAGACCACGAGAGTGTGAGATTTAACCAGATAGCTAAAGTTAGGCATTTAAATTAAACACAGCGAGAGCGCTTTAAGATAAATTAGAATTATTTAGTCTCCAAAAATTACCTCTAAACACTTATGGGCTAGCGAGAGCAGGCATAGGGCTTTAGGGATAAGATCTGATACAAGACCACGAGAGTGTGAGTTAAGGGTATTTAAACTAGTAATCTCTACCGAATAGATTAAGTGAACATCTTTATAAGCCTAGGTTAGATTGACCCACCTAAGTTAGTATAATTACATACCGACCGCCTTAGTATTATTTTATTAAAAACTTAAATTTAATTCCGCCTTTATTAGTCTTAAAAACCAACAACAATCGTGACAACCATTCGCCTTAGCTAAACTAGAAGTTCATCTAGCACTAAGTAACAATAGAATCCCTGTGGATCGATAATCTTAAATATTACTTCGATAGGCTGTGCACTTGCAGTAAGATACCGCTAGACGCATAAGTAGACACGTCTTTAGCCCATCAAGCTGCAATAAGGTTGTTCACTTGCGGAAGGTCTTCGTCACGCGTAGATCCATACAAGGGATTGGACATCACAGTGAAACCTGACAAGGTATCAACGAACTGGAAGCTGCTCTCTGACATAGCTCCCAACAACTGCCACCTGACTTCACTGCTTGATTCTGCTCAAGTCTGCTTCAACCCCTTGGTCGTCTTCAACACTCCACACTTGCCTCGAACAATCCCCGAGAATCACCCTCTGGATAGAACAAAGGCTGGATAAGTGCTTTGGCCAGCTAGAGAAATGCTATGCAATGTGATTTATGCAGACAAAATACAAAAATGCTAACGTGCATGTGTGCATTGGGGAATATTACTCCCCCCATTCTAGTGCTAATACATTTGATACAGGGTAGCGCCGTGACAGTGCGGTGACAAAAGTTGCGAGAAGTTGAAATTCAATCACGACAGAGAAAACAACTCATATATTGAACAGGCCTTCGGAGGCAAAAGTATAACTCTTCTTGAAGCTATCCCTAACCTCATCATCCGCAAGGGCAACCAAACTCAATATAGAATTCACATCCGGAGTGGGCAGCCTATACGCAACTGTCTTCCGCACACTACCCATATCAACAGTCAGAAGTCCGGAGCACTAGAACAGGGAAGTATGTAATGCACCTGTAGCACAGACACACGTTAATGAAATGCAATGATAAATGGGTATGCAAACAATGCAATGCAAACAGCTGCAACAGGGGGTCAAGTGCCCTGAATAAGAAGCCCCCAGTCACACCAAGAACAGGTCTCAGACAGACCCTCCAATACTCCTCAAACCCTGGTCTCAGACAGACCTCACAAAGAATTCCAGCCTGGTCTCGGGTAGACCCAATAATATAACCCACACCTGGTCTCTGATAGACCCCAACCATAACTCCAACTGGTCTCTGATAGACCTCACACCATAACTCTGACTGGTCTCTGATAAACCTCACAACTGCCCATAAATACTCAGGATCTCAGATCAAGAAATAACCGGTATCTGAAAGTCTAGTTACCTGCATAATAACAATAATATAATGCTGAAAGTAAATGACAGAAATATAAATCCATACAAAATCCTCGACGGGAAAACAAGCGCTAGGATTGACTCTCTCAAGGGATGTTGGATCCCAAATGCATAAGGAACTATCGCAGTCCTTAGCAGCCAGGGGACGTTGGATCCCCAGCAGAGTCGCCAGCTGCTGGGGATGACCCCAAAAACCCAGGAAAAAACCTAAGGCGAGACTCGAATAGGGAACTATCGCAGTCCCCAGCAGAGTCGCCAGCTGTCGCTACCGCGAAAATCTGCGCCGGCTGAACAGAAGAGTCGCCACCGTGCGTTATTTATCCCAAAGGAGGGAAAGGAAACGCTCGAAGTAAACCTAACGCAAAGACGGGAAAAGGTATGGTCATCGCAACCAAAACCTGGGTTCGGGAGTCGGTTACGCAAGGGGAAGGTATTAGCACCCCTCACGTCCATCGTACTCGATGGGATCCACGCTTGCTTGGTTTGCACGGATTATACTTCTATCTAAACTAAAGGATGAGGTCTGAAAAGAAAAGAAAACATGACTCGGTAAAGCATCTCACTTTATGCCTACGTATTCCCGTCTGGAACGAGAAATCAGAGTCAACGTAGTTCGCCTAACTACGGGGGAGGATGGGTGAAGGTTGCTCGCTAGGATGTCGCATCCTATGCCTACGTACTTCCACACAGCATGGAAGATCAGAGCAAACGTAGTTCGGGCTACGCACGACACAAGCTGTTCAAGTGTCTTTTATGAAAAATCTCACCTTAAACAAGGGTTTTCTTATTACAAAAAGGTTTGTGTTTGTTCAAATCTTTTGACGGAAGAAATGAATTGATTTCTGTTATAACCTTTATTAATGTTTTTCTGTTGTTTTGAAGAAAGAAGAGATGACACTCTACAAATCTTAGGGTTGCAAAGGGATAAAACCTACCCTAATGTTATCATGCATGGGTTAAGACCTAATGTCTATCATGCTCCTCTCTTGCGCAGAGAGAAACAGAGATCCTAAGGGATAAACGAAAACAGAAACAGCAGATATATATAATAAAGCGGTAAAATGCATGGATGCAACAATACAAGCGAGGCAAGGGAGTCCCACTCAACCTCGAACCTAGAAAACAATAGGAAAAAGTGAACAGAATTCACTTTCAACCTAACAGGTTAAACAACAAGCAATACAGTCAGGGAAATTCACACAATACATCAAGAATTATCAACAGCAAAACTAAACAGCAAAACAGGCTTCATCAGCATCTGTGTTCAAGTCAGCATCAACTATCCACAAGCTTCAAGCAAGCATCAGTCTCTTATCTTCAATCTCTCCATGGCTTTTCTTCAAGTCCTAATCTCCAAGCTGAGGAATCAATCACAAGAATGAACTGGGTGTTAAGCAATTAGTTGACCACCAAAGGTGGCAAACAGACTGCTAACAACACAAAGAATATTTCTCTCAAGAGTTCTATCTCTTAGACACTATCACCAAGCCTTCCAAAGGAAGGGGGTGAATGTCTTAGAGAGACTCTGCATCACAGAGAGGGATGGAGGCAATCAAGACCTTCCATGTTTGTGAATCAAGTTTTCTACTCTAGAGCTCTGCCTAACTCCTAGATCTTAGAACCTTCAACAGCTGCCAGCAAGAGATGCTCCTCATCAACTCTGGAAGTTGGTCTTCATTCTTTAATCTTCAAATGGGCTCCATCAACACAGCCTTCAGCTCAAACCCCAAGCCCCAAACAAACCCAATGCCCCACACAGTCAAATAATAACCCTAAAGAGGGCACACCACACAATCAATCAAATACAAGCAAAATACTAATAGTAATAGGGGAAGCCTAATATTTTCTAAGGGATCTATTATCTACCCATAACCCCTATAGTCCCATACCCCAAAATCAAATCAAAATTCCTAAAAGAAATTATCTATCTCACCTATGTTCACTTAAAACCCTAATTTTAACCACTCTAATCTCACCTAATCAAATCATCTAAAAATTAATCCTCAAATTATGAATTAAATCCTATGAGGAAGCTAAAGTCCTAAATTAATCACCCTAAAAAGAATGGACCCTAAATCTAAGGGGAGCTAATTGAACTAAAATCAACAAAATTATGCATCAAATTAAACCACTTAAAAAGGCTATTTAAAAGAAAAATGCACAAAAAATATTAAAACAAAATAAAATGCTAATTTTATTATTTATTATTTTTCTTAACAGAATTATGAATCTACCACAAAAAGAACCAATTAAAAATAAGCTTTTTTCAATTTTATATGGATTTTTAAAGATGCAAAAAATATAAAAGAAAATAAAATCAAAGAAATGAATTAAATTGGGGAGGGGGTGCCACAAGCATAGGCGCTCAGTTCATTTGCTATGGGCCAGATGATTGGGGGTGTGATTAGCGTGTTTTGGACTCAGGCCCACGCGTTTCATTTAATGAAACGCTGCATTTCGTGGCTTTGGTCTATTCCCTCCGTTTTCAACTTTGAATCTCAGCCATTGGATTTGAGTTTCAGTCAACCATTTTGACACGATCGAACGAACATGCTTCATCTTCTCCAACAAGCCCTAGGGTTTTCATAAAATCCAACTTCATGCATGCAGCTTCAAGGCATTCGTTCTCTCTCAATATTCCATGAAATCCCAAACTATAAAGAGCAATCTTGCTCTATTCTTTCCCAGGAACACAGCCTTATCCTTGGTTTTGATTAAAACTCCATAGAACTCACAAACAGAGGACACGAAATCATTGGTCCCAAGAATTCTCACTGTGATCAACCCTAACAATTCTAGATTCTAATGGCACTAATGTGTTCTTCATGTCTCACTGATCTCAGTATGCTATCGTATGTGAATTATTGCTCAATAATCTATGAGTTCTTGATCTTGAAAGATTCATCACCATGTTATCAATCCTCACGAAATTCACCCTAACTTTCTGAATTCAGTCATCTGATCAACCCTAACAGTTCTAACCTATTCTTTCTACCTAATTAACACATAAATAAGGAGATAGAGGAGAATTCACCAACCTGCTAGGTAGCTATGGCAGAGGTGGTTCCAGTCCAATTCAATGCTCGTAATCCTTCGAGAATGATCCTTGCTTGATGAGGAGCTTTCTGTTTGCAAAAGAATGTATGGAAAATGCTTGGATGAAGAGATTCGAAACTGTTATGGATCTTTGCAATCTCAACCTTAGAGCTTCAATCCTCCATTGATGCGCCTTTGAACTTGCTTGTATGCACTCACTATGATCTATGGATTGTAGATGAAGGAGAAGATTAAACAGACTTGGTGTAGAATGAACAATTTCTCTCTTACTTGCAATTGAAGAAACTATGGAATTCTCTCTCTCTCCTCACTCTCTTTTCACCAACCTTTTGCACTAATGGACTCAATTCAATATATAGAGGATGATGGGAGGATCTAGAAACTTCTGGAATAGTCTAGGAGAGTGTGGAATTTATCATGAATATGACATAATGAAAATCATCTCATCTCACACCTCATCTCATGATATATCCTCTACAGCCCCTTTAGCACACTTGAAAATCTCCTTTCATGAGTTATTGGGAGTGTATGTGCAAAAAACAAGCATTTCCTTGCCTTATGTTGAGTTTTGCAAAGTTACCTTATTATGCAAGTAACATGATTACAAAGCATCCCCCATTTTTAGGCCTCAAATCAAAAATGTGTTTAAACCATTGTTTTCAAAATGTTGTTTGGAATCAAATTGGTATATTACATGACCCATTTTGGATTTGTAGATGGCCCAAACCAATTTTTCATTTGAACTTTTTCAAGTTATATGCCATTTTTAAGTCATTTTTCACCAACTTTTATCAATTTGAGTTCTATGCATTTCCAAACTTCCATGACCTCTTTTCTAGACTTAAAATGACATTTTGAGCAACTTTGATGTTGTGAAGTTTTTCATTTGAAGCTTCCTTGCATGAGTTTTAAGCATAGGCTAAGAATGACCTGTAATTCTCAAATGACCAAAATACCCTTTGTTTGCCCAGACCATAGGTAGAGTTACACAAATCATATGAAGGCATACCATACCTTCCTAGAAAGATAAGACAATGAGGAACAACTCTCATGTTGGCCAGAAATCCATTTGAAATCTCCTTGAAGGTCAAAAGTTGCTTGGAAGACAGACAACTTTCACAGACAAATTTCAGTGCCCTCAGATGACCTGTAACTTGCAAGAGCTATAACTTGAGTTCTATAAATAATCTTGATGACTTCCACCACTCAAATTAAAGCTATGAAGATACTCTACAAGTTTCATGTGGACCATAAATTCATATGAAGCTTGCATCTTGAGTTACACTGCTTGGAAGTTTGACCTAAATCAGGGGATTTTACACTGAAACCCTAATTTGGTAACTCCATTTCTCCTTGATTCCTTCTAATTTTTCTTTAGCACAACACCATATCCATATCCATATAGCAAATAATGAATCCCACATTCTTCAAATGATCCTTGATGCCTTTCAAAACAAGTCTTTGATCTAGGGTTGACCTAGTGTTGACCCAGATAAAACCCTAGTTGACTGACTTCAACTGAGGCTCTTGCAATCATTCCAATGACTTGGTTACTTCTCAAAAATGATCATCTAGGCTCTTCATAACATCCATACCCACCTCATACTCTTGGCTCATGGCTCACACTTCCTCTGATGATCCCCAAATAACCTCAAGATATGGGAGAACTCACTGATCAACCTGTCAACTCTTCAAAGCTCAAATTCTTCCCTGATGACCTGAGTAGTCTTGAATATGAATGGAACCCTTGAATATACCTCTTGAGATAAGAATAGCACTTGATCCCCTGATTAAGATAGCTTGCTTATGCTATGCAATGCAGATGAATACACTATGCACATGATACCAATGCAAATGACTATGCAATTGAAACATAAACCTAGGTTAGAAAAGGTTGGGCAAATTTTGGGGTGCAACAGCTGCCCCTATTCAAGCGGCTTGGACCCGACTGGATGAAGAGCGCGCAGCCTTCAGACATTCGAGGTACGAGACGGTTGAATACGAAAGAACCCAGAAATTTGCCAACCGCAAAAATAAATTGCGTATACGACTACTGCTTGGGGAAAGACCCCTCAGGGAAATGACTTCTATTGTCACGGCAACAACTAACCACTCCTCTGTCAATTTGTTTTTGTAAAATAATCTGATATTGTCCGCAGACCACTCCATTCCGAAGAAATGAGCATGCACCAAACAATGAGAAATTGTTGATATCACTTATCAACCTCTGTTGATCTCACTTATCAACCAGGCACAAGCTAACCAGCGGGAGAATATTGACTTCACTTGTCATGTTGATTTCACTAATCAACCTTCGATTCGTATCTGAAGAAACGAGCAAACGCTTAACTGCGGGAAAATGTTGATTTCACTTATCAACCTTTCGTATCCTGAAGAAACGAGCAAACGCTTAACCAAACGAGACAATGCTGATTTCACCTACCAACATTCCGTTCGTATCTGAACGAGCATCTTGCAGGGACATGAGAAACTTAACCAAGCAACTCTGCGAGGACAATTCTGACGACTGCCGTCAAACACCTGCTGGGGAAATTGGGAAATTAACCAAGCACCCTGACGAGAATAACCTTGTTGAGAAATAAGAGGAATTTAACCAAACAACTCCTGTGGTGCATACCCTGCTGGGGACTATGAGGGACTTAAACTATTAACTCATTGAAGTAACACCCTGCTGGAGCACATAACTCTACTGGAGGAACTACGGGTAAACACCCAAAAATCTGCATTACCGTCTTCTAATGCCGGCACCACAGCATCCTGAGAAAGACTCAGCCGGGGGAATACAAGTAACTCAAACAAGCGACTTGTCAAAGAATACCCTGCCGGGGACTACGAGGAACTTAACCAAGTATCTCGTTGAAGACCACCCCGCTGGGGATTACGTCTCTACTGGGGTAACTGTGGGTAACCACCCAAAATCTGCATCATGCCATTTCCACCGTACTCTGATAAGGACTCGGCTGGGGAGAAAGAGAAGTGCTTGACCAAGAAACTCTGCTAGGGGAACATGACATGACGAACACGATCACTGCGTGCCTGGCACAACAACCCTCTGTAACAAGATGAACACGATCACTGTGTATTCTACACCACAACCCTCTTGACAGGAGGAAACCCGATCACTGCGCGTCCTGGCGTTGCAAACAAAACCACGTATAGGACGAATACGATCACTGCGTACTCTACCACAAATCCCCACAATGATGTCAACACGATCACTGCGTGTGTCACAAAACCAACCCATGTAATAGGACGAATACGATTACTGCGTATGCCGACCAACAAAACCAACTGATACAATAGCCACGATCACTGCGTGCTCCGTATCATAAGTTCCCATGGTACTGCCAACACGATCACTGTGTGCCATACAAATACGATCACTGCGTATCTTGAACACGATCACTGCGGGTTTGAACATGATCACTGCGTGTTTTGAGCCACGATCCTCTTGACTAGAGAAAACACGATCACTGCGTGCTGTGTGTCTCAACTAACCCACATAACTGGACGAATACGATCACTGCATATTCTAACTATACATAGGGTGAACGCGATCACTGCGCGCTTCATGTCACGGCCCTCTTGACTAGAGGAAACACGATCACTGCGTGCTGTGACACAACTTCAAACATGGGACGAATATGATCACCGCGTACTTCGGCCACAAACAACCAGATGAACACGTTCACTGCGTGCCTCACCCTATAACCAAACCGTATAACGGACGAATACGATCACTGCGTATACCGACCAACAAAAACTGGATGAACACGATCACTGCGTGTCAATCTATAACCACTGTATAACGGACGAATACGATCACTGCGTATATTAACCAACAAACATCACATGATATGGTAAACACGATCACCGCGTGTCCTGCCCTACCAATAGAGTGAACACGATCACTGCGCGTCCTGCCCAATAAAACCCCGAGACGATACCAACACGATCACTGCGTGCCTTACAGAACAATCTTCTTGGATCGGGACGAATACGATCACTGTGCCATTCGACCATAGATACACATACCAAGATCAACACGATCATTGTGTGTCCTACAACATGAACCCCATAGATGGTACAAATACGATCACTGCATACTTCAACCACCAATCAACATCTTCCTGAATCACGATTTCTCTTATCGGCAAGGAACAACATATCTGAAGCTAAAGAGGTAACCACCCGACTTATGTTTCAAAAATGCATGTTTGATAATGACGTAATGCTTCCACACTGCATGGAAATGCTACGTACTCGTGTAAAATGCAAATGCTCATGATGCATGCTTATGCAAAGAGTTACTTCAGCAAAATAAATGCTGAAGACACACTGGATCCGCTGGGGATGACCGGAATACTACCGATACGCCTCCAACAAAATAAATGTTGGAAAGATGAACTAACTCCGCTGGGGATAACCATCCTGCTGGGAAGATAGCCTACAAACTCAAAACCTCAACCTCTGCTGAAGATGATCGTCCTGACGAGGAAGGATCAACCTGTTGGGGAAAGAGAAAAGCAATCCCGGCAACTGCTTTCAAATGTATCAACACTCTGATTACGCCCTATGGGGATACTTCATCCTGCTATCACTGAGCTGGGGATTGACCGGTGTGCTCTGGTTCGCACTACACAAGAAACTCTTTGGGGAAGTTAACCATACCTGCCTCGACCTTCACTGGGGAGGACTCTGCTCTGCTTGATAAGCCAATTCTGAACTGAAGATACATTGATCTTTTCCTTTGACGCAATCTCCGCTCTCCTGGGGAGACAACATTCAATTTTGCCTGGGGCGACTTCACTGGGGAAGGGCACAACGTTCATCCTCTGGAGAGGGTACCAGCCTGCCATGGACTCTGGCGGGGAACTTTGCGAGCTTTTGAATAACTTGTCCCAGTGCACTCAACTTGCCCCTATCTAACTCCTGGGAATACTTGCCCTGAACCGCTTGCTATGAGACGACCTCGAGATTACTTGCCCCGGTATCTATACGACAAAAAGATTCAATCTCCATTAGCCCTGATCAACCCAGTTGGTTTCACCGCTCTCTGTGGCGACTTGCCCCTGAATGAGCGTTCTAGCGACTTATCCTGATCTGATTATCCACCTGAAGTATCTGCTTTCAAATTTCCACGTTCTGCATGACTGCCCCTGATTGGACCTCGAGAAGACTCACTTCTGATTAGTTGCCTCTCAAGCATACTGCCCCTTGATCAACTGAAGCTTCGAGACTTGTCCTCAGACTAACTGATTCCGAACTCAATGGAAGTCAATGCCCCTGATTCACTGGGTTTCACAACATACGCCATGCTGGTTCAGACTGCTGAATTACTCAGTCCTGCTCGATTATTCCCTGTTGGAATCTCCTTCATGTCAACTACTAACCTGCAAGTAAAAATCGTATGTTCACGAATGGTAATTCTAATGCAATGTTTATGCAGATTTTGAAGAAATTTGTACTGTCACTCATTTACACGTCATGATTGAGTGACGAATGAACCAAAGTTCAAACGTAGTGCTTACATGGTCAGTGAAAAACACAACAAGGATATGATTAGCAAATCAAGAAGGAGTCGGGTTACTCAACCTTATCGTAATGCGCTTTCAGAATAAACTCTGCCTCAATTAGGTCTTTTAAGGGTTGTATCGTGGTCGGGTTCACGGTTCGTGAAACAAAGGATATTTGGCTCAAATTATGATTTATACCCACCCCTTCTACGTGATGTTCTCCGATCCTACAGTTCAGCTAACTTAGCTCGAGCGCTCGCCTCTTCGAGAGGTATGTTGAATATTAGGAACACAGTTAAGGAACTCACAAGAATTTTGGAGTGGCAGTTACTCCTTTTCATTTTCGGTGTCTATGTACACGACTTTGTGACTTCACGGGATTTTTTTCTATTTTTTTCTATCCCTTCTTTTTCATTCTTTTTGATTCCCTAATTTTTGCCTGGACTGACTCCTTTTGAGTTCTTTTCAATTTTTCTTTTGAAGTCCAGCGGGATGCCCTGATTTTTGCCTAAGTATTTGCTTTCTAGCTTTTTCTTCCTTTTTACTTAGCGGGCTTTCTTTTTTCTTTCTTTTGGAACAAAGTCGTGTGACACTGGTTGTCTTGATTGCTCCGAAAGGATTGTAACTGTCTCACTCCTAATCGGTGAGGTTTAACCGTTGTGGTTGACGAGGTACGACCTCTTGAGAGGCATAAAATGTAATTGGTCCTCGAAAATCAACACTCCTCTGTAAGACTTGAATGCTCGGTCAAGCTAACTGACAACTACCCTGCCCCGGGTTAAGATGTGATGGTTTAAAAGTCCGAAAGGAACTCCTACTTCTTGGCTCGAAGTGGTTAACAAGGGATTCTCTTCCTTATTTCTCCGGTGTTTAAGGGATTTGAAACAATGCCTTGTACGTCATCGGCAAGGTTTTATCTGAAAGCATACGATCATCGGTTATGAGTTTATTTCGTCATCCTCCCTCCAATCTTTGCTATTCACAGTGATAAAGTGGAGTGAATAAAATGCAAGTGTCAGTGCAATGCAGTAAATGAGCGACAGCGACATGATTAATTCAGAAAAAATGCATAGTCACTTTATTATTATTACCATTCGAAACATACAATGTTTACAGCAAGTAGTAACTAACAGAAAAGAAACTACAAATACAAATGATGTAAAGTCTGAGGACTGCCAATGCTGAGGGCGCCTGCCTGTCTGGACCACTGGCTTTCGCTGGGGAATACTTTCCGAGTCTACGAGCTTAGACGGCTGAGAAGTTCGTATGAACAAACAGAAATCCTTCTCGAAAGGAAATGCAATCCTGGTCGATCAACTGTTGTACCTTCTGTAACCCGGTGAACTGACTTTAAACAATGTTGCGGATAGCAAGAGTCGCCACCGACTTTTATTTTATCCATAAGGAAAGGTTATAAAAGAACAGGAAAGACCTTAGAGAATATTTTGGGTCCGGGGGGTAGGTTATGAAAAGGGAAGGTGTTAGCACCCTTTTCATCCATGGTTATCCATGGGCTCTTAGGTACTTAAGCTCACTTTTGAATTGTTTTGAAAGTGTAGTGTGTGAATAGAACATTTTCAGAATAGTTAATAAATAATCCATGTAAGGATGTGTTAAGAACTTGTTTGAAAACTTGTTGAAAATTTGTTTAAGTGTGAAACAGTTTTGAAGTGAGCAAGTATCTAGGAGTAGCCTACCCTAATGTTTTAAGGTCTTTCTTATTCTTTATTCTTTCCTTTAGTAAGACTATCCCTACTATAATGGAGTAGGTAGTCCTTACTTTGGATGTTAAGGGACCTGTGAGGGACAATTGGATTTTTGAAGGCCATTGTGGGGTGTAATAAGCAAGCTGGAGGGACTATCATCATTTTTCGAAAGGGACTCGATTCGTAAAGGCAACCATAAGGGACTTTGATGATTTTCTTTTTGAGGGACTTGCTTTATACACCCCACTTAACCAATATTCATAGGCAACTTGAGGGATATCCTTAGGAAGTGAGACGGCGATTAAAATCGACTTACGTGTGTGACGTGTTTATTTTAATTATCTTTATTTAAAAGTGATCTAAATTTATTTTAATATTACATACATGTTGTTACACTCCCTAATTACTAACCATAATAATTAAATAATTAAACAACTTTACATCCAAGAAACAATTACAAAATAATAAGCAAAATAATTAAATAGCAAAGATAAATAAAATATAAATAAGCAATAATAAATAATAAAGGGGGTTAGTAAGCAATATTTAACAAAATAATAAGCATGATTAGAATATAAATGGGTTAGTAAATAAGAATAAACAGAATTAATCCAAATATTATAATAATAAGAAATTAACAATTTTTTAATATAATCAACTAAAAAAAACAAATATGAATAAACAATTGTTTTAATTTACAAATTATTAAATTATATTTTAATCATGAAGTTACTACAAAAAATCTAATTATTATAAGCACAATTATTTATAAACTAAAGTTATGTAAAAAAATATTTATAAGTATATTTACAAAAATTTGTAAGAATTATAGTAAACATACATACATAATAATTATATTAGAAAATAACATTAAAAAAAAATAGGATTAGATTTGTATTAAAAAATATTTTTAGAGTTTTATGAAATTAGGGTTTATATGAGAAATAAATTTTTAGGGTTTATATAAAAAAAATAGGATTTAGTTATATACAAAAATTTTCTAATTTATACATATTACAATTTAAACATAAAATATAGAAACAAAATTTGTGAAAAAAAACATATTTTTTAAAATTAAAGAAAACAGACATATTTTATTATTATTTATTTATTATTGAGAAATATACATAATATATTTAATTTTTAATATTATAATATTTAAATCAAATAAAAGGAAAGAAAAAAAAAGCGGAAACTTACCTGGCTGAGGTTTGAACCCAGGCCAGCTTGATTTCCAGGAAGCACAACAACCATCAGGCTGCGGATTTTGCAACGTTTTCTCCTACGAATATTGTTACGAGTTCTTCCACCCTGCGAAACACAAACTTCATCCAAACGGCAAAATTTCACAAAATTGATTGCACCATTGTATCGCTACTGAGTTTTTCAATCGTCCTATGTTTTTCAAATCCATTTATCATTTGAAAATCGTGAAACCCTAAAGAGGGCCGAAAACCCTAATCATGGTGAATTCTTGTTCCTGCAATGAAAATCCAATTGAACCACCCAGAATCGTTCTAGAGTTCATTCTAAACATCCTACAACAATCAAAAATAGTTTAAACATGATAAATCAATGGATTCGAAAACAAAATATTCAAGGTCAAGATGAACTCGGGTTGAGCAATTGGGTGTGTATATGATGCATATGGATGATGATTTATGATCAGAAGAGTCCAAGGAAGCTTGCTATGTCTTCCAGATACCTTGCAATGCTCTGAATTTGAGAACCTGAATATGACTTTTTGAAAGATTTTTGTGCTTTTGATCTTACCTTTAGGCTGCTGCAAATTCCTCTCTAGGGTTATGTTTGTGCTTAGTATATATGTGTGATGGATTTAGGTCAGAATCATTGATGTGTTGTGTGGATATTTGATCCAAAAAATATTCAAAAAGATCATTGTATAAATTTCAAATATTTGATCATGAGTGCTTGCTATTTTGGGAGAGATCACATGATTTCCTTCTCATTCTAATTCAATCAATGATTATGAATTTCTAGAAACAAAATCTTCACCCAAAAATAGATTTTTATATTTTTTTATTTATTTAAAATGATTTTTATGAATTAAATCAATAATAAATAAATAAAAAATAATAATTTGGGAGAGATCACATGATTTCCTTCTCATTCTAATTCAATCAATGATTATGAATTTCTAGAAACAAAATCTTCACCCAAAAATAGATTTTTATATTTTTTATTTATTTAAAATGATTTTTATGAATTAAATCAATAATAAATAAATAAAAAATAATAATTTGGGAGAGATCACATGATTTCCTTCTCATTCTAATTCAATCAATGATTATGAATTTCTAGAAACAAAATCTTCACCCAAAAATAGATTTTTATATTTTTTATTTATTTAAAATGATTTTTATGAATTAAATCAATAATAAATAAAAAATAATAATTTGGGAGAGATCACATGATTTCCTTCTCATTCTAATTCAATCTAGAAACAAAATCTTCACCCAAAAATAGATTTTTATATTTTTTATCTATTTAAAATGATTTTTATGAATTAAATCAATAATAAATAAATAAAAAATAATAATTTGGGAGAGATCACATGATTACCTTCTCATTCTAATTCAATCAATGATTATGAATTTCTAGAAACAAAATCTTCACCCAAAAATAGATTTTTATATTTTTTATCTATTTAAAATGATTTTTATGAATTAAATCAATAATAAATAAATAAAAAATAATAATTTGGGAGAGATCACATGATTTCCTTCTCATTCTAATTCAATCAATGATTATGAATTTCTGGAAACAAAATCTTCACCCAAAAATAGATTTTTATATTTTTTATTTATTTAAAATGATTTTTATGAATTAAATCAATAATAAATAAATAAAAAATAATAAAAATGATGAATTTTGGTCAATTGGGTCGTGCACCATGTTATGAGATGGATTGGGTCATAAATTAGGCAGCCCATTTGGAAAGAAATACTTCTAAGCCTCCATTTTCAACATAAACCATCACAAAATTGCCCAACTCTGCAAGGGCACATTTCTCTCAATTTTAAAGGTATGATGGTGTTCTTGGACTTTTTGGAAAGCTTGAAGAGTCCTCTAAACAACCCCATTGGTTTCAGGTCCATATCATTTACCAATCTCAAGTTATGCCCTTTTGAAGTTGTTGACTTTTTGTTGACTTTTGAAATGACCTATAATGTCTTGGATCATATCTTTCAAATGAAGCATTTTTGGGCTTAACCTTCAACATCAAAGTTGTATAGAATTCAATTTCCTTCAAAATGAGCTTTGGATGGAGACTTGGTGATGAAGCATGTGAAAGTTATGCCTGGTCAAAGTTCAGTTGACTTTTACTGAGGAAACCCTAATTTAGAAACTCCTGATTATTGATGATCTGGAATCTCCTTGATGAATCATGATCAACCCTTGATAAAATGATGAATTTTACTTCATATACTTGATGTTGGCAAAAAATCATGAAGTTTGACTTTGGTTTGACCACAGTTGACCTCAGTTTGACTTTTTAACTGCATTGACTGCTTTTGACTTATCTGATCATCTGACTGAGCAAACTTTTGAGAAAAGTCTTGAAACTTGACATGGGGGTTCTTATACACATATAAGATGTTATGAAGCTCACTTGAAGTCTTGGAAGTCCATTTAGCCTGATTAAAGTCAAAACCCTAGTTTTGGATGCACTGCTTAGGAGGTGCATTGTCCGAGGGAATTGTCAACTCTTCTGACCAATTGTGAACTTTGTGAACCTTGTGAATCTTCATAAGATATCTTGTGATACTCATGGGAGGTATTGTGAAGCTTGTGAACCTTGTGAACCTTCTTAGAACACAAAGTCTTGTATTGTGAGGGCAAATTTTGGGGTGCAACAGCTGCCCCTGTTCAATTTTCTGAAACCTGAGGGGTTAGATTGGTATATTTGCTAGTCGTAACCTGGAAGGTTGAAGGGGATTGAACACAAAAGCCCAAAAATTTGCACTCACCAGTGCACTAGAGTGGTACAGATGGCTAGTTGAATATGATTGAGTGGGCTTAAAGATGCCACTAGGGGGGGAGCAGTTCAAAATACGGGTGTATGATGAAAGCTGTCAGGAGTCTGGAATAATAATGATGTAGCAGCATGTCTTCATGAGGATAGAGCAATCAATAGTGATAACCCTAAAGCAGTCTTGAAGCAATGATATGATTTCAGGAGGATAGAACAATGAATGGCTCTAAAGCAGTCTTGAAATAATAATGTGATATGTCTTCAGGAGGATAGAGCAATCAATAGCTCTAAAGCAGTCTTGAAGTAATGATTTCAGGAGGATAGAGCAATGGATAGCTCTAAAGCAGTCTTGAAATAATTAGATGGCTTCAGGAGGATAGAGCAATGAATAGCTCTAAAGCAGTCTTGAAGTAGTAATATGACCTC
The DNA here is from genome assembly GCA_963859935.3 of Lathyrus sativus. NCBI lineage: Eukaryota > Viridiplantae > Streptophyta > Magnoliopsida > Fabales > Fabaceae > Lathyrus > Lathyrus sativus. The sequence goes on from OZ012738.1 coordinate 459,946,902, forward strand.
ATGAGGATAGAGCAATGAATAGCTCTAAAGCAGTCTTGAAGTAATGGGATGATTTCAGGAGGATAGAGCAATCAGTAGCTCTAAAGCAGTCTTGAAGTCATGAGAGGCTATCAGGAGGATAAAATAACCCTGAGGTTACAATAAAGCAGTCCCAAAGTAATAAGAAGCTCATCAGGAGGATAAAGTAACCCTGAGGTTACAATAAAGCAGTCCCAAAGATCATAAGCTTGTTTGTTGGATAATTAACCTGAAAACAAGGTAGCATTCTGTATAACAACATTAGTTTATGCTTTATGTATGCATGTATGACATGATGCACTTAGGTAATGTACTATAGACATATATGTTATGGTATGATGTAAATGATGTATGTATGATATGACACTGCTGGAAGTGTCTGGATATCCTTGTATAACAACTGCTGGCCAAGGAAAATAAATCCCGATTCGTTGTTGAAGAATATATAACCCTCCGTCTGCTGGGGATAACAAGGTATAGATAACCTCCCGTTGTTGGGGATAACAAGGTATAGATAACCTCCCGTTGTTGGGGATAGTAGGGTATAGATAACCTTCGTTTTCGTTTGATAGTAGGATAAGTATAACATCCCGTCTTCGTTCATCGTGCCCTTATTGGAAAGTAATTTCCCGTATATCCGTATGAGGATAAAAGAGATGGATATAAATTCCAGGGGAGATTAGACTTTGTGAAAATGGATTAGTCCTACTGATGGTTTGTAACTGTCTTGTAAAGATGAACCGGCGAAGCTTCGTTGAAATCCTTCCCTCGTTCGTCCTTAGTAAATACTATTACTGCAGTTCTGGTAAACATCAATCATATTAAAAGCATACATGCATTTCTGGTAAACATCAATCATATTCAAAGGCATACATACATTCAAACACAACCAATGGACGTTTCGCTTATGTAAATAGGGTAAAAGTAAATCTGGATTCAAAAGATGGAATTTATTTATATCAAAAGTGACCCATACACGGGTAAGTTTGTACAAGGAGACATAAACCCTAGTAAGAGAATTTTGTCATGAAGTTTTACAAAAAGAATCAGCTATGTGGGAAATAATCCTATTGAGTTTCAATTCTACTATTGCCACTCAAGTATCTCATCTTCTTGCTGTTGAGACGGAAACGATTGGATTGAGCTTTATCTGTTTGAGCTTGAGTAAGTAGTACAACTGGTTGCAGTTTCATGAGTGATCCAAACGAGGCATAGTCATACGCTTTAATCCCTAACTTTTGCCTGGATTGCCCTTTCAGGTTTTCAATCCACCGGGATACCCTTTTTTGCCCAAGCCGCCTTTTCAGGTTTTCGACTTGCCGGGTGTACATCTTTTTATATATATATCCCTAATTTTTGCCCAAACCCTTTTGGTTTGCCGGGATGCCCTTATTTTTGCCTAGGCCTGTCAACCTAGCGGGTCTCTTTTTATGCGTAGTATTTATTTTAACTATGTCTGCGTTTACAGGTTGTGGGAAATCTTCACCATCCATTGTAGTCAGTATCATGGCACCTCCTGAGAACACTGTCTTGACTACAAATGGTCCCTCATATGTTGGAGTCCACTTGCCCCTAGGATCACCCTGTGGTAATATGATACGCTTGATTACCAAGTCACCAGACTGATATACCTTTGGCTTAACCTTCTTGTTAAAAGCTTTGATCATCCGTTTCTGGTACATCTGGCCATGACAAACTGCTGCTAACCTTTTCTCATCAATCAAATTTATCTGGTCAAGTCGAGTCTGAATCCACTCATCTTCATCCAAGCCTGCATCCTTCATAATTCTCAAGGAGGGGATCTGAACTTCAATAGGCAGAACTGCTTCCATACCATAGACTAAGGAGAATGGGGTTGCCCCTGTTGAAGTACGTATTGTAGTACGATAACCATGCAGAGCAAATGGTAACATCTCGTGCCAATCCTTGTAAGTAACAGTCATCTTCTGTACAATCTTCTTAATGTTCTTATTAGCAGCTTCAACTGCCCCATTCATCTTTGGACGATACGGAGAAGAGTTGTGATGCTTAATCTTGAACTGCATCTTCGAAATCAACAAGGTAGTATGGGTCAACATATACTGTCTTAGTCGGCGAGCAGCCCATGCCAAAGCGCAGCAAGTTTTCTCGAGCAGTGAGTATCTTGTTTCACAGTCGGTAAACTTTTTGCTAAGGTAGTATATTGCCTGCTCTTTTCGACCAGACTCGTCATGTTGCCCCAATACACACCCCATTGAGTTGTCTAATACTGTTAAATACACAATCAAGGGTCTTCCATCAACTGGTGGCATTAAAATTGGAGGTTCTAGCAAATATCTCTTGATTTCATCAAAGGCAGTCTGGCACTCATCATTCCATTCCATCACCTGATCTTTCTTCAACAACTTGAAGATTGGCTCACAGATGGTAGTTAATTGGGAAATAAATCTTGCAATGTAGTTCAATCGTCCCAAGAAACCTCTAACCTCCTTCTCAGTACGGGGAGCTGGCATCTCTCGTATAGCTTTCACTTTTGCAGGATCCACTTCAATACCTTTTCCACTGACAATGAAACCTAAGAGTTTTCCAGATCTAACTCCAAAAGTACACTTGTTTGGGTTCAATCTCAACTTGTATTTCTTCAACCTCTCAAACAACTTGTGCAGATGATCAAGATGTTGCTCTTCATTCTGAGATCTGGCTATCATATCATCCACATATACCTCTATCTCATGATGAATCATATCATGAAACAAAGCCACCATAGCACGCTGATATGTTGCCCCTATCTTGACCTCTTTTCTGTTTTCTTCAGTTCCCAGATTCACAACTTCGACTGGCTCTTCATGTGGCTGTATAGCTTTCTCTTCTTGTTGTAACAACCTAGCAAGCTCTACAGGTATTTCACGATCGTCCTCGTCTCCGTCTTCAGTTTGATAGATCGGATTCTCGAAATTGTAATTGGCAATAGTAGAACTGTTATCAACTGGATCCAGAGTGGATGAGGATCGGCATTTTAGTGACGTGGGTGTGTGTAAGAACACATAGCTGATAAAGCAAAAATAAAAGAAAAAGAAAGACAAGGAACACAATATTTACGAAAACGAAACGTCCATTGATTTTATGGAATGAAGTATGCAAATGAAATGACAACCCGTAACAAGCACACCATTGTGCCCCGGGTAAGGCACATGGCTTGAAAGTTTAAATTTAAAAACATAACACAGTAATAGTATTTACTCCTGACTAATGGAGATAGGGACAACATCTTCAGCTTCCCAATTATTGAGTCCAGCACCCACAGTAGGAAAAATCCATGCCTCCAAGTTGTAGTCTTCATCTTGATCTCCCACAGCATTGATAACCCCTTGATTGGTGATACGAACAGCACGAGCACGACGAACAGCCTTCTGGGACTCTTCTTCCACCACAGCTTTTGCATCATTGAGGGAGGCCATTGCCATTGTTGGAGGGTTTCTGATGACCACAGGAACCTTCTTCACAGCAGGAGGAGTCACACAATCCTTAACAGCCCAGGGAACCACTTCAAATGACTGACATGGAGTTTCAATGTATTCACCTTCTACTTCCAGATACTTGAAAGTGTTTACATGGCTGACAAAGTATTCTTCCTCTCCAAAGACAGTAACAACTTTTCCATTCACCGGATATCTCAACTTTTGATGTAATGTGGAGGTCACAGCACCTGCCCCATGGATCCAGGGACGACCAAGCAGACATGAGTACGAAGGACGAATATCCATCACATAGAATGTAGCAGTAAACACCTGAGAGCCAACCTTGATTGGAAGATCAATTTCCCCATGCACTACTCTTCTAGAACCATCAAAAGCCTTTACCACAATATTACTGGGCTTCAATACCGTATCTTTAGGACTCAGCTTGTTCAGGACTTCCTTAGGCAACACATTCAGAGAGGAACCATTGTCTATCAGCACATGAGACAGGGTAGTGCCCCTGCATTCAATTGAAATATGCAAGGCCCTGTTATGATCCCTCTTGGCAGGGGTCAAGTCAGCATCAGAAAATCCTAACCCGTTGTCATAGGTTAGGTGAGCAACACAATTCTCAAACTGGTCCACAGAAATTGCACTGGGTACATGAGCCATCTTTAGAAACTTGATCAATGACTTGGCATGAGCCTCAGAACATAATAACAGGGAGAGCATAGAAATCTTTGAGGGAGTATGCCCCAGCTGATCAACAATATCATAATCACTCTTGCGAATGATTTTCAATACTTCTTCCATCTGCTTAGAGAGGTCACCAGCAGCTGGCACATCAGTAGATACAGGCTCAATAACAGGACCCTTGCCCCGAGCATCAGTGGTGGAAGTAATAGCAGGGGTAACTGCACTCTTAGAAGCAACTGGAGGAGAGAAGACTCTTCCACTACGAGTGATCTTGCTAGATCCAGCAATATTATCAATGTCAACAGGCATATCAGGTAAAGGCTCCTGCTTGACACCATGGATGTAAACATCAGACCCATAGTGCCAAGGCACAGCTTTGTCAGATGTATAAGGAATAGGACCAGGAGTGGTAATGATCAGAGGAGCTACTCTGGCTTCAGCAACAACTTTCACAGGACCTTCAGCAGTAATCTTGATTGGGCCCTGATGAGTGATTTTAATGGGACCCTTTGAAGTGATTCTTAGTGGTACTTTGTCAACCATGTCAACCTCTTCAATCTTCTTACCCTGAGTCAGATGATCCACCATACTTTCTACAGATGCTGGTCTTCTTTCAAACACTATAGTATATTTATCCATGAGACGTTGAATCCCATCTCTCAAAATGAAGCAACTATCCGGCTTATAGGTACAATATAGACAATCTTCATGACAACCTGGAAAGATCCCAGCTTGTACTAACCTCTTTTTGATAACAGACAATGGTGTGCTCAACTCCATAACATGCAGATCTTCATCAATATCTTCATCAATGGCGTTGACAGTCTTCTCGTGATTTGGCATTGGAGCTGTAATCACATTTGGAGTACCTGGTGGATCAAACTCAATTTCTCCAGCATCAATCATATCCTGAATTTTGTTCTTCAAGACCCAGCAGTTATTAGTATCATGTCCTGGACAGTTTGAATGATATGCACATCGTGCATTGGGATTGTACTTGGGAGAGGTAACATTGGGATTCTGAGGAGCCTCCCTCAGGGTAATAAGTTCAGCCTTCAACAAGTGTTGCAATGCCTGAGCCATTGACATGTTGATCTTCGTGAACTGTCTTCTAGCCCTCTGTTGGTTGCCTTGAGGCTGCTCTGTTGTTGCAGGAGTTGGATTTGAAATATGAACTGCACTAACAGACTGATGCCTTCTGTTACGATCAGGCTGACCATACACAACATTAGATTCTTTCTTCCCAGTGGGAGGCTTCTTTGCAGCACCTGATGAAGAAGTGCCCACTTGGATCTTACCACTCTTGATACCATTCTCTACTCGCTCTCCTGTCATGATCAACTCAGTGAAGCCAGATGATGAGCTTCCAATGAGATGACTGTAAAACGGACCATTCAGCGTACCCATGAACATATCAACCAACTCCCTATCAGTCAAAGGGGGTTGAACTCTTCCAGCTAAGTCTCTCCACTTCTGAGCATACTCCTTAAAGCTTTCTTTGGCACCCATAGACATGCTTTGAAGCTGCATGCGAGTGGGGGCTAAGTCAGCATTGTATTGATACTGCTTGTAGAAAGCTTCAGCAAGGTCATTCCAATCTCTGATGTTGACACTCTCCAACTGATAATACCACTCTAGCTGAGCTCCAGATAAACTCTCTTGAAAGAAATGGATCCACAACTTTTTATCAGCAGTGTGGGGTTGAATTCTTCTGACATAAGACCTCAGATGCAATTTGGGACAAGAGACCCCATCATAGACAACAAATGTAGGAACTTTGAACCCAATGGGTATGACCACCCCAGATATCAAGCTTAAATCCTCAAAATCCAGCCCAGATGATTTCTGTAATTCCATAGCATCCATTCTATCCACCAGCATCTTGAATTTGTCTTCGTTAGGCTCATGGTAGTAGTTAGCCTCAGAATCAGAGTCCCCCATAGTGTTGTGGAGACTGCCTCTCTCCTGCTCAGATTCTTCAGATTCATAGTCTTCAACATGTTCCTTGGTCTTGACAGGACCTTTGAACCTTCTTCCCATGTTGAGCAACCCAGCAGACCTTCTAGCCTTCTTAGTCTTCTTGGCCAGCAGTGTCTTCAATTCATCCTGCCCCTTGGATAGGTTCAGGATCAGCTCTTGGAACTGTGCATTTTGTACCTGGAGATCCTTAACTGATTGTTCAAGAGCCATTGCTGAAATAAACAGCGAGAAGATGAGAAACCTGTGCACAATTATAAACCTGTGATGCAATGATATGGGAATGCATATGCAATGTTTTCAAGGACCGCAGGATTTAAATTTGCTTAAACAAACAAGAAAGTAACTTTTTATTAGTAATAACTTGTTTTGCCTTTTAGGCTTACAAAAAATGAAGACGAAATAAGTACAAAAGATGGGGTTTTAAGTCTCCCATGGACGTTTCCTCTTTGTGTTGAGGTATGAGTTGAGGTTTCGTTCCTCATGAAGTAGCTTTGTTAGCTCTAGGATCCTTGCTTGGCTTGCTTTGTAATGAGCCTCGAAAGCATCCCTTTGCTCTTTCAGTTGGATCCATGATCTCTGCAAGTCTTCCATATCAGTAGGCATGTCTGGGTGAAGGATGGTATAAGTTGTGTCTCCTTCAGCAACAGGTTCCATGGTAACTGGTAGGACGGCAGGATATGGCATCATGAGTGTCTGAGCACGAGATCGTACCCATCTGAGATAAGCCTCCATAGGAATAGTGTACTTAGGCTCCAGTGTCTTGCTGTCAATCCTGTTTACCTTTCCCCAAGCTCGGATGAATCTCTGACGGTAACCCTGAAGATCGTTGTCGTAATCAAACACAATGCCCTGAATCAACATGTCATGTGGACCATCGCTCCGGGCGTAACCAAACTGTCGTAAAGCTAGAGATGGGTTGTAGGTGATGCCTCCTCTTATGCCTAGAAGTGGTACATTAGGAAACTCCCCACAACGGTCAATGATGGTGACATTCTCCATAGATCTGGAGCACCAATGGATGTCTGAGTGAGAAAGTGACATGATCCTCTTGGACCATCTGAACCCTTGCTCATTCTTCATTACTGAGCGAGGAAGGTGAGAAATAAACCACCTAGAAAGTAAAGGTATGCAGCACATCAAAGTTCCTCTTGCCCTTGTAGTACGGGTGTGAAGAGAATGTAGGATGTCTCCAAGTAAGGTAGGCACTGGATTGTGACTCAGGAATATGTTGATGGCATGAACGTCTATGAACTGATCAGGATTGGGGAACAACACTAAGCCATAAATCAATAAGGCTAGGATCTCCTCAAAAGCATCGTAGCTCATAGCCTTCAAGAACATTTGAGCTTTATCCACTAATACCTTGGCAAGAATACCTTTAACTCCACTTCTCGTCTCTAGAACAATGTCAGACTTCTTCAGATGTAGAGCTGCAGCAATAACTTCTGGTTTAAGCTCCTTCTCTAAGCCTGTGAATGGCTTCTGATCAAGAACAGGTATACCCAGAAGTTCAGAGAACTCCTCCATGGTTGGAACCAGCTGATAATCAGGAAATGTAAAGCAATGGTGCTTAGGGTCAAAGAACTGAAACAGCACACTCATCATGTCTTCACTGAACCCTGAAGTGACTAGATCCAATAGGTGACCATGTCTCTGGACGAACTGGGAATGATCAGACACTTGGGAAACCAACTCTTTGAGCTTGGGAGGTATCCCTGCAAAGTTGATCCTGATGGTGTTTCTACGAGCAGAAGCCATGACCTGCAACAAAGAACAAAAATAAATCCCTTGGTCCTTGAAATGGTTAGGGAAAATGATATGCTCATGATGCATGATGATGTCATGATGTTATGTTCAATCACAAACATGTGGCACACACAAACAAGTCACACAATTGCCCTAGGTTTAAAGGCTTGCATGAGGTTCAAAGGCAAGTACCCTCCCCTGAAGTTAGATGGTTCATCCTGTCCTACAAAAGTAACCAGGTTCTAAGGGATCTCAATATCATTGATCCTTCACAAGGGTGGTTGTTCAGAAGGCAACTTACTTGCCAACCAAAACCCTCCAAGTTTAAGATCTCAATGAGCGTAGTATCGAGTGTCAACCAACTTCAGTCTGCACCAAAGCCGGTTACCTCACTACTTTCTAAAGGCCAAGATGAGTTAACTAGGGTTCTAAAAGTCAGTTAGTGCATTGACAACATATGGCAGCCTCAATATTATCCTCAACTTGACTTAAGGAATATAAGCACCAACCAAGAAGTCGCACTAACTATGGCCACCAGATCAACCGTATCGATATACGTCGTACAGTTTCCTTGGTCTATTGCCATTTACCTAAGGTACACTAGATCCGGGTTAGGACCTTTCACACATAAGAGCACCCCAACAATATAATAATAAAGCAAACAAGGCAAACAATTTAAAGTGATCTTAATTCTTAAGGGTACCCCTCTTAAATAGATCCCCAGCAGAGTCGCCAGTTCTGTAACCCGGTGAACTGACTTTAAACAATGTTGCGGATAGCAAGAGTCGCCACCGACTTTTATTTTATCCATAAGGAAAGGTTATAAAAGAACAGGAAAGACCTTAGAGAATATTTTGGGTCCGGGGGGTAGGTTATGAAAAGGGAAGGTGTTAGCACCCTTTTCATCCATGGTTATCCATGGGCTCTTAGGTACTTAAGCTCACTTTTGAATTGTTTTGAAAGTGTAGTGTGTGAATAGAAAATTTTCAGAATAGTTAATAAATAATCCATGTAAGGATGTGTTAAGAACTTGTTTGAAAACTTGTTGAAAATTTGTTTAAGTGTGAAACAGTTTTGAAGTGAGCAAGTATCTAGGAGTAGCCTACCCTAATGTTTTAAGGTCTTTCTTATTCTTTATTCTTTCCTTTAGTAAGACTATCCCTACTATAATGGAGTAGGTAGTCCTTACTTTGGATGTTAAGGGACCTGTGAGGGACAATTGGATTTTTGAAGGCCATTGTGGGGTGTAATAAGCAAGCTGGAGGGACTATCATCATTTTTCGAAAGGGACTCGATTCGTAAAGGCAACCATAAGGGACTTTGATGATTTTCTTTTTGAGGGACTTGCTTTATACACCCCACTTAACCAATATTCATAGGCAACTTGAGGGATATCCTTAGGAAGTGAGACGGCGATTAAAATCGACTTACGTGTGTGACGTGTTTATTTTAATTATCTTTATTTAAAAGTGATCTAAATTTATTTTAATATTACATACATGTTGTTACACTCCCTAATTACTAACCATAATAATTAAATAATTAAACAACTTTACATCCAAGAAACAATTACAAAATAATAAGCAAAATAATTAAATAGCAAAGATAAATAAAATATAAATAAGCAATAATAAATAATAAAGGGGGTTAGTAAGCAATATTTAACAAAATAATAAGCATGATTAGAATATAAATGGGTTAGTAAATAAGAATAAACAGAATTAATCCAAATATTATAATAATAAGAAATTAACAATTTTTTAATATAATCAACTAAAAAAAACAAATATGAATAAACAATTGTTTTAATTTACAAATTATTAAATTATATTTTAATCATGAAGTTACTACAAAAAATCTAATTATTATAAGCACAATTATTTATAAACTAAAGTTATGTAAAAAAATATTTATAAGTATATTTACAAAAATTTGTAAGAATTATAGTAAACATACATACATAATAATTATATTAGAAAATAACATTAAAAAAAAATAGGATTAGATTTGTATTAAAAAATATTTTTAGAGTTTTATGAAATTAGGGTTTATATGAGAAATAAATTTTTAGGGTTTATATAAAAAAAATAGGATTTAGTTATATACAAAAATTTTCTAATTTATACATATTACAATTTAAACATAAAATATAGAAACAAAATTTGTGAAAAAAAACATATTTTTTAAAATTAAAGAAAACAGACATATTTTATTATTATTTATTTATTATTGAGAAATATACATAATATATTTAATTTTTAATATTATAATATTTAAATCAAATAAAAGGAAAGAAAAAAAAAGCGGAAACTTACCTGGCTGAGGTTTGAACCCAGGCCAGCTTGATTTCCAGGAAGCACAACAACCATCAGGCTGCGGATTTTGCAACGTTTTCTCCTACGAATATTGTTACGAGTTCTTCCACCCTGCGAAACACAAACTTCATCCAAACGGCAAAATTTCACAAAATTGATTGCACCATTGTATCGCTACTGAGTTTTTCAATCGTCCTATGTTTTTCAAATCCATTTATCATTTGAAAATCGTGAAACCCTAAAGAGGGCCGAAAACCCTAATCATGGTGAATTCTTGTTCCTGCAATGAAAATCCAATTGAACCACCCAGAATCGTTCTAGAGTTCATTCTAAACATCCTACAACAATCAAAAATAGTTTAAACATGATAAATCAATGGATTCGAAAACAAAATATTCAAGGTCAAGATGAACTCGGGTTGAGCAATTGGGTGTGTATATGATGCATATGGATGATGATTTATGATCAGAAGAGTCCAAGGAAGCTTGCTATGTCTTCCAGATACCTTGCAATGCTCTGAATTTGAGAACCTGAATATGACTTTTTGAAAGATTTTTGTGCTTTTGATCTTACCTTTAGGCTGCTGCAAATTCCTCTCTAGGGTTATGTTTGTGCTTAGTATATATGTGTGATGGATTTAGGTCAGAATCATTGATGTGTTGTGTGGATATTTGATCCAAAAAATATTCAAAAAGATCATTGTATAAATTTCAAATATTTGATCATGAGTGCTTGCTATTTTGGGAGAGATCACATGATTTCCTTCTCATTCTAATTCAATCAATGATTATGAATTTCTAGAAACAAAATCTTCACCCAAAAATAGATTTTTATATTTTTTTATTTATTTAAAATGATTTTTATGAATTAAATCAATAATAAATAAATAAAAAATAATAATTTGGGAGAGATCACATGATTTCCTTCTCATTCTAATTCAATCAATGATTATGAATTTCTAGAAACAAAATCTTCACCCAAAAATAGATTTTTATATTTTTTATTTATTTAAAATGATTTTTATGAATTAAATCAATAATAAATAAATAAAAAATAATAATTTGGGAGAGATCACATGATTTCCTTCTCATTCTAATTCAATCAATGATTATGAATTTCTAGAAACAAAATCTTCACCCAAAAATAGATTTTTATATTTTTTATTTATTTAAAATGATTTTTATGAATTAAATCAATAATAAATAAAAAATAATAATTTGGGAGAGATCACATGATTTCCTTCTCATTCTAATTCAATCTAGAAACAAAATCTTCACCCAAAAATAGATTTTTATATTTTTTATCTATTTAAAATGATTTTTATGAATTAAATCAATAATAAATAAATAAAAAATAATAATTTGGGAGAGATCACATGATTTCCTTCTCATTCTAATTCAATCAATGATTATGAATTTCTAGAAACAAAATCTTCACCCAAAAATAGATTTTTATATTTTTTATCTATTTAAAATGATTTTTATGAATTAAATCAATAATAAATAAATAAAAAATAATAATTTGGGAGAGATCACATGATTTCCTTCTCATTCTAATTCAATCAATGATTATGAATTTCTAGAAACAAAATCTTCACCCAAAAATAGATTTTTATATTTTTTATTTATTTAAAATGATTTTTATGAATTAAATCAATAATAAATAAATAAAAAATAATAAAAATGATGAATTTTGGTCAATTGGGTCGTGCACCATGTTATGAGATGGATTGGGTCATAAATTAGGCAGCCCATTTGGAAAGAAATACTTCTAAGCCTCCATTTTCAACATAAACCATCACAAAATTGCCCAACTCTGCAAAGGCACATTTCTCTCAATTTTAAAGGTATGATGGTGTTCTTGGACTTTTTGGAAAGCTTGAAGAGTCCTCTAAACAACCCCATTGGTTTCAGGTCCATATCATTTACCAATCTCAAGTTATGCCCTTTTGAAGTTGTTGACTTTTTGTTGACTTTTGAAATGACCTATAATGTCTTGGATCATATCTTTCAAATGAAGCATTTTTGGGCTTAACCTTCAACATCAAAGTTGTATAGAATTCAATTTCCTTCAAAATGAGCTTTGGATGGAGACTTGGTGATGAAGCATGTGAAAGTTATGCCTGGTCAAAGTTCAGTTGACTTTTACTAAGGAAACCCTAATTTAGAAACTCCTGATTATTGATGATCTGGAATCTCCTTGATGAATCATGATCAACCCTTGATAAAATGATGAATTTTACTTCATATACTTGATGTTGGCAAAAAATCATGAAGTTTGACTTTGGTTTGACCACAGTTGACCTCAGTTTGACTTTTTAACTGCATTGACTGCTTTTGACTTATCTGATCATCTGACTGAGCAAACTTTTGAGAAAAGTCTTGAAACTTGACATGGGGGTTCTTATACACATATAAGATGTTATGAAGCTCACTTGAAGTCTTGGAAGTCCATTTAGCCTGATTAAAGTCAAAACCCTAGTTTTGGATGCACTGCTTAGGAGGTGCATTGTCCGAGGGAATTGTCAACTCTTCTGACCAATTGTGAACTTTGTGAACCTTGTGAATCTTCATAAGATATCTTGTGATACTCATGGGAGGTATTGTGAAGCTTGTGAACCTTGTGAACCTTCTTAGAACACAAAGTCTTGTATTGTGAGGGCAAATTTTGGGGTGCAACACCTTCGCCCGAAAAACTTTACAATCTTCAGTTGCATGCCCTAGAGAGCCACCATGGTAACCACACTGAACTTGGGGATTGTACCCAGGAGGGTAAGGTTCTGGCACAGGCTTGAGAACTTTCGGCTCCACCAAAGCGTTCTGAACCAACTGTGGCAAAAGCAGATTGTACGACACAGGAACTGGGTGGGAAGGACCATTCCTTCGTTTCAAACTGCTACGAGGTCTGTGCCGATTCTGACGCTGAGTATGATAACCTTGGCCACGAGTTCGCTGAGCGACATAAGACTCCTGATATGGTGCCCCAGGCACAGTGGTATGTCCAGAATAACGAGGTGCGAAAGATACTGGTCGCTGAGAAGACGAAGAACCAACAGATTTCACCGATTCGTCTCGAGGATACCCAACATCATTCCTGACTGCGTTGCCCCCAACTCCTTCTTCGGTTTGACGAGCCTGACCGCCTGCAACATTCTGGATTTTTCCAGTCTTTACACCGTACTCGATGCGCTCTCATGCCCTTACCCACTCAGAGAAATTTGGTGCGACTCCAATCATTCCTTCAAAGTACGAACTCTGCAAGGAGTTTACGAACATGCTTTTCAATTCTCGGTCTTGAAGCGGTGGTTGTACTCTAGCAGCAAATTCTCTCCATCTCTGAACATACTTTCTGAAAGGTTCATTGTTCCCTTTAGACAATTCTTGCAGTTGCACGCGACTAGGAGCTTCAACAAGATTGTAGTCATACTGCTCCAGGAAAGCTCTGGCTAAATCCACCCATGATTGGATCTGATCCCTCTCTAACTGCATATACCAACTCAGAGATGCCCCAGTCAGACTATCCTGAAAGCAGTGAATCATCAACTTGTCGTTGTGCACGAATGGAGTCATTCTTCGGCAGAACAACACCAAATGTTGCTTCGGGAAACTGTCTCCTTTGTACTTTTCAACCTCCGGCATTCTGAACTTCGGAGGTAACACTAGGCCAGGAACCAGACACATGTCTGCAACATTAGGGTTAACAGCGTCTTTACCTTTCAAGGCTTTGAATCTTTCATCCGATGCACGAAACCTCCTAGCACACCCGGGAGCTAATGGGTCTTCAGTCTTTGCCATTAGGACTTCTCTTCGGGACTTTGGCATAGGGAAAGCAACACTCTGGTAGTCTGGAGTATCAACAGAAGGATAACGTTTACTTCGGACAACAAACTGCTCACGTAGACCCTGGTCTTCAACAGAAGGCTGTACAAGCTGAGCTGCAATAAGGTTGTTCACTTGCGGAAGGTCTTCGTCACGCGTAGATCCATACAAGGGATTGGACATCACAGTGAAACCTGACAAGGTATCAACGAACTGGAAGCTGCTCTCTGACATAGCTCCCAACAACTGCCACCTGACTTCACTGCTTGATTCTGCTCAAGTCTGCTTCAACCCCTTGATCGTCTTCAACACTCCACACTTGCCTCGAACAATCCCCGAGAATCACCCTCTGGATAGAACAAAGGCTGGATAAGTGCTTTGGCCAGCTAGAGAAATGCTATGCAATGTGATTTATGCAGACAGAATACAAAAATGCTAACGTGCATGTGTGCATTGGGGAATATTACTCCCCCCATTCTAGTGCTAATACATTTGATACAGGGTAGCGCCGTGACAGTGCGGTGACAAAAGTTGCGAGAAGTTGAAATTCAATCACGACAGAGAAAACAACTCATATATTGAACAGGCCTTCGGAGGCAAAAGTATAACTCTTCTTGAAGCTAGCCCTAACCTCATCATCCGCAAGGGCAACCAAACTCAATATAGAATTCACATCCGGAGTGGGCAGCCTATACGCAACTGTCTTCCGCACACTACCCATATCAACAGTCAGAAGTCCGGAGCACTAGAACAGGGAAGTATGTAATGCACCTGTAGCACAGACACACGTTAATGAAATGCAATGATAAATGGGTATGCAAACAATGCAATGCAAACAGCTGCAACAGGGGGTCAAGTGCCCTGAATAAGAAGCCCCCAGTCACACCAAGAACAGGTCTCAGACAGACCCTCCAATACTCCTCAAACCCTGGTCTCAGACAGACCTCACAAAGAATTCCAGCCTGGTCTCGGGTAGACCCAATAATATAACCCACACCTGGTCTCTGATAGACCCCAACCATAACTCCAACTGGTCTTTGATAGACCTCACACCATAACTCTGACTGGTCTCTGATAGACCTCACAACTGCCCATAAATACTCAGGATCTCAGATCAAGAAATAACCGGTATCTGAAAGTCTAGTTACCTGCATAACCCCGAAACCCTCTCACAGGTAGGTGTCCTAGTAACTGACGAACGTATGGCATCCTATGCGGTCGTCGGCGTCACAGACTTTCAGGGTTGATGATACGATTCCCAGAAGGAGTGGCATCATCAAATCCTGAAGAGGCCTCACTTAGCCAACTTCCAAATGATCGGTTCCCAGAGTCGACAATCCAACTAACCAGCAACCCGAGCCACCCAAAGGGCAGGACAGGAGGCCAACCAGAAGAACCTCGTATGAGTGTGGATTTCGTGGGACACTAGGACATGCAAAGCACGTGCGCACCCACTAATCTCCACTATAAATCTAGGTGCACTCAAGCCCAGGTTCGGCTTATCTCTCAATCATGGAACACCCGTCACACCCCAATCCAGCAATAATAACAATAATATAATGCTGAAAGTAAATGACAGAAATATAAATCCATACAAAATCCTCGACGGGAAAACAAGCGCTAGGATTGACTCTCTCAAGGGACGTTGGATCCCAAATGCATAAGGAACTATCGCAGTCCTTAGCAGCCAGGGGACGTTGGATCCCCAGCAGAGTCGCCAGCTGCTGGGGATGACCCCAAACAGCCAGGAAAAAACCTAAGGCGAGACTCGAATAGGGAACTATCGCAGTCCCCAGCAGAGTCGCCAGCTGTCGCTACTGCGAAAATCGGCGCCGGCTGAACAGAAGAGTCGCCACCGTGCGTTATTTATCCCAAAGGAGGGAAAGGAAACGCTCAAAGTAAACCTAACGCAAAGACGGGAAAAGGTATGGTCATCGCAACCAAAACCTGGGTTCGGGAGTCGGTTACGCAAGGGGAAGGTATTAGCACCCCTCACGTCCATCGTACTCGATGGGATCCACGCTTGCTTGGTTTGCACGGATTATACTTCTATCTAAACTAAAGGATGAGGTCTGAAAAGAAAAGAAAACATGACTCGGTAAAGCATCGCACTTTATGCCTACGTATTCCCGTCTGGAACGAGAAATCAGAGTCAACGTAGTTCGCCTAACTACGGGGGAGGATGGGTGAAGGTTGCTCGCTAGGATGTCGCATCCTATGCCTACGTACTTCCACACAGCATGGAAGATCAGAGCAAACGTAGTTCGGGCTACGCACGACACAAGCTGTTCAAGTGTCTTTTATGAAAAATCTCACCTTAAACAAGGGTTTTCTTATTACAAAAAGGTTTGTGTTTGTTCAAATCTTTTGACGGAAGAAATGAATTGATTTCTGTTATAACCTTTATTAATGTTTTTCTGTTGTTTTGAAGAAAGAAGAGATGACACTCTACAAATCTTAGGGTTGCAAAGGGATAAAACCTACCCTAATGTTATCATGCATGGGTTAAGACCTAATGTCTATCATGCTCCTCTCTTGCGCAGAGAGAAACAGAGATCCTAAGGGATAAACGAAAACAGAAATAGCAGATATATATAATAAAGCGGTAAAATGCATGGATGCAACAATACAAGCGAGGCAAGGGAGTCCCACTCAACCTCGAACCTAGAAAACAATAGGCAAAAGTGAACAGAATTCACTTTCAACCTAACAGGTTAAGCAGCAAGCAATACAGTCAGGGAAATTCACACAATACATCAAGAATTATCAACAGCAAAAACTAAACAGCAAAGCAGGCTTCATCAGCATCTGTGTTCAAGTCAGCATCAACTATCCACAAGCTTCAAGCAAGCATCAGTCTCTTATCTTCAATCTCTCAATGGCTTTTCTTCAAGTCCTAATCTCCAAGCTGAGGAATCAATCACAAGAATGAACTGGGTGTTAAGCAATTAGTTGACCACCAAAGGTGGCAAACAGACTGCTAACAACACAAAGAATATTTCTCTCAAGAGTTCTATCTCTTAGACACTATCACCAAGCCTTCCAAAAGAAGGGGGTGAATGTCTTAGAGAGACTCTGCATCACAGAGATGGATGGAGGCAATCAAGACCTTCCATGTTTGTGAATCAAGTTTTCTACTCTAGAGCTCTGCCTAACTCCTAGATCTTAGAACCTTCAACAGCTGCCAGCAAGAGATGCTCCTCATCAACTCTGGAAGTTGGTCTTCATTCTTTAATCTTCAAATGGGCTCCATCAACACAACCTTCAGCTCAAACCCCAAGCCCCAAACAAACCCAATGCCCCACACAGTCAAATAATAACCCTAAAGAGGGCACACCACACAATCAATCAAATACAAGCAAAATACTAATAGTAATAGGTGAAGCCTAATATTTTCTAAGGGATCTATTATCTACCCATAACCCCTATAGTCCCATACCCCAAAATCAAATCAAAATTCCTAAAAGAAATGATCTATCTCACCTATGTTCACTTAAAACCCTAATTTTAACCACTCTAATCTCACCTAATCAAATCATCTAAAAATTAATCCTCAAATTATGAATTAAATCCTATGAGGAAGCTAAAGTCCTAAATTAATCACCCTAAAAAGAATGGACCCTAAATCTAAGGGGAGCTAATTGAACTAAAATCAACAAAATTATGCATCAAATTAAACCACTTAAAAAGGCTATTTAAAAGAAAAATGCACAAAAAATATTAAAACAAAATAAAATGCTAATTTTATTATTTATTATTTTTCTTAACAGAATTATGAATCTACCACGAAAAGAACCAATTAAAAATAAGCTTTTTTCAATTTTATATGGATTTTTAAAGATGCAAAAAATATAAAAGAAAATAAAATCAAAGAAATGAATTAAATTGGGGAGGGGGTGCCACAAGCATAGGCGCTCAGTTCATTTGCTATGGGCCAGATGATTGGGGGTGTGATTAGCGTGTTTTGGACTCAGGCCCACGCGTTTCATTTAATGAAACGCTGCGTTTCGTGGCTTTGGTCTATTCCCTCCGTTTTCAACTTTGAATCTCAGCCATTGGATTTGAGTTTCAGTCAACCATTTTGACACGATCGAACGGACATACTTCATCTTCTCCAACGAGCCCTAGGGTTTTCAGAAAATCCAACTTCATGCATGCAGCTTCAAGGCATTCGTTCTCTCTCAATATTCCATGAAATCCCAAACTATAAAGAGCAATCTTGCTCTATTCTTTCCCAGGAACACAGCCCTATCCTTGGTTTTGATTAAAACTCCATAGAACTCACAAACAGAGGACACGAAATCATTGGTCCCAAGAATTCTCACTGTGATCAACCCTAACAATTCTAGATTCTAATGGCACTAATGTGTTCTTCATGTCTCACTGATCTCAGTATGCTATCGTATGTGAATTATTGCTCAATAATCTATGAGTTCTTGATCTTGAAAGATTCATCACCATGTTATCAATCCTCACGAAATTCACCCTAACTTTCTGAATTCAGTCATCTGATCAACCCTAACAGTTCTAACCTATTCTTTCTACCTAATTAACACATAAATAAGGAGATAGAGGAGAATTCACCAACCTGCTAGGTAGCTATGGCAGAGGTGGTTCCAGTCCAATTCAATGCTCGTAATCCTTCGAGAATGATCCTTGCTTGATGAGGAGCTTTCTGTTTGCAAAAGAATGTATGGAAAATGCTTGGATGAAGAGATTCGAAACTGTTATGGATCTTTGCAATCTCAACCTTAGAGCTTCAATCCTCCATTGATGTGCCTTTGAACTTGCTTGTATGCACTCACTATGATCTATGGATTGTAGATGAAGGAGAAGATTGAACAGACTTGGTGTAGAATGAACAATTTCTCTCTTACTTGCAATTGAAGAAACTATGGAATTCTCTCTCTCCTCAGTCTCTTTTCACCAACCTTTTGCACTAATGGACTCAATTCAATATATAGAGGATGATGGGAGGATCTAGAAACTTCTGGAATAGTCTAGGAGAGTGTGGAATTTATCATGAATATGACATAATGAAAATCATCTCATCTCACACCTCATCTCATGATATATCCTCTACATCCCCTTTAGCACACTTGAAAATCTCCTTTCATGAGTTATTGGGAGTGTATGTGCAAAAAACAAGCATTTCCTTGCCTTATGTTGAGTTTTGCAAAGTTACCTTATTATGCAAGTAACATGATTACAAAGCATCCCCCATTTTTAGGCCTCAAATCAAAAATGTGTTTAAACCATTGTTTTCAAAATGTTGTTTGGAATCAAATTGGTATATTACATGACCCATTTTGGATTTGTAGATGGCCCAAACCAATTTTTCATTTGAACTTTTTCAAGTTATATGTCATTTTTAAGTCATTTTTCACCAACTTTTATCAATTTGAGTTCTATGCATTTACAAACTTCCATGACCTCTTTTCTAGACTTAAAATGACATTTTGAGAAACTTTGATGTTGTGAAGTTTTTCATTTGAAGCTTCCTTGCATGAGTTTTAAGCATAGGCTAAGAATGACCTGTAATTCTCAAATGACCAAAATACCCTTTGTTTTCCCAGACCATAAGTAGAGTTACACAAATCATATGAAGGCATACCATACCTTCCTAGAAAGCTAAGACAATGAGGAACAACTCTCATGTTGGCCAGAAATCCATTTGAAATCTCCTTGAAGGTCAAAAGTTGCTTGGAAGACAGACAACTTTCACAGACAAATTTCAGTGCCCTCAGATGACCTGTAACTTGCAAGAGCTATAACTTGAGTTCTATAAATAATCTTGATGACTTCCACCACTAAAATTAAAGCTATGAAGATACTCTACAAGTTTCATGTGGACCAGAAATTCATATGAAGCTTGCATCTTGAGTTACACTGCTTGGAAGTTTGACCTAAATCAGGGGATTTTACACTGAAACCCTAATTTGGTAACTCCATTTCTCCTTGATTCCTTCTGATTTTTCTTTAGCACAACACCATATCCATATCCATATAGCAAATAATGAATCCCACATTCTTCAAATGATCCTTGATGCCTTTCAAAACAAGTCTTTGATCTAGGGTTGACCTAGTGTTGACCCAGATAAAACCCTAGTTGACTGACTTCAACTGAGGCTCTTGCAATCATTCCAATGACTTGGTTACTTCTCAAAAATGATCATCTAGGCTCTTCATAACATCCATACCCACCTCATACTCTTGGCTCATGGCTCACACTTCCTCTGATGATCCCCAAATAACCTCAAGATAGGGGAGAACTCACTGATCAACCTGTCAACTCTTCAAAGCTCAAATTCTTCCCTGATGACCTGAGTAGTCTTGAATATGAATGGAACCCTTGAATATACCTCTTGAGATAAGAATAGCACTTGATCCCCTGATTAAGATAGCTTGCTTATGCTATGCAATGCAGATGAATACACTATGCACATGATACCAATGCAAATGACTATGCAATTGAAACATAAACCTAGGTTAGAAAAGGTTGGGCAAATTTTGGGGTGCAACAAGGTTGTATGAAATAAATGAGATTCAGAATTCATTCTAAAAGAAAACTTGTGGAAATCATACTGAAATCATCACCAAGCATCATGTGACCTGCTTAGCAACGACAAGTATGCCGAGATTTTGTACCCTTCAGGCTCCACGTAAACTTTCGAAAACCATTCATTGCAATGACCATCATCCATTGTCACGCGTAGAAAACCAGACCTGTAATGACAGCATTTGCGATTTGAACTCAATCGGTACTAATACGCATACAAAAAACAGCTAGCCAAATGTCTCGGACGTACTAATTTGAGAAAGGATAATTGTTGAGGATGTTGCTCACATAAGACCGCATTGTGAATTCTGCAAATTTCCCACGAAATGCAATCCCGACGTCAGGTCGCACCTTCAGTAAGCCAAGCCTTCATTTACCAAAATGTTAGCTTCACACCGTGAAAACCTGCAACCAAGACCAGTTCGTTACGACACAGAGGAATACCATGGAATGATAGTGAAAAGCAACGATAACAACACTTTGAACATCCACCATTTCAATAAACTCCTCACCGATACCTCCAACCGCAACCGTGAAATCACCACAGATTAAAACTGAAACGCCCAATCCTTCAAACGCCACCAACTCTGTCTCTTTTCACTCTGTCTTTTCTTCATTCAAATCTGTTAACAACCATATCAACAAACAACACCACGTGAGAGATTATGCATCTAAGAGCGAACACTTTCCCGCTCCCTTGATTCTTCTTCGGCTTATCGCACTTGGTACTAATGTGCCCTTGCTCACCACAATTGTAGCAAGTCACACCCGCACCACTTCTGCATTCCAGAGCCTTGTGGCCTGGCTTGCCACACTTAAAACACGTCTTCTCAACACTTTTGCATTCAAGAGCACGATGTCCCTCTTCACCGCACCTATAACATCTCACCGGAGTAGAAACTCCCCCACTTGGCCTCTTGCCATAACCCATTCTCTGCTTCCCTTTGTCCGCAGGAGTCACATAAGGTTTTCCTCTGAATTGACCTTTTCCTTTCTTATCACTTAGGCTCTTGTAGTGGCTAGACCTAGCCCTACTGTCTTCGTCATAAATTCTGCTCTTGTTAACCAACTCAGAAAACCGCCTGATTTCCTGGTATCCAATAGCTTGCCTAATCTCAGGTCTCAAACCGTTCACAAACTTGAGGCACTTAGACCTCTCAGCATTACCAGTATTATAGTGAGGACAAAATTTGATCAACTCCTCAAATTTCGCCGCATACTCAGCAACCGTCGAATTACCTTGCTTCAACTCAAGAAATTCGATCTCTTTCTTCCCCCGCACATCCTCTGGAAAATACTTCTCCAGAAAAGTTTCTCTAAACAAATCCCACGTAATCACAATATCATCTTCCTCAAATCTTTGGCGAGTATTACCCCACCAATCTTCAGCTTCTTCTTCGAGCATATGAGTCCCAAACTGCACCTTCTGTGCATCCGAGCAATTCATAACTCGAAAAATCTTTTCCACAGCTTTCAACCAAATTTATGCCTTGTCCGGTTCATGAGTTCCCTTGAAGACCGGAGGGTTATTCTTTTGGAATTTCCCCAAAGCACGGAATCCATCATCAGCATGATCCCTCACATTCACATTGGCCGGAGGATTCTGCCCAATTGCCCCCGCCAATCTCGTCAATGCCTCCGCAATCGCTTCGTCGTTCCTTCCTGCAACCATCTTACTAATTCCAACCACAGAACCACGTAAGAACAACCAATATTGATAATGCAACACACGCATATCAATAACACACAGGAAGAAAACACTCTAACAACTTGGCCGGACGGACCGACCTGCTCTGATACCACTTTTGTAACACCCCCTTCTATACCCCAAATAAATGCATATAAAACATTAAGCATGTACAAATTCATCAGAGTAAAAGTTTTTAGAATAAGGTATAAAGGAAGAATGTCACAACTTTACCAATAAAACACTTGCTCATTAAAATATGTAACATTTTCAATTTAAGCGGAAGATAAAATCATTTGACCGTTTTCAAAATATTAATCCACTTACACATAAGCTATCCAAATTAATATATCATATCAGTTAGATTACAAAACCACATCAGCTGATACATCGCAATGTATCACAAAAGAATGACTATACTAGTCTAACTACCCGGTGTTACATATCAGAGCAGCCGACTCAAAAGAATGAAGACTAACTTCACAAAAGGACTCCAGCATCCTAATCTGCAATGCCTCATAGAGCATTATAAAACAGTAGAAGGGTGAGAAATATAACCATAATAATCAAAGCATAAGATTACGTATATATATATAGGTATCATATAACACATATTCACATTTCTCACCACACTTCGTTCTCATAATCATAATCATATCACGTTCACATATATCAGCATTATGAACATTCACAAGCACATCCCTTCATGCTTAATTTCACAATCATTCACAAGCACATTTATACAACAACAATATTATGCAATGTGACTCAACATATCCAATGCAACTCAATGCTATGCGGTACCGACATTAGTTATCTTTTTTTCGGTTTTCACTCTAAACCGGGTCCACCCTTCTAGACCGATAACTTGTTATCATTTTTCGGTTTTTACTTTAAACCGGGTCCACCCTTCTAGACCGATAACAACCAAGCCCGTCCCCTAGGCTTCAAACCCACCCTTCTAGGTTTGGGACAAGCCACTAGTTTCCACGAAACTAACAGACATTGCCTCTTGACTGAATGATGCATGTACAATCAACCAATCACAATAAATGCACTTAAGACCGTTCCCGCGTCTTAATCCCATGCATTCGAATCATTCACCCCTTCGAGAATTTCATCATGATTGCACATACAACATATATCAAACATTTATCAATGTATTCATTTCACACATCATCATATTCAACAACAATGCACACATATCACATATGTTCCCATGCATTCACACAACAATCGCATACATATATGCACTCACAATTCATTAGACGATACACATGCATTCCTCATTGTATTCCCATGTATCTCTAATTATCACAACAATCAAGTTATTCACATCGCAATACCAATCATACAATTGTAAGTTACGCACACATATTCAAAATGTTCTCATGCATACTCATTACATAATTGTATACAACAATCAAACATTCACAACTCATCAATTAATACACACATAATCATCATTATGTTCTCATGTATTTTAACCGATTACAATTAATCATTCATATCACCACTCTAGGATTCACGCCCGAAGGCTACCCACAGCACATGTTATCATAATAGTTCACATACTCATTCATAACATGGAAGTATAAACATATGCGAATCAACCAAACAATCACCATTTGGATAACACAGCAAAGAAAATATACTGTCACATTCGCCTTCATTCGCCTGGCGAACCCTCGCAGCGAACCTTCGCCTGGCGAACTCTCTCAGCGAACACTCGCTAGGCTTCGCCTGGCGAGACTTCCCAGCGAGCCCAAGTCAGTAGCTACTGACTTCATTCGCCACCATTCGCCAACACCTTCGCTGGGCGAACCTTCGCTATCCCACTTCGCCTGGCGAACCCACCAGCGAAGTCTACTGGGACTTAAATATAATTATTCGCCAACATTCGCTAGGCTTCGCCTGGCGAAGCTTCGCCTTTGCTCGCCTGGCGAGAGCCAGCGAACCTGCGCAGAACAGAATCCTATTTTGTCCCTCCTTCACCAATCCATCATCAACCCTCTCTTACACATCCAAATCAGTATAAACAGCATCAACACATGTTACCCGACTATTCTACGGCATTATTACTCGATTTCAACCGATTAAATCATCAATCTACCGATTATCCAACATTTTGCCCTAAATGGAAAGTGATGGAAACTCCACTAAAACCCTAACCCAACATACATAACATCATACAATGATCAAATAGAAACATTTCTCACCCTTACCTCGATTAATCGGAGCTTTGATGTTGGTTCTTGATGATTTCCACTTTTCCTCTTCTTCTCTTCTCTTTCTCTCCTTTCTTCTTCTTTCCTTTTTCTTTCCAAAATGTTTTTCTATCTTTCTTTTCTTTTCTTTCTCTCTTATATATTCCTTTATTTTCCTTCCTTCCAATTTCCTTCTCAATTCTCTATTAATTCCAATTAATAAAAATTAATTCCAACATTAATAAAAATCCCACTAAATCAATTAATTACTATAATTAATTATTTAATGAAATTTGGGCTGTTACAACCCTCCCCCACTTAGGAATTTTCGTCCTCGAAAATGTTACCTGATTCAAACAGTTCTGGATAAGACTCTTTCATCCGACTCTCAAGCTCCCAAGTAACATTTCCACCAGCCGGTCCTCCCCACGCGACCTTCACTAAAGCGATCTCTTTACCTTGAAGTTGCTTCAATTTTCGATCCTCTATCCGCATAGGTGATGTCTCAACAGTCAGGTTATCTCTCACCTGCACATCATCTACTTGTACTACATGAGACGGATCCGCAATGTATTTCCTCAACTGAGATACATGGAATACGTCATGAAGATTAGCAAGCGACGGTGGTAAAGCCACACGATAGGCCACTTCTCCTATCCTTTGCAAAATCTGATAAGGACCAATGAAACGCGGCGACAACTTGCACGACTTCAGTGCCCTACCAACACCTGTCATCGGAGTGACTCGAAGAAACACATGATCTCCCTCTTGAAATTCAAGTGCCTTCCTCCTCTTGTCATAATAACTCTTCTGACAACTCTGAGCAACTCTCATCTTCTCTTGAATCATCTTGATCTTATCAGTAGTCTGTTGAACTAACTCGGGTCCAACAACAGAACTTTCTCCGGACTCGAACCAACCCAATGGTGTCCTACACCGTCTACCATACAACGCCTCAAATGGTGCCATACCAATACTCGAATGGAAACTGTTGTTGTAGGTAAACTCAATCAAAGGCAAGTAGCTATCCCAAGCTCCTCCTTTTTCCAATACACAAGCTCTCAAAAGATCTTCAAGCGACTGAATCGTCCTCTCCGTCTGACCATCAGTCTGAGGATGATACGCTGAACTCAGACGCAACTTAGTACCCAAAGCACTCTGCAGGCTCTCCCAAAATCTCGAAGTAAACCGCGGATCTCTATCCGAAACAATACTTAACGGAATACCATGCAGACACACAATCCTCTCAATATACAACTTAGCCAACTTCTCCAAAGAGTAATCCATATGCATAGGGATAAGTGAGCAGATTTAGTCAACCTATCCACGATAACCCAAATAGCCTCAAAATTACTCGGCGTCCTCGGCAAACCCGATACAAAATCAATGGAGATACTATCCCATTTCCACTCAGGAATAAACAACGGCTTCATCAAACCCGATGGCTTCTGATGCTCAATCTTTGACTTCTGGCAAGTCAAACAAGAATACACAAATTCCGCAATATCCTTCTTCATACTAGGCCACCAAAATACTTTCCTCAAATCCTGATACATCTTAGTAGCACCCGGATGAATACTCAATCCGCTACGATGTCCTTCCTCAAGGATACTCTTCTTAAGCTCAACCACATCTGGAACACAAACTCGATCCCGACATCTCATAATACCATTCTCATCAATCCGAAAATCACCACCTTGGCCTTGGTTGATTAAAGTCAACCGATCAACTAAGCTCAAATCCGATTTCTGTCCTTCTCGAATTTCATCCAAAATACCACTTGTAAGCTTTAACATACCCAACTTAAATCTAAAAGAAGTTCTCTCATATACCAAACTCAAATCTCGAAATTGCTCGACCAATTCTAACTCTTTCACCATCAATGCCGACATATGCAATGATTTCCGACTCAATGCATCCGCTACTACATTCGCTTTACCCGGATGGTAATTCAAGCCAAAATCAAAATCCTTCAAAAGTTCAAGCCATCTTCTTTGTCTCGCATTCAATTCCTTTTGATCAAAAAGATACCTCAAACTCTTGTGGTCACTAAACACTTCAAATCTTGCGCCAAACAAATAATGCCTCCAAAGTTTCAACACGAACACAACGGCGGCCAACTCTAAGTCATGCGTCGGATAATTCTTCTCATGCACTTTGAGTTGCCTCGAAGCATAAGCTACAACTTGGTTATTCTGCATCAACACACCTCCTAAACCCATCAAAGAAGCATCACAATACACAACGAATGATTCTTCTGGATTTGGCAGGATCAAAACAGGAGATGTCGTCAACCTTCGCTTAAGTTCTTGAAAACTCGCTTCACACTTGGCGTCCCAAACAAAGGCTTGACCTTTCCTAGTCAATTGCGTCAACGGCAACGATAACTTAGCAAATCCTTCAATAAACTTCCGATAATAACCGGCTAAGCCAAGAAAACTTCTGATCTCAAAAACTGACTTCGGAGTCTCCCATTGCGACACCGCTTCAACCTTCGACGGATCGACCGCAATACCATTACTTGAAATCACATGACCAAGGAAACTAACTTCCTTCAACCAAAATTCACACTTAGAAAGCTTCGCGAACAACTGCTTCTCTCTCAGCACAGATAACACAATCTTCAGATGCTCGACATGCTCTCCTTCGCTCTTCGAATAAACCAAGATGTCGTCGATAAACACCACCACAAACTTATCCAAATAAGGATGAAAAATCCTATTCATGTACTCCATAAATACACCTGGTGCATTAGTCACACCAAATGGCATCACGGAATACTCATAGTGTCCATACCTCGTCCGAAAGGCCGTCTTCTGAATATCCTCAGCTTTCACACGGATCTGATGATACCCAGATCTCAAATCAATCTTGCTGAACACACTTGCACCAATCAACTGATCCATCAGATCATCAATCCTCGGAAGTGGATACTTATTCTTAATAGTCACCTTGTTCAACTGTCTGTAATCCACACAGAGCCTCATAGAACCCTCTTTCTTCTTAACCAACAACACCGGGGCACCCCACGGTGACACGCTCGGACGAATAAACCTCTTTTCAAGCAAATCCTCAAGTTGACTCTTCAACTCTTTTAACTCTGAGGCCGACATACGATATGGAGCCATTGATATCGGACTAGTTCCAGGAATCAAATCTATCGAAAACTCCACTTCTCGCTCCGGCGGTAAATCCTTTATCTCATCAGGGAATACTTCCGGAAAATCTCTAAAAATGGGCAAAGCATCAATCTCTTCACTTTCACTAGTCCTCAAAGTTGCCATAAGCATAAATACCTTAGCCCCATCTTGCACCGATTCTTTCACTTGTTTCCTCGTCATAAACAATTCCCTTTCAACATCCGAGTCGGGAAAAATAACCGTTTTGTCAAAACAGTTAATATACACACGATTGAATTTTAACCAATTCATTCCAAGAATGACATCAAGTTGATCCAAATGAAGACACACTAAATCTATCCCAAAATCTCTACCGAAAATACTCAACGGGCAATTCAAGCAAACATACGGTGTAGTTACCGAACCCATAGCAGGAGTATCAATAACCATACCGCCACCAATCACAGACAACTCAAGATTCAACCTTCTAACACAATCCAAAGAAATAAAAGAATGCGTAGCTCCGGTATCAATTATAGCGATCAAAGGTGTACCATTAAGGAAGCACGTACCTCGGATCAATCGATCGTCGCTAGCAGTTTCAGATCCAGATAGAGCGAACACTTTCCCGCTCCCTTGATTCTTCTTCGGCTTATCGCACTTGGTACTAATGTGCCCTTGCTCACCACAATTGTAGCAAGTCACACCCGCACCACTTCTGCATTCCAGAGCCTTGTGGCCTGGCTTGCCACACTTAAAACACGTCTTCTCAACACTTTTGCATTCAGGAGCACGATGTCCCTCTTCACCGCACCTATAACATCTCACCGGAGTAGAAACTCCCCCACTTGGCCTCTTGCCATAACCCATTCTCTGCTTCCCTTTGTCCGCAGGAGTCACATAAGGATTTCCTCTGAATTGACCTTTTCCTTTCTTATCACTTAGGCTCTTGTAGTGGCTAGACCTAGCCCTACTGTCTTCGTCATAAATTCTGCTCTTGTTAACCAACTCAGAAAACCGCCTGATTTCCTGGTATCCAATAGCTTGCCTAATCTCAGGTCTCAAACCGTTCACAAACTTGAGGCACTTAGACCTCTCAGCATTACCAGTATTATAGTGAGGACAAAATTTGATCAACTCCTCAAATTTCGCCGCATACTCAGCAACCGTCGAATTACCTTGCTTCAACTCAAGAAATTCGATCTCTTTCTTCCCCCGCACATCCTCTGGAAAATACTTCTCCAGAAAAGTTTCTCTAAACAAATCCCACGTAATCACAATATCATCTTCCTCAAATCTTTGGCGAGTATTACCCCACCAATCTTCAGCTTCTTCTTCGAGCATATGAGTCCCAAACTGCACCTTCTGTGCATCCGAGCAATTCATAACTCGAAAAATCTTTTCCACAGCTTTCAACCAAATTTGTGCCTTGTCCGGTTCATGAGTTCCCTTGAAGACCGGAGGGTTATTCTTTTGGAATTTCCCCAAAGCACGGAATCCATCATCAGCATGATCCCTCACATTCACATTGGCCGGAGGATTCTGCCCAATTGCCCCCGCCAATCTCGTCAATGCCTCCGCAATCGCTTCGTCGTTCCTTCCTGCAACCATCTTACTAATTCCAACCACAGAACCACGTAAGAACAACCAATATTGATAATGCAACACACGCATATCAATAACACACAGGAAGAAAACACTCTAACAACTTGGCCGGACGGACCGACCTGCTCTGATACCACTTTTGTAACACCCCCTTCTATACCCCAAATAAATGCATATAAAACATTAAGCATGTACAAATTCATCAGAGTAAAAGTTTTTAGAATAAGGTATAAAGGAAGAATGTCACAACTTTACCAATAAAACACTTGCTCATTAAAATATGTAACATTTTCAATTTAAGCGGAAGATAAAATCATTTGACCGTTTTCAAAATATTAATCCACTTACACATAAGCTATCCAAATTAATATATCATATCAGTTAGATTACAAAACCACATCAGCTGATACATCGCAATGTATCACAAAAGAATGACTATACTAGTCTAACTACCTGGTGTTACATATCAGAGCAGCCGACTCAAAAGAATGAAGACTAACTTCACAAAAGGACTCCAGCATCCTAATCTGCAATGCCTCATAGAGCATTATAAAACAGCAGAAGGGTGAGAAATACAACCATAATAATCAAAGCATAAGATTACGTATATATATATAGGTATCATATAACACATATTCACATTTCTCACCACACTTCGTTCTCATAATCATAATCATATCACGTTCACATATATCAGCATTATGAACATTCACAAGCACATCCCTTCATGCTTAATTTCACAATCATTCACAAGCACATTTATACAACAACAATATTATGCAATGTGACTCAACATATCCAATGCAACTCAATGCTATGCGGTACCGACATTAGTTATCTTTTTTTCGGTTTTCACTCTAAACCGGGTCCACCCTTCTAGACCGATAACTTGTTATCATTTTTCGGTTTTTACTTTAAACCGGGTCCACCCTTCTAGACCGATAACAACCAAGCCCGTCCCCTAGGCTTCAAACCCACCCTTCTAGGTTTGGGACAAGCCACTAGTTTCCACGAAACTAACAGACATTGCCTCTTGACTGAATGATGCATGTACAATCAACCAATCACAATAAATGCACTTAAGACCGTTCCCGCGTCTTAATCCCATGCATTCGAATAATTCACCCCTTCGAGAATTTCATCATGATTGCACATACAACATATATCAAACATTTATCAATGTATTCATTTCACACATCATCATATTCAACAACAATGCACACATATCACATATGTTCCCATGCATTCACACAACAATCGCATACATATATGCACTCACAATTCATTAGACGATACACATGCATTCCTCATTGTATTCCCATGTATCTCTAATTATCACAACAATCAAGGTATTCACATCGCAATACCAATCATACAATTGTAAGTTACGCACACATATTCAAAATGTTCTCATGCATACTCATTACATAATTGTATACAACAATCAAACATTCACAACTCATCAATTAATACACACATAATCACCATTATGTTCTCATGTATTTTAACCGATTACAATTAATCATTCATATCACCACTCTAGGATTCACGCCCGAAGGCTACCCACAGCACATGTTATCATAATAGTTCACATACTCATTCATAACATGGAAGTATAAACATATGCGAATCAACCAAACAATCACCATTTGGATAAGACTGCAAAGAAAATATACTGTCACATTCGCCTTCATTCGCCTGGCGAACCCTCGCAGCGAACCTTCGCCTGGCCTTCGCCTGGCGAACTCTCTCAGCGAACACTCGCTAGGCTTCGCCTGGCGAGACTTCCCAGCGAGCCCAAGTCAGTAGATACTGACTTCATTCGCCACCATTCGCCAGCACCTTCGCTGGGCGAACCTTCGCTATCCCACTTCGCCTGGCGAACCCACCAGCGAAGTCTAATGGGACTTAAATATAATTATTCGCCAACATTCGCTAGGCTTCGCCTGGCGAAGCTTCGCCTTTGCTCGCCTGGCGAGAGCCAGCGAACCTGCGCAGAACAGAATCCTATTTTGTCCCTCCTTCACCAATCCATCATCAACCCTCTCTTACACATCCAAATCAGTATAAACAGCATCAACACATGTTACCCGACTATTCTACGGCATTATTACTCGATTTCAACCGATTAAATCATCAATCTACCGATTATCCAACATTTTGCCCTAAATGGAAAGTGATGGAAACTCCACTAAAACCCTAACCCAACATACATAACATCATACAATGATCAAATAGAAACATTTCTCACCCTTACCTCGATTAATCGGAGCTTTGATGTTGGTTCTTGATGATTTCCACTTTTCCTCTTCTTCTCTTCTCTTTCTCTCCTTTCTTCTTCTTTCCTTTTTCTTTCCAAAATGTTTTTCTATCTTTCTTTTCTTTTCTTTCTCTCTTATATATTCCTTTATTTTCCTTCCTTCCAATTTCCTTCTCAATTCTCTATTAATTCCAATTAATAAAAATTAATTCCAACATTAATAAAAATCCCACTAAATCAATTAATTACTATAATTAATTATTTAATGAAATTTGGGCTGTTACAGCAACAACTTCTCAGCTCAAAACGCTCCATTTCCGCGAATCCCAGAACAATCATCTTCATCTCACCCCAAACAACTTCTGTCAAACCTGCACCACCCTGAAAACCACAAATGGTTAAAACCCCTGCATCATTTTAAATTTAGTTACAAATCAATTACCACGGTAAAAAGTAAGGAAAAGGGGCAGTTACCGCAGTGAAAATCAATTGAAATTTTTACCTCACTACAGACAAAAGAGGAGATTAAGTCAATTACCTCAATCCTCCACATGCTCTCTCCATATAAAACCATATGAGAGGTCCCAAGAAAGCAAACCTAGCCGCATTGTTCATCCCCTCAACTCCTTCCCCGTTTTCAAGCCAACCACCTTCCATCCTCTATAACATCAATCCTTCTTCATAATACCGTTCTATTTTTTCTTCATGTGAACGCAAACTTCTCCCTTCAACTCACAAAACAGAAACAAACCAGTAACATCACCTTGTATGTTTCTTCACTACCACTTTTCATCAACCATATTCTCTCTGTTGTGAACCATAGCAGAACTCAAGCCAAGACCTTCAAACCTGTACAATGTTCTTCGATTGGAACAACATCTCCAATGACAGACCAAAAGCCCTAACCACCATCGTGAACCATAACACTGCATCTTCTCCGCGAAAATCACCTTCAACCTGTAGGAAATCGAACAACAACTCTCAGACAAACCACCGTTGAAGCACATAACGGACTCACTCCAAACTTCCGTGAATCATTCCGTTCAACCCTCAACACTATACAAACTCGTCCCCTTCATAAGTCAGTTTCTCCTTCACAACAACACTTCATAACACTCCTTCTTCCCTATTCTTCGAACCAATCTCTCCATCATCTCCGACCTCAAAACCCAGATTTAACTTCAAAACCCCATCTGCCATAAAATCCGTCAGTGAACTCCTTTCCCAAACCCTTTTCGAAAATCACATTCAAACCCACCCCAAAACCAATTCCTGATCTGTACACGAAAACCTTTATCAATAACCTTCTAAAAACTTCAAAACCAGAATCGCGACTACACCGTAAATCGGAACCAAAACGACGAGTTGAAATGGACAGAGATGGATGAGATTTGGGGAAAGCTGAGAAAGTGATTGAGATACAAAGATAAAGGTGGGAATCGAGTTGAAATACCATGATGGGACGAGTTTCGTTTTTACTGTTTCAGTGTTTTTTGCTTTCAGATTTGGAAAAGGGAACGTTTTGATCTGCCTTTGTTTTCTTTGTCCCTTCGTATTCCTTGTGGAAGGTGATGGGCCTTTGAGCCCAAGTGATCCTCATGTTTATATCCATTCATACCCCCTGTTTTCAATTCTTACACCCCGTTTTGTTTATTTTTTTAATAAATTGCAAATATTTTTTTTTGTTTTATGTAAAATATTATTATGTACATATTATATTAACTATGTTATTTTTGTTCTAGTTTTTTTTAAAAAAAAACAGTTTATAAATATACTATTATTTTTATCATATTTTGTCAAGTTGTATTTAGTTTAAATATTATTTTGCTATTATATTATTTCTAAGTTATAGTTTTACTCATTTTACTTAGAAATTTTAAAACTTGTTTTCTTTTGAAGTTTAAATTTTATTTCTCTTTTATTGGACATTTCTTGCGTTTGGGTCGATGACGAGATTACCACCGTTTAGCCGCCAAATTATTGGCGTGAAACAAAGGATCTGAGACCACCTTCTTTCTCCGATTTTATTTCGATTTTTGTATCGATGAAGTCTTTTATTCGTAAGCGTCGCGTATCGAAGTTGATAACCTTCCCGATTTCAAATCTATGGTGAATGACCATTGGGGTCATTTTCCGTACTTTGGGATCGTGATAGGCTACCTTCGATTAATCGGCATTATTTTTGCAATTAAGATGAGATCCATTCTTTCATGTCCCGATTCGATTCACTAAACTAACTAATAACTTTAATTTTCGTTAAATATTATTGTGAATATTATTCATATTATCTATATATTCATATTGTCATATTCATATTTATCATACTTACTCACCCATATTCGAAAACACATAATAAACTATCGAAATCCTAAAAGCCAAATTGGTGGACTGTTGAATCATTGGTTATTTGCAGGTATCTTAATTTTAAGTCGTGCCCGACTTTGCTCAAGGTGTAGTTTAGGACACTAATGCACACACACGGCTTTCTCTTGGGCTACCTGACAATGAGACCCCTTTATTTCGTGCAATCCCGTGTAACTTACATGTATCCCTCTCCCATTCCGATGTATGTTTCGCATTTCTTTGATTATTAGTTTATCTCCTAGGAGCACCCATAGGGACTAGAGCGGATTCAAACTGTTTTCAAACTAATTCTCGATTCATCATCGAGCCACTTTCAAACAACCTCGTAAGTCGAGTGCTCATACGCATTCTCCATCAACCTATTACAACTCGACCCTTGATGCGTAAGTCAAGTTGGTCTCTTTTTCAAACAATTTCATTTTCAACACGCTTTGCACGCGATAACTAGTCAAACCCTTGATCCAACGTCAAGCGGATTTTCGAAACAAACCATCAATCGATTAACAACTATTTAATTCTTTTCAAGGTGTAAAGAGTAGGTTCAAGTCTTTGATCTTGCTTTCAGTTGTTTACATACGAGTTGTCTTATTCGGGTGTGAACAATTGACGCCTCTAAATAACATTAATAACTCGACATCGTTCAACTATCTCCAACTCAAGCAACTTTCCTTTCACGATGAAAAAGAGAGTGTTCCAAGTCTTTGGTCCGCTCTCCCGATTATTTGGAGTTTGAGAACTCTTTCTTAAGCTTCAATTAATTGTCATCATTTCAACCTCATCCTTTCAAACACAACTTCTCTTACGATGAAAAAGAGAATGTTCCAAGTCTTTGGTCCGCTCTCCCGATTATTTGGAGTTTGAGAACTCTTTCTTAAGCTTCAATTAATCGTCATCATTTCAACCTCATCCTTTCAAACATAACTTCTCTTACGATGAAAAAGAGAGTGTTTCAAGTCTTTGGTTCGCCCTCCCGATTATTTTGGTCCGAGAAATCTTTCTCAAGCTAAAGTAGTCGTCATCAGTTCAAACACCATTCAAACATGACATTATTCCTTCATGATGAAAAAGAGAGTGTTCCAAGTCTTTGGTTCGCTCTCCCGATTACTTGGGCCCGAGAAGTCTTTCTTAAACTTCGAGTAATCGTCATCTGTATCCCTTCAAACTCAATTCAAATCCCGTTTCTTTCGTGGTCGTTACCACGAACTACGGACGCTCTGATTCTTCATTCATTCTTGAATGTAAGATACGTAGGCACAAGATTGTGATGATCTTGGCGAGCACAATCCCCTCCATCTTTCGTTTCCCCCATCCTTATCCGTAGTCGAACTACGACGCTCTGATTTCTCATTCTTGTCCGAATGAGCATACGTAGGCACAAGGGCCCCAATCCTTGGCGAGCGCCCTATCCTCTAACCATCCCCTTTCCCCTAGTGTCTTTATCCCTTTATAGTATCCTTTAGCATTTAGTAGTGAGAAGAGAAGATTAAGTTTAGCTAACACCCATTAACTCGAATTAAGAGGTTTCCGTCGAGTACGACGGACGTGAGGGGTGCTAATACCTTCCCCTCGCGTAACCGACTCCTGAACCCAGGAATATGGTTGCGACGACCGTATTCCTTTCCGCGTTTATGAGGTTTTCTCGATATTTTCCTCTCCCGTTTATTCGGGAAAAATAAAGTTCGGTGGCGACTCTGTCGAACCGCATTTCCGCGCCTTTCGCGCGAGGGTCGTGTTTTCGAAATTGAATTTTTCGAGGTGCGCCAACGGTAACTAGTGAAGGATGGTCGATTATGCCGTCAGGCATTCTACGCCATAGCAGAAGAATTCCTTATCATCGCCTATGGACTCAGGTCACTAGGAACGTACGACAATCTTTGTCGTACTTCGTTAGTAAGTCAATAAGGGATCCTTAGTCAATCATGAACTCAAAGGGATATCTTATCTTTTGCCGTCAGGCACTCCGCGTCAGCTAAGAAAATTGTCGCGACATCACTGTCGGACTTCATCCGTAAGTCAGGGGGAATTTGGCACTGCTGCCGGACTTCAATCATCAAGTCTTCAAGGGAAATTCGACTTCTCTGTTTGAAACTTGCTGGGGATGACACATCTCCGCTGGGGATTCTGGAGAACTATCGAGTACTCTGCTTTGGGGATTCAGGAATCACTCTAAATGACTAATCTCTGCTGAGGAATTCAAGAATCATCCTGAACAAACAAATTCGCTAGGGACTTCAAGAACCATCTTGAGCAAATAACCCTGTTGAGGAACACCTGCATACAAGAACGGTAACGACCTAGCTCATGTTTCACATGCATATGTTTGACAATGGCGTAATGCTCCATTCGCAATGGAAATGCTACGCGGCT
Organism: Lathyrus sativus; assembly: GCA_963859935.3. NCBI lineage: Eukaryota > Viridiplantae > Streptophyta > Magnoliopsida > Fabales > Fabaceae > Lathyrus > Lathyrus sativus. The sequence goes on from OZ012738.1 coordinate 459,983,080, forward strand.
AGCTAGATGCTATGCAATCATGCAGAGGAATGCGGGAAATGATCCAGTAAAATAAATGCTGGAGAGAGAAACATCCTGTCGGGGAGAATGAACCACTTGGACATCAGTCTAGAAATGGACTTTAACAGAGCAGGTCAGACGCGGACTGACTACCGGTCGAGGGCTTATCAAATGGGGATTAATCTTCAAAAGAATGGCAGGCCAGACAAGCACTGGATTCTGGAATGGTTTTCCAAGCTGGAGCTAAACCTCGAACGTAAGGTTACCAACGAGAGTGGATTTAATTGGGGAAGTACTAGACAGGTACTAGCATTCAAGGGTGAACCACCAGACAAGAATTGGTATCACAGGTTAAGTCGTTAGACAAGAAATAATCTTCGGTATAAGCATGGATTTCTGGTTTCAGATATCAGACAGGCCCTGGTTCGAGATTTGGATATCAGACAGGGACTGGATATCTGGCTCGAATATCAAACAGAATTGACTTCGGGTAGGGCGATCAGGCAGGACTGATTCCAGATTAAGGATATCAGACAGGGACTGGATATCTGGTTCGACTATCAAACAGGATTGACTTCGGGTAGGGAGATCAACCAGGACTGGTTCCGGATTATGGATATCAAATAGGGACTGGATATCTGGTTCGACTATCAAACAGGATTGACTTCGGGTAGAGAGATCAGCCAGGACTGATTCCGGATTATGGATATCAGATAGGGACTGGATATCTGGTGCGAATATCAAACAGGATTGACTTTGGGTAGGGAGATCAGACAGGACAGATTCCGGATTATGGATATCAGACAGGGACTGGATATCTGGCTCGAGCATCAAACAGGATTGACTTCGGGTAGGGAGATCAGACAGGACTGATTCTGGAATATGGATATCAGACAGGGACTAGATATCTGGTTTCAATATCAAACAGGATTGACTTCGGGTAAGGAGATCAGACAGGACTGATTCTGGATTTGGATATCAGACAGGGACTGGATATCTGGCTCGAATATCAAACAGGATTGACTTCGGGTATGGAGATCAGACAGGACTGATTCCGGGTTATGGATATCAGACAGGGACTGGATATCTGGTGCGAATATCAAACAGGATTGACTTTGGGTAGGGAGATCAGACAGGACTGATTCCGGATTATGGATATCAGACAGGGACTGGATATCTGGCTCGAGTATCAAACAGGATTGACTTCGGGTAGAGAGATCAGACAGGACTGATTCCGGATTATGGATATTAGACAAGGACTGGATATCTGGCTCGAGTATCAAACAGGATTGACTTCGGGTAGGGAGATCAGACAGGACTGATTCCGGATTTAGATATCAGACAAGGACTGGATATCTGGCTCGAATATCAAACATGATTGACTTCGGGTATGGAGATCATACAGGACTGATTTCGGGTTATGGATATCAGACAGGGACTGGATATCTGGCTTGAATATCAAACATGATGGATTTTCGGGTTTGGGGATCAGACAGGCACTGGTTCTCGATTTGGATATCAGACAGGGACTGGATATCTGGCTCGAATATCAAACCGGATGGATTTTCGGGTTTGGGGATCAGACAGACACTGGTTCCCGATTTGGATATCAGATAGGGACTGGATATCTGGCTCGAATATCAAACAGGATGGATTTTCGGGTTTGGGGATCAGACAGGCACTGGTTCCCAATTTGGATATCAGACAGGGACTGGATATCTGGCTAGAATATCAAACAGGATTGACTTTGGGTAAGGAGATCAGACAGGACTGATTCCGGATTATGGATATCAGGCAGGGACTGGATATCTGGCTCGAATATCAAACAGGATTGACTTTGGGTAGGGAGATCAGACAGGACTGATTCTGGATCATGGATATCAGACAGGGATTGGATATCTGACTCGAATATCAAACAGGATTGACTTCAGGTTTGCCAAACAAGGACTGGACTTTGCAACTGTGTTTTTCGTACGAGGACTGGTTAAACAGCGAACTACCAAAAGAGGGGACCAGACGGGGATTGGTTCAACATTTTGACATATACTGGACGAGAACTAGTTTGAGGGTTAGCCAGACAAGACTGGACCATGAAAGTTTCAAGTTATTTTGATAAGGGTGACAACCCGATTCTCCGACGTTCAACTTTGACTGGTGCGAAAATACACCTGCTTGAGGAACTGGCCCGGCTTAGTTTAACTCGCGGATAAAGAAATCTTGCCATGAGACGGACTCGTGACGGCTTGCCCCAGAATCAGTATCACAAAAGGATCCATCCTTGCTTATCTGGATCTGATGATATGGATAGGGATGACTCCGTCGTTTCCAATTTTACCCCAGCCTGTGGGATTTTTGCAAAATTCTCTTGTGAGGAGGTTTGTACTTTCTATACTTCCATTGGTTTGACGTGTACTACCTCAGCATTTCAAACCTCGAAGAGGTGCTTCAGCTTAACTGCCTTCTTGGCATGAGTAGCTCTTGAGCTTTCAGGGTGGCCCGCCCCTGACTGACTGGTTCGTGGAGCAATACCTCTAGCTACGAGAGATTTATCGAATCTTGACCTGATTGACCCATATTAACTGACTTCTAGAATGGCTGATTCCCATGCTGTGATCATTTGATGTAGCTTGCCCCGGTTCACCGGAATATTCTAGCATTCTGCATTCTGTCTTGATCAAATCTTTCCATCATGGAAACATTCCCGCTGTCAAGCGCTTACTCGTAAGTAAAAATAAAATGTTCTGCATAAAAGACATATCAAATGCAATGCATATGGCAGTTTCTCAAAATCTATTCCTGTTCACTGGAAAAAAATTTGTGACATAAAATGTATGAAATCATTCATTAACATGTCAACATTAATACAACGCTGTAATGGGAATCCTTTCTAGGAGTCAGTTCCGATGCGATCTTTACCTAAGTATGCTTTCGAAACAAACCTATTTTAATTAGGACTTTTAAAGGTTGTAACGTGGTCAGGTTCACGGTTTAAGAAAGAAAGGATAAAGGCTCAAAATTCATTTTAACCCACCCATTCTCCTTGATGTTCTCCAATCCTACGTTCATCTAATTCGACCTTAGCATTCTCCTTTCAACGGTTGAGTGACAGTTCAAGAAATTACACTTTTCAAAGTGACAGTCACTCTCTTTTCGTCTTTTGGCGTCCGGAGCCACACGATTTCGTTCTCGTTCGAGGATTTTTTCCTTTCGTAATCCTTTTTCGTTCTTTCGTTTTTCATTTTTTGTTTTCCCCTAACTTTTTCCTGGACTAACTCTTTAGAGTTTCTTCGATTTTGAAGTCCAGCGGGGTACCCTAAGTTTTGCCTAAGTCGCTTGCTTCCAAGATTCGACTTAGCGGGCTTTTTCCTTTCGATTCTTTTCTTTCTCTTTTTTTTTGAACAAATCGTGTGACATCGGCTCGTCTGACTTGTTAAAGAGATTGTGATTGTTTCACTCCTGATCGGCCAGGTTTAACCATCACGGTTTTTTAGGTACGACCTATAGCGGTGTGATTGATCCTCGAACGGACACTCCTTTTGTAATTTGAACGCTTGGTCAAATTAACTGACACCTACCCTGCCCCGGGTTAAGATTAAGGGGTTTTTCGTTTTCAGAAAGAAACTCCTACTACTCGGCTCAAAGGGGTTAACAAGGGATTATCTTCCTTATATCTCCGGTGTTTGTGGATTGAAACAATGCATGTACATCATCAACAGGTTCTTATTCAAAAGCATAGCATCGGAAGCTTACGCATCATTGGATTTCATCCTCCTCCTCGGATTCCACTTAAACAAGCGTTTGAAATAAAAGAAAGCAATAGAGTGAACATGAATAGATTAATTCAAAACATGCATATTTATTTCATTTATCAATATCAATTCAAAAACAACAAGTTTTACAAACAAAATTTGCATTCTAACAGGAAAGAAATTAGAAATGTAAAGAAATGACATGATAAAATGCAGATCGCCAGCTTTCGAGAACCGGGCTTCTTGTATCTGAACCACTGACTAAGGAGATGCAACCCTTGAAGTCTTCAAACTTGATCAGATGAAAGTTCGACATGTACAACCATCTCTCCTTCGGGAAAGGAAATGTATTCTTGGTCCATCAAGTGTTGCACTTTGGCTTGAAAAGCCTTGCAATCTTCAGTAGCGTGCCCCGTGGATCCTGCATGACAATCACATTGAACACTGGGGTTGTATCCCAGAGGATAGGGCTCTGGCCTTGGTTTGAGAGCCTTAGGCTCCACCAACGAGTTCTGAATAAGATGCGGCAGAATCTGGCTGAGCGGCATTGGAACGTGGTGAAGAGGAGCAGTCCTTCTTTCCAGGTTGTTACGAGGCCTACCTTGATTCTGGCGCCGATTGTTTTGCTGCCGAGGAGCACAAGGTTGTTGGCTTCGGGCTGAACATTGACCAGCAGCTGGGGTAGACACAGTACTAGTTTCTCCAACATGCGGCTTCTTTGCATCTTTAGCAGAAACAGGAGAGACTTGGATCTTTCCAAATTTGATACCGCTTTCGACTCTTTCTCCTGCTATTACCAGATCCAAGAAATTTGCAGTCATGCACCCTATCAGTTTTTCATAATACACACCAGGAAGTGTAGTCGTGAACATGTCATTTAGCTCTCTCTCCATCAGGGGAGGTTGTACTCTTGCTATCAAGTCTCGCCATCTCTGGGCATACTCCTTGAAGCTCTCAGTACTCTTTTGTGACAAACTCTGTAGTTGCATCCTGGTTGGTGCCAGATCACTGTTATACTAATAATGACGCACAAAAGCTTCAGCCAACTCTTTCCAACTACGAATGTGGGTTCTCTCAAGCCCCATATACCATTCCAATGACGCCCCGGTCAGACTATCCTAGAAAAAATGCATTAGCAACTTTTCGTCTTCAGAATGTGCAGACATCTTTCGGAAGTATGCTCGGGCGTGGACTCGAGGGCAGGTTGTCCCTTTGTATTTGTCGAATTCTGGCACCCTGAACTTAGGAGGAATTCTGACTCCTGAAACCAGACCCAAATCAGACATATCAAGGCCTAAAGAGTTTTGATTCTCAAAGGCCTTCATCTATTCTTCAATCCGCTTAAACCTCTGTTCAGCTTCAGTTGGCATGGCCGCTTCCATATCTCTCATGGAAAAGATATAGCTTTGGTGATCTTCCCAGCTAGGACCGGCGGTTCTATGCCCAAGGTGGGTACTCCCACCAGCAACATTGTCATTTCCATTCTCAGCGCCTCCGCCCGGAGATGTAACAACAACAGGGATAGGAGGTGGAACAGAACCACCAATAGGAGGGATAACACCAGCACCTCCATGGACAACACCTTCTTCATTCACCCGTGCTATCAACGGTTGAACTATGGTTCTTAGTTGTTCTTGTCCTGCTGCGACACCCTGCATCATTTCCGTGAACTGAGTCATGCAAGCCCTGAGCTCCTGCACTTCGGCTTGAACTTGATCCATTACCCTTTGTTGATTACCTCAAGTGGGATATCTGTGGAATCTGACCTGCTCAATCCTGTCACTATTCCAAACCAAGCAGAGATAAGAACATGAAACCACCTGCAATGCAAATGAAAATGCAAGATGCAAAATGCACAACGTGTCTATGTATTCATAGGGAGATCTCCCCCTTGATTCTAGTTTCAATGAGCGAGAACAACATGGACAAGCAAGGACACCACAACAATCTTCTCATACATCAGGTTCAATCATTCCTGAAGGTATCGAAAAGGCCTATCTCAACCATGGAGATCGGACCAAATAAAGGTCCCACCTCAGTTGTTGGAAACGTGTATCATAAACCTTTTTCGTTTGCTTTCCTCTTTCCGAAGGCCAGTACCATAATCAAGGGAAAGACGAGAACCTTTCAAACACATAAACATGCAATGTTAAATGCAGGATGATTATGCAAATGCTGATGCAAACAGGGGATCAAGGTTGTTGCTTGTTGACTGAGGAATATCAGTGCTTTGCTTTGGCGAGATCATAACATAACCTTGATAATAGGAACCACTGGTACCAGTAACTCAGAATCATCTGTAGTGAAAACCGGGTAATCTGAAGGTTAAAGTTTCCTGCATAACCCCATTCCCGCTCACAGGTATGAACCTAATCCACTGACACAAGTATGGCATCCTATGCGTTCCTCAGCGTCACAGACTTTCACGAAATGATGATACGTTCACCATTTTTGGTTTGGCATCATCACTCCCTGAAGAGGCCTCACTTAGCTGAGTCATAAATGATCGGTCCCCAGAGTCGACAATCCTCAGATCCAAAATCCTCTCGAGTCCAAAGGACCGATAGGAAGTCATCAAAGAGAATCTCATCTGAGTGTGGGTTACATGGGAACTGATGCAAGCAAAGCAAGCACGTCCATCACTAATCCACTCTAACACTATGTGTTCTCTCAAGCCTGGGTCTGACTTCTCACTCATTAGAATCAGTCCCTCCCATAGCAGCACAACAAATAATCATATTATACTGAAAGTAAAGTGCAGGAAAGTAAAGTGCGATAAATGCAAACCCAACAGATAAACACGCAAGCGCTAGGATTGACTCACATAGGGAACCGGAGAACCAGAGATTCTGTTATTCCCCAGTAGAGTCGTCAGTTGTCGCTACTGCGAAAATAAGGTGTCGGCAAAACAAAAGAGTTGCCACCTTTCGTTATTTATCCCACAGAGAGGGAAAGGAAACGATTGGAAAAACCTGACAAAAAGGTATAAAACAAGGTCATCACAACCATGTCTGGGTTCGGGAGCCGGTTACGCAAGGGGAAGGTGGTAGCACCCCTCACGTTCATTGTACTCAATGGGATCCATGCTTGTTGTGTTTATCTGACGGGTTGGTTTAACTATCTACCTGTCAAGGCTGGTCTGAAAAGAAAAGAAAACTGACTCGGTAAAGCATCGCGCTTCGTGCCTACGTATTCTCGTCAGAGAACGAGAAATCAAAGTCAACGTAGTTCGGCCAACTACAAGTAACAGGACGGGTGAAAGTGGCTCGCCAATACGTCAGTATTGTGCCTACATACTCTCAACAGGCGTGAGAGATTAGAGCTTACGTAGTTTGGGATACTACGGAATACAGGTTAATTCATCTGTTTTTCCGAGTAGGGTTAACAAATAGTTCTAGCAGTTTGGTGTATGCAGCTTGCTCGTCGGAGACTCGTGCGTTACCGTTTGCGATAGAACTGGGAGTTAACGACACTCTTTTTCTGAAATTATTTTCCTGATTATGGGCCCACGGGGCAAAAAGAAGTTTGATGTTTATTCTCTGTCTTTTACAAAAGAAGTGTTTTTTATGGATGTTTGCAATTCATATCGCACAAGAGACTATGACTTGGGAACGAATGCATCGCATATCGTCCAAAGGACATGGGCTAAACACTCTAGACGATTGAGGGGAGACCGCTCAATTGTCATTTCCCAAGTGGCTTAAGACTCATAACGTACCGTATGAATTTGCCTTTATTACGTATTTTATTGTTGTTTGAAGGAGAAGAGAAGAGGGACTCTAAAGGGGAAACCGAATCCTACAGTTATCATACAATATGGCCCTATGGTTGAGTTTGAAATAGGGAACTCCTAGATGTTATCATGCAAAGGTTTCAACCTAAAAGTCTATCATCACTTCCTTGTCAGAGGAAGTGAGAGTCCTAAGGGAGCATGTGAGTGGGAAATAAAAAACAAACTGCAAAAATCATCAAAGCAGATAAAACAGAAAAGCAAACAGTAAAGATGCAAATGCAATGCAGGAATACAAGCAGAGGGAGAGACTCAACCTCTAAGCAATCAAGCAAAGAGAACAAACAGAACAGACAGGCAAAGGGAGGGTCACCTCAACCTTTCAATGCAAACACATCAGTTAGAAAAAAGGAAAACAACACTCAAGTAGAGGGAGAACACTCAACCTCTAAGCAAACAAGCAAAGGGAGCTCAGCTCGACCTTTTAGTGCAATCATGTACCTAGCCTAAAATACTCTAAACATGAGACTATCCTAATGCATCAAGCAATGCCAAACAATCATGAATGAAAGACTGAGGGGAAAGGTGACCAAGATGAGCAACGGGGAAGTTATCTAAGGCTACATAAGATAGGATGTGTGTCAACACAAGAGTCCATCATGGGCTCAACCTCCTAAGGAATGCACAGAATCCAACCAAGGGAAGGATTAGGCTCTCCCAAAAGGGATCCTATGTCAATAGGACAGAGAAACTGGGTAATGGTCCTAGATATCAATCTAAGGTATCTGGTTAAAGGTGTATCAACACAGAATGTCCATCTCAGACTCAACCTGTTGAGGAATGCACAGAATCCAACCAAGGGAAGGATTAGGCTCTCCCAAGAGGGATCCTAAGAAAGGGACTTAGGGATGGATGACAGTATAAACCAAGGGAATATACCATGCCAGGAATGTCAATCCAAGGCTCGACCTCTTGAGGAATGCACAAAATCCAACCAAGGGAAGGATTAGGCTCTCCCAAGAGGGCTCCTCATCAAGACTTGAAGGAGGAAGATAGTGCAAACCAAAGGAATGTACTATACTGATGAATGTCAATCCCAGGCTCAACCTCCTGAGGAATGCACAGAATCCAACCAAGGGAAGGATTAGGCTCTCCCAAGAGGGATCCTAAGAAAGGGACTTGGGGATGGATGACAGTATAAACCAAGGGAATATACCATGCCAGGAATGTCAATTCAAGGCTCGACCTCTAGAGGAATGCACAGAATCCAACCAAGGGAAGGATTAGGCTCTCCCAAGAGGGCTCCTCATCAAGACTTGAAGGAGGAAGATAGTGCAAAGCCCATGGAAGAAACCACACAGGGGAAAGAAGACATCACAGAAACTTCTAAAGAGACCTTCAATGTTTTATCTCTAAGGAAAATTCATCCTAAGGGAGCTTAAAGGTATGTTAAGGACTTGAAAATGAACCTAAAAGGGTGCCAACCTATGTACTAAGGGTTAATGGGAAGATTGGATGCTTAAAGTTGGCTAAAAGTTCATTTGTTAGGCCAAACTATGAGAAGGTGCAATCATGAATACACAAACTTTGGTCAGAAACTAAAATATGGCAAAAATAGGAAATCAATTCTACAAATCCTAAGAAAAATTCTAGATGATCTTGAATGTGTTAGGAGTCTATGGTTAAAGTTTCAGGTCAAAGCTCTATGTCTAAGTACACTAACCAGATGCTAAATCTAGATGTATGCTATGGGAGATTCAAATGGGGAAGACTCTAAAGATGTGCCTCAAAACCTATTCAAAAGGAATCTAAAAAATGCATGAAAAATATTACAATATTCTACAATGTATCAGCATTCAACATACAAAAAATCCGATATTAATATGGATTATTGAAAGAGAAAGAAAATCATAAAGCATAGCATGTAATTTCTAAATTATTAAAAACACATTAAAAGAGGAAATATGAAATTAATTGAAAAATGCATTAAAACTGAAATTAAAAAATATGAAAAAATTCTAGACATGTCAAACTACCTACATGATATTTTTCAAGATTTATTGGCAACAGTTAATATTTTTTCTGAATTAAAATCAAACAGCCATCAATTAAAAAACAAAAGAGAAAATGAGATTAAATGGAAGCTACAGGGGTGGTGCATTGAGTAACGGATCCACGGGTATTTCACTTGGGCCTAATTGTGAGGGTGTTGTTAGCAAAGTCCAATTCAGAATTTAAGTGAGTCATGTAATCATGTGTTGCAAGTCAAACGAAGACCACGGTGGGTCTTAATCATATTCGTCCGTGCGAAAGTCCACTGATCGGACGCACACGAGGACGCCACGTCTTCGTCTTCAACCATGGACTGCCGGAAATGAGAGAGGAAATGCAGCACGGTGGAGCGTACGGTGGCCGGAGACGTGTCGTTCGTCTTTCTCATTGCTCTAAAAATGGAACTCCTCCGTTTCTTCACCAAACGCGACAGTACTTGAACCAAACTTGCATGATTTTTCGCGTAGAATCCAAATATGTGATTTATTTCCACTTTTATCCACTACATCTCCAAAAACGTGATCATCCGTGGAATTTCAAGAATTCACACCTTTCACAAAAACTAAAATTGAAGACACTAATCTCTTCCTCTCACTTCCTACTTCAATATTCCATGTTTCTTTTCCATTTTCATCCAATATCTAAGGAGAAATTCAAACTACAACTTAGGAGGCTCTGTCAAAAATTGTCATGAATCCTAACCAAACTAATCCTAAAAGCTTCTACGTACTCTAAGGATCATAATTATATGAAAATGGCACCTAAATTCAATACAAACAGAGAGCATGGATGAAAAATAGGAACCTGGTTTGGAGCTTCAATGAAGGCTTGAAATGTTGTTGAAGCTTCCAGAAAAGTGTCTAGAATCATTCCATAATCATCATTGAAGCTTCTACAATGCTCAATCTTGCTTGAAAATGGCTTAATCTTCAAAATTGAATTTTCATTTTTTACCACTTTTTCTCCATGGAATTATGTTGTAACTACCTCCAAAATCTGTTATTTTCTGTTAGAAATGATTAGAATGTTATATACAATGGATATGAGATGATTCGCAGCCCAATGGAAGCCCATAATAGTGCAATCGAAAATTCACATTTTTGCACTTTCAAGCTTTGTAATTTCCATGAAAATAGAGCCAACCAGCTTGCAATTTGATTCATATCAGTTTCTTATGATGCAAGGATCGTGTGTGGCTGAGATTGATCCCTTGGAAATGAATGGATGGTTGATTTTGCATTTGTTGCTTAAAGATGAAGAAACCATGAATTTCCACATGTAAATGGCTTCAAACTTGATTTGTAATTTGAATTATCATTTGGACTCAAAACAAGCACAAATATGACATGAATTGGTTCCAAAATGAATTGATTTGAATTAGCCATTTCCAAGCTTCCTTTCATGAATTTTTCTCCATACCTTTTCCTATCCAAACCATATCAATGATCCCTTGAGGTTTGATTGACCAAATAATACCATTTGGAGAAACTTTCAAGTTGGCAAGATTTTCATTTGAGGTATGCAAAGTGGTGAACTTGACCTATAATGAAAATGACATGTAATCTTATTTTCCCAAAATACCCTTGACTTGTAAGTCTCATATCTTGAGTTCTACAAATCCAAATGAGGACTTCTAGTACTCTTTGGAAAGCTAAGATGATGAGGAACAATATTCATGTTTGTCAAAAGTTTAGGAGAAACATTCTTCTAGCTTAAAAATGTCCTGGAAGTTGGTTGACTTTCAAGTACCAAAATCACATTCATCTGATGACCTGTAACTTGTCCGCTTCATAACTTGAGTTCTAGAAATCCAATGAATGACTTATAATACTCAAAAGAAAGCTAAGAACATGCTCTACAAGTCTCATGTGGATATCAATATGAGATGTGTAACACCCTCCTAAACCCGACGGAAAACATATGAATAATCAGAGTAAATTGTCATGCATTTACAAAAGGGTGTCACACCTAAATTCCAAAACATCAAAATCACCTGTCATGCTCATTAACATTTCAATGTAAAACCATGCTTTACAAAATTTCACTTTGCATGTAGCAGCGGATTCATTTTATAACATAATATCCCTAACGGAAACATTTGTGTTCATCACATAAACCAGCATCTTTTGGGCACTAAGGCCAACATCATAATATCTCAATAATATGAAAACATAGTATATCACTACAATATAAACCAAGCGATCCCAGTGTTACATGACCAGAGCATGACTCGACCCAACATACTCATTTACTAAACAACTACACCAAAAGCAACCTCGCAACTACAAGCAATACTACTCCTTGATACCTGCACGATGTCGTGTAAGACATCATTCCAGCAGAAGGGTGAGAAATATTATCATAATAACAATGCATATAATCATATATAAATGCACAATTACAGAATACATATATTCCACATTTTCTCACTACAATTCATTATAATCATCATATACATCACAACATGTGTATGAACAAATATGGATAATTCACTCAAGCATTTTTCATTATGCACACATCCATAATTCTCAATCCTAACAACTCACACACATATGCACACTTTCATACAACAATCACATATACCATAAGACTCATATAAACTCATCAATTCTCACCAATCCCCATATCCATACACAATTAGGATTATTCACCAACTCACAGTTACACACTCACCATTACACATTTACAAACCTCAATTAATCAATTCATGCTTGTAAGCATACTTCCATACAATAATCATGTATTCACAATTCTCATTTACACACGTGATACACATACGCATATTTTCACAATTCTCACTATACTTCATCATAACCCATCATATACTTCATAAAGCATATATACACAGACAAATATGGACAATCATAAAACATGTTTCCTCATGCACACATTCATAATCCACAATTTCCACACATAAGCATATTTCATATAACAATGACATTCATGCTATGTGACTCAATACAACTTAATGCAAACTCATGCCATGTGGTACTAACACTTGTTATCTTTTTTCGGTTTACATTAAACCGGGTCCCCTCTTCTAGACTGATAACCACCAAAAGCCCATCCTCTAAGCTTTCAAACCCACTCTTCTAGGCTTGGGACAAGTCACTAGTCTCCACGAAACTAGCAAGCATTGCCTCTTGACTAAATGATGCATATGCAATCAACAACAAAATGCACTTAAGACCGACATCTTAATCTCATGCATTCAAATAATTCCTCTCTTCAAGAGTTATAACATGATTGCACACACAACATGTTCACATCATTCAAGTATTCATACTTTATATCATCATATTTATCAAGCAATGCACACATATTCACAATATGTTCTCATGCACTCTTAACACATAAACACAAGCAATGCACACATATTCACAATATGTTCTCATGCACTCTTCATACATTTTTAATCAACTTAAACAATGTATTACATTTGTCAAAAGACCACAATTCGATTTAATTCAACAATATAGGATTCACGCCATACGACTACCCACAACATATATATCACAGCATAACCTATGTCTTAAGGTGAAGGGTTAATCATACTAGAATCGGAAAACCGACCTCGGATGGAAACTCCAAGAAAATCACAATCTGTCATGCTCGCTACCTCGCTCGCTTAGCGAGCCCCTAGCGAGTATTCGCTACTTGTTCGCCCAGCGAACAAGCTCGCGAAGGCAAACAGAAGCTACTGACTTCGTTCGCTACCTCGCTCGCTCAGCGAAGGCCTAGCGAACCTTCGCTACCCCCTTCACTACCAGCGAACACCATAAAATGCATTCTGCCCAAGTCTGGGACTATTCACTACTGGCTCGCTTAGCGAACGTTCGTTACCAGCTCGCTCAACGAACACGCTAGCGAATGTTTGCGAACTTCAAACCTTCACTGTCCAACTTCCACCAAACTCTCCAAAACCGACCGATCCTCACTGACCAAGTTCTGTAACCTTAGTCTAACATCCCCTGACTAAATACTACCACTTATCCTCATTTTTAACCATAAAAACTCGGTTCCTATCGATTAAACATCTTTTGCCCTAGAATGGAAAATGAGGAAAAACAACCAAACAATCCATGCATAATCACATACATTGGTAAGATAACAATATTTCACACCCTTACCTTGATTAGTCGGAAGCTAGAAGTCGTTCTTGATGATTTCCAAGCTTTTCCCTTCTTCTTCCTTTTTTTCCTCTTCCTCTTTCTTTCTCTCCTTTTCCTTCTTTTCTTTCTATCTCTTTTCTTTTCTCTCTATTTTCCTTTTATATCCTTCTATTTTCTTTCCACCATAATTCTTCTCTCAAAATATCTATCCATTCCTTTTCTCACTAAAATATCTCATCTTATCATTAACATAGAGAATATCTATTAAATCCACATTATTCTTCCAAATAGGATAAATCAGTTAAATCCATTAACACATATGAATTAAATAAATCCAATAATCCATTTAAATCAGATAAATCACATAAACCAATTAATTAGTACAATTAATCAATTATGGAAAAATTGGGTTGTTACAAGATGAAACTTGTATCTTGAGTTATGTGGTCTTGAAGTTAGGCACTGAAATATGGGATTTTACACTGTCAAGCTTAGAAACCTTAGCTCAATAACTTCTCACACTCTTGAATATTGATGAATTGATATTGGAATGATATCTTAGGTGTCTCAACACAACATTACATGATCACAGTTGCTTAGAATTGAGTCTTAATCTCCTCAAGACTCACAGTTGACTGAGGGTTGACCAGGAGAAAACCCTAGCTGTACCAATCTTGGTTGTGGCCTCTTACACTCTGCATAATGACTTAAATAAGCTCCATAATGACTCTCAAGACCTCTTATGAGCTCCCATAATGCTTCATACCCATATCCATGGACTCACAATCATCTGGTGATCTTTTCATAGCCCCTAAGATAGGAGGTGAACCACATACAACTCTTTGACTTTTCTGATGGTGATAAGCTCTTGAATATCTTGAATATAACTCCTTGATTAGGTCTAGAACTTGATAACCGTTTCTTGATGAGCACACCCCCTTGATCCCCTGTGAATGGATGATGGTATGCAAATGCTAATGCAATGTTAGTGCTATATGAATGCAATGAAATAAAGCTAAGTGAAGAAAAAAGTTAGGCAAATTTTGGGGTGCAACAAGAGTGACTACAAGGTCATCGATCAACTTCACCAGACTCCCTCTAAGATCTCAATCTTATCTTTGCTGATGAATTCACCTCCTCACAGAACTGCATTACAAAATTTGTTATCTCAGGCTCATGTTGCCCAAGACATTACTACCGGTTAGTTTAACAGTGTGATCGCAAACATTACTGCCTGCAATACTCTCAGCTTCAGCAACGAGAAGCTACCAAGAAAAGGTCAGAATCATAACTGTGCCTTACATGTGTCTGTGAAACGCCAAGAAGATCACTTAGTAAGGGTACTTGTGGATACCGGTTCCTCTTTGAATGTCTTACCTAAGAAGGTTCTTACCAAATTGGCTTACCGGGAAGCTGAGATGAAGCCTAACTCGTTGATAGTCAAAGCTTTCAATGGTTCTCACAAAACTGTAATTGGAGAGGTCGAGCTACCGATTTTGATTGGTCCTCATGTGTTCAACATCACATTCCAAGTATTGGACATAAATCCTAACTATAACTGTTTACTTGGAAGGCCATGGATCCACGCTGCCAGTGTTGTAACTTCAACATTACATCAGAAGATGAAGTTTGTGGTGGATGAGAAGCAGGTTATTATACATGGTGAAGAAGATTTAATGGTCAACAACCTGTCTTCTTTCCATTACATAGAAGCCGGCGAAGACGCTTTGGAAACTTCTTTTCAAGCACTCGAGATCGCCAATGTTGTCCTGTTGGAATTCGAAGAAACAGTGGGCAAGAGTAATCCATCTTTCGCATCTTTCAAGAGCACTAGATCAACAATCAAAGGAGGTATACCTGAAGGTTGGGGAGAAGTGATAGATGTCAAGACTAAGACGAATCACCACGAGTTGGATTACAAACCAACTCATCATAAAGCTTCCACAACTGTCAAAGGTCACCTGAAGACTGTCTAGGAAGTGTTTGTCAAGGGAGGTTTCCAAGTCAATGCTATCAACGATAATGATGAAGATGAAGACTTGAGCAACTTGGTATTCAAGTGTGATGCAGCTTTGAACAACTGGGAAGCAATAGAGATCCCATTAATTTTTCCCCTGTCAAAGTAATTTATTTGTCTTTTATTTGTTGTTTTCAAAAATTCCATAGCTATGCCCAAGGCTATTGGACTATTTTGTAGGGCCACCTTTTCACTTTTCAATAGAACATTAATAAATGCATTTTGTTAAATTCTTATTGTTTCATTTGTCGTTTTTTGCTTTTACCTTTTAAAAAAATTGGCAATCTTTTCAAAACTACAAAAGAGCATTTCTTTCTCTTGCATTTTTCCTTGTGCATTTAAAAAAATAAGCCTTCCAACATGCAGTGTTATCCCAAACCTTGTTGAATCCAATGACCCTGCTTTCACTCCTAACTTTGATTCACCCATTTGTCAAGCTGAAGATGAGGGTGAGGAATATTTCGAAGTCCCCAATGAACTGGAAAAATTGGTTGAGTATGAGTACACCGAACTTCAACCGCACAAAAAGTAGGTAAATCTGCTAAAGCAAGAGTACCCAGCTGATGCTACTAATCTTGACAAAAAGACTCTGAGAAGATTAGCATCCAAATTCTTCCTTAGCAATGATGTGTTATATAAAAGAAACTACGACATGGTTATGCTTAGATGTGTTGACAGACGTGAAGCAGACATGTTACTTCAAGATATTCATGAAGGAACCTTTGGAACTCATGCCAACGGTTATGCTATGTCCAAGAAGATTCTGAGGGTTGGGTATTACTGGTTAACCATGGAATTTGACTGCATTCAATATGCCAGAAAAAGCCATAAGTGCCAAATTTATGCTAATAAGGTGCACGTACCTCCAACACCGTTGAATGTTTTATCATCGTCATGACCTTTCTCAATGTGGGGCATTGACATGATTGGGGCAATCGAACCGAAAGCTTCCAACAGTCATCAATTCATCTTAGTTGCCATCGACTACTTCACAAAATTGGTCGAAGCTGCTTCTTATGCCAATGTGACCAAGCAAGTGGTTGCCCGCTTCATCGAGAAAGAGATTATCTGCCGTTATGGAATTCCTAGCCGAATCATAACAGATAACAGGACCAACTTGAACAACAAAACCATGAAGGAGTTGTGTGAAAGTTTCAAGATCTCACACCACAACTCTTCTCCTTGCCGTCCTAAAATGAATGAAGTTGTTGAAGCTGCGAATAAAAACATCAAGAAAATCCTGCAAAAAATAGTAAAAACTTACAAAGATTAGCATGAAATGCTACCATTTGCCTAAAAGAACTCGATAAGTCGAAAACCTAGAAAGGTGACTTAGGCAACAATGGGTACCCCGGTGGATCACAACCTGTGAAGGAGATCCAGGAAAAATCAGGGATGAAAATAAAAAATATATATAGCTCGCTAAGTTGAAAACCTAAAAAAGCGGCTTAGGCAAAAATGAGCGTCCCGGTGGATTGAAAACCCGAAAGGGCGATCCAGACAAAAGTTAGGGACAAAGGCATTTCACTGCATCAGATGATGTCGATCATCAAAGAATATCTATAGAAGATCAAATCCAATCTAATCGCTCTTGTCAGAAGCAGGATTTTGGGTAATCTTTAGTTATTAGGGTCAGTAGAGGTCGTTGGATTCAATGTAACCTTTCTCTATTGCCAATTTCAAATGTAATTCTCCATGGAGCTTCTCCTTTAGCAAGCTACCATTCTTCAATAAAATTAAACCTTTTGCTATTCAATTTTTGCCATCTATGCTATCTCTATTTTCATTGTTATTATGCAAAATGTTATTTGTTAATAATATTTTTGAAGGTGAAAAGTTTTCAAACTTAAAACTGTTTTTGAAAACACATTTGAAAAAGATATAAAGTTGCTTTGACTTGTGGAAATATCCGAAGGACATCTTCGTTCCCTAGTAAGTCTCAATGTTGCAGAAGTACTTTTAGACCATCGCCTCAGTGCAAATCCCCAGCGAAACATAAGCTGACAACACTTTTGGACAGATCCGGTAATCTCCAATGATTTTCAATACTGCAGAGAATCTCCCCAGTATCTTCCAAGTGATACATGTTTTATATTGAAGACCCACTCCCTAGTGGAATCATCTTTTCCTCACTGAAGTTGTTATACTTTCTTCAGGAAGCTGCCTAGCTCCACACTTCCCCGATGAAGCGGATATTTATTTTATCCCCGGAAGACGACTCTTCCCTACGAACCGGTCTTCTTTGATAAGAAATTCAGATTCATGATGGCAATCCCTCCAGTGAAGTCATGATATCTTATCCCCAAGTGGAATATTTTTCTCCCTAGAGAATTCAGAACTTTGAAACAAGATTGGGTTCCGCCATCAACTTTTTACCCATCTTGGATAGATGTACTTTTGTAGAGGTCGTCGGGTATCCTCATCAAGATGTTTATTTCATCTTCTGTTTGCTCCTCCTCTTGCATAAGCATGTACATTTCATTTTCATTTAGACATACGCATAACATATGCATTAGCATCTGCACATTTTCTATCCTTGTTGTCTTTTATCGTTATTTTGGTTGTGGTTACCGCCGAGTAACTGGGTTTGTTCGTTCTCTCCAAATAGATCGTCAATCTTAAGCATAAAATACCTATTATTTGCTAGTTTCCCCACAGAGTTCAACCCTCGTGGATGATGGTTATTTCAGTTATATTCTTCATGCCTGGATAAGATAATCCCCATTTGAGTTCATTCCCTCAATGGTTTGAGTTTTGTTCGACAGTTTCTTTCTAGCTCGACTATAGATTGAACTTTGGTCCCTGTCGGTCGCCGAACCTACCTGGACGTGCATTTATTTTGCACCATCTATCAAGAAGAGCCTTTTACAACGCCTTATTGCTGATTAGTGACAGTCTCTCCTGAGAAGCTTATCATGTTGCGCTTTCCAAATAAGTGGCAGTCTCTCTTGAGAAGCTTATCGTGTTTATCATTTCTTACAGATAAGTGGCAGTCTCACCAGAGAAGCTTATCCTTGTTACCTTTGTCAGATAAGTGGCAGTCTTGCCCGAGAAGCTTATCACTACCTTTTACAGCATTAATAAGTAGCAGTCTCGCTTGAGAAGCATATCCTATTTTCGTTGTCCAGCAACAAGCGACCATCTCCTTCAAGAAGTTTGTTTCCATCACTTTTCCCAGATAAGTAGCAATCTCTCCAGAGAAGCTTATCATTTTTATCCGTATCCCCAGATAAGTGGCAGTCTCTCCAGAGAAGCTTGTCATTTTTATCCGTATCCCCAGATAAGTGGCAGTCTCTCATGAGAAGCTTATCATTGTTATCTTTTTCAGATAAGTGGCAGTCTCTTTATTTGAGAAGCTTATCCAGTTTTTGGTGGTGTTTAAGTCCCTTTCAACGATAAGTGGCAGTCTCTCTCGAGAAGCTTATCAGAGCATTTCACCATTGAAGTCCAATTATTTTGGCATACAGCAGAGTTTTTACCTTGTATATTTCCTGATGGTTCCTGAAGATCCCGTTTGATCTCTTCATTTAAGGAATTTCCAGAACTTGGATGTTATTCTTGCCTGAAGACTCCAACATTTTGTTTACATGATCCTACTGTCATGTGGATCCTGCATTACCCTTTTATCCTAGAGTGTCAGTCGATCATGTCTGAACCTATTGAGCAGCTACTCTGGATATTTCCCCAGTGGAGGTCGTCTTGTCGGTGCCATCTCCATTGAGAATCTCTTCTTGCTTTCTTTCTAAAGTGTCAACTGGTCATGCTTGAACTTGTTGTTCCATCACTTTAGATTTTCCCCAGTGTTGTTTATGTTCCCCAGTGAGTGGTTACTCATTGCGTTTTTCCCCTGTGTTGTCGTTTCGTCTGCATTTGTGCATTTATCATTCCATCATATTCATCATATTAGAGTTCATAGCATCGTCAGCATCTGTAGTTTAGTTTTGTTTATCCATAGCATTGTATACCATTGCATCTAAGGGGAAAAAAATTGATTATCTGTATTTAAATACCTTTGACCATGATTTCGCGAAGTTCGCTTGCATCATCCACTGAAGATATTTAAATAGGGGCAATTGTTATACCTCAAATTTTATCCTTAGGTTCATTGATCCATCGCATATCATTTAGGTCAACCATTTCGTGCATAGCTAACCGTTTTAACCAGTTTTCTTGTTTTGTTTTGTGAAGCTAGGTTTACTGCTGAAAGTGCAGGAAGTCATGAAGGCTTTGTGTGTAATTCTTATCTCCTGCAAGTCGTGATGAATTATTATGAAAGTATTTACTCTCACGCTTATGGTCTCTTAGTCAGTATAAGGTCAATCTGCTTCTGGATGTCTCAAAGGCTCCCCGAGGAGGATTGGTTTTTTTTCTTTCTAAGTTTTAAATTCAAGGATGACTAGAGTTCGGATTTTGGACCACATGATTTGGAGCAATGAATTAGGATAGAAATGTGGAATCGAGTTAGACAAGTAATTTTCAATTGAAAAATTAAAATGCTTGTTCTATTTAAAATTCAGATGGTTTCCCTTTGTTTTAACTTCAAAATCAAGATATTATTCTGAAACCTAAAGTACTCAAAGATCCCTTGTGAATAAGTTTTGTAATGAACTTCAATTCATAATCATCGAAGGATTAATTCGAATTCGGTCTACAAAGCTTAAGATTGAAGCTGTTTAAAAAGTATTAGCAACTCATAAAAGAAATCCAAGAAAACTCAAACATATTTGGAGGTTCAAGTATCACACCTTTGGATTTTCAAAAGTTACAATGTAGATGGAAATTCAATTTGCATTTTCCTTACAGAGTCAAATTGATGATATTCAAGTTCAAAATTCAAAGTTCAATTTTTTAGTTATCATAAGATCAAGCTCATTATGAAAGTTCAAGAAGATTTGTAAAATTTAATTTAAGGTCTCTAAATCCAAATATCCAAGATTCAAGGAGATGTATGGATCCAATTTCAATTCTCCTCTTCATGTCAAAGTTACAAGGGCTAAGTAAATCTCAATTTATTTCTAGGATATGAAACAAAAATTCAAAAGTTAAAATTTGTTATGAAGGATTATACTTGGAAGGTTTAATCAAATGTCAACGCCATTCAAATATTAAAGATGAGTTACAGGTCAAAGGATAAGAATACATAAATCCTGCCATTCCAAACACAGGTGCAAGGTTTACAAGGTTGTCCTACATTGGACTATTCTACACATAAAAGGAAAACTGCTGTGAAAGTCATGGTATCCTTGACTCGTCGCTCCGTCATGCCGAGTTCTTCAATCAAACTTCTAGAATTCATGCTCTGAAATTAGCTTCAAGGAGTTATGAAAGAGGATTAGTAAGCAATAAAAACATCGATGAAAGACATAAGCTAGTTCAAAAACAAATGATAATAACGGCAGTATGAATTCCTCAACTTTCGTGTGTTGCCGAATTTTCTTCAGAGGATAAATGCTGGATATGGCGTGATGAACGGTGATAGCCTTGTTCAACATTGCAAGTGACGTGTTGTACGTACTTCCTCAATGCGTGATGATTGACCCGCATATACCTATGTCTTCCATTTTACATCTAATTTAAATCTAAAACAAAAATAAATAAAAACAATTAGAACATTTTTTTGTTAATATAATTCAGACTTATTAATCAAGTTAACTTCTAATCCATTAATCTGAATCTATCTGCTTCTCGTTGCCATTCGACTTAATTTCATTTTATGCATAAACTAACATATTCAGGTTATCATTATCTCATTCTTATCAATTTTATGTCATCTGCTTTATATTCCTATTTATTAACCGTTTCCGAAAGAAAGGTACCTACTTGACTTCCAAGTCAATACCTTCGCCCTCACCCCATCCTAGCCTTAGGATCTGAGTCGCCGTACTCATTCTTAGCGTCCCGCCGTGGACATTCTTTTCCTAGCCTTAGGATTTGAGACGCCGTACTCACTTTTAGCGTCCCACCGTGGACATTCTTACCCTCTATTCTAGCCTTAGGGTCAGAAGTTGCCGTACTCCATGTAAGTTCCCGCCGCGGAATACCTACTCACCTTTTCAACGTAACTTTCAACATAGATTCGGAGTCGCCGCACTCCATGTAAGTACTCCCCTATGAACACTTACTTCCCCTTAGAACCTTGACCACAGTCAAGAAGTTCCTCTCCCTCTTTGAGGGGAACTACGAACGCTCTGATTTCTCGTTGAGAATACGTAGGCACAAAATGCGATGTCATGGCGAGCTCACTAACAACTAACTTCCCATTACCCTTTGCAATTTAGGATCAGAGTCGTCGTGCTCCAGGTAGTCTTCTCGCCATGGACATTCTTAAACCATCCTAGCCTTAGGATCCGAGTCGCCGTACTCGTGATTAGCGTCCCGCCATGGACATACCTTCATCCCTTACCCCATCCTAGTCTTAGGATCCGAGTCACCGTACTTGTGCTTAGCGTCCCGCCATGGACATACCTTGCAATTCTTACCCCTCTTCCTAGCCTTAGGATCTGAGTCGCCGTACTCGTGCTTAGCATCCCGCCGTGGACATTTTTCAACGTATTCCTAGCCTTAGGATTTGAGTCGTCGTACTCATGCTTAGCATCCCGCTGTGGACATTCTCTACCACAACTTACAACGTAGAATAGGCGTCGCCGCACTCCAAGTAAGCGCTTCCATATGAACACTTACTTCCCCATGGAACCTTGACCACGATCAAGAAATTCCTCTCCCTCTTTGAGGGGAACTACGAATACTCTGATTTCATACCCTACCCAGGATACATAGGCACAAGATGCGATTTCTTGGCGAGTATACTTAGGACTAGCCCCTTAGGTCCTTTTCTTTACCCTTCAACCCTTGGCATACCTTAAACAAATAGATATAACCAATAGCACATTTAAACAAGAGGTTCCTGTAGAGTACTACAGAAGTTTAGGATGCTAATACCTTCCCTAGGTTTAACCAACCCCCGTATCCTAGATATCTCCCCGCATTGTGTTTACGATGCAAAATAGGTTTTTCCTTCTTTAACCTTTCCTTCGGATAAATCAAAGACCGGTTGTGAATCTAAGATTGTGATTCAAATTAATCAATAATTTGATATCCTATTCTCACCGCAACAAGCTGGTTCCCTTCTTTGTTGGTTAAGATCCATTATTTGTTTAACTTGAAGCAAGAATGATTTTCTAAACTTGCAATCTATCAACTGAGCTCTTTTCAAAGGTTGAGCTCACTTCATTGTTGGTTAAACTCCTTTCTTTGGGTAACTTGAAGCTAGAATGATTTTCTGCACTTGCAATCTATCAACTGAGTACCCTTCTTTAACTGAGAATTATCCCAAAAAATACAAAAACAACAACATCAACACCATTATGTGAGATAGATTTCAAGGGCAGAAAAAATATTTTATTCAAGATAGAAGAACATTTTTCTGTCTTACAATCCATCCTAAAGAATCATGCTTTCAAGTTTGAGACGACTTTATACTAGTATTAATTAGGGTAAAATCTATTTAGTGGGTGCTTTTATAGTAAAATATTATTATTTAATACATAAGTTAAATAGAAAATCGAAGGGTTAAAGCATTTTTTTTATACTTGTAAACAAATAAAATCATAAACTACGATAGCTAGGAATCGAATCTTGTACTGAGTTATTTTTGTCACCTCGATTTTTTATAAAACCGAGGGGATTTATGTTTTTCTGTTGTTCGAGATGAAAGCTTCATCATGAAAAGCATTATTTGTTGTAGTGGTTCAAGTGCTCATTTGGCGTGCAAGCAGGAAAATTCTTGGGTTTCATGCTCACAAAAAGAGGCATAGAGACAAACACAGACAAATTTTAAGTTATCATAGACATAAGGAGTCTGTCCAACGCCAAGGAGGTTCAGAAACTAATCGGGCATTTAATTTCCCTATCCTGTTTATTTTCCTATGTGGGTAAAAAGTCTTTCCACTTCTTTGTCACATTAAACAAAAAACGAGAGATTTGAATGGATGGGCGAATGCAACAAGGAATTCACAAAGCTCAACGCGTTCCGAGTATCGCCTCCCATTACTACTACAAAAATGACTTTTGGCAGTGCATAAAAAGACAACGTTTTATGCAAAAGCACTGCTAAAGAGTCATGAAAAAAAAAAGAAAAAATAGCATACCTTAGACAACGCTTTAAGAAAAGCGCTGCTAAAAGTAGTCCCTAAGAAAGCGCTTGTTTAAAGCACTGCTATAGGTGTAACCTACGAGAGCACTTTCTAAAAGCGCTGCTAAAGGGGGGGGGGTCTAAGAAAGCGCTTTCTACAAAAGCACTTCTATAGGGGGTACAAAAGAAAGTGCTTTTAAAAAGCGCTGCTATAGGTCCTGCCTAAGGCAGACCTTAGAGAGCGCTTTTCAAAAGAGCTGCTAAAGGTCATGCAAAAGCGCTGCTATAGGTTTAAGTAGAATAAATTTAAAAATACCCACCAGAATATTTCCAGAAACAGAACAGTCGTGTATCCTTCTTTCCTTCTTTCCCTCTCGCGAACGTTGCCCTATTCACCGTCGACGCATTTTGTCCATTGCCTCTGTCCGACAGCCTCCGTCCATCGCCGTCCTCCGTTCATCTCCGTCCTCCACCTCCACTGTCAGCGCATTTCCACCGTTTTTACGGTATTTGAAGTTTTTCATTTTTCATTTTTCTCGATTATTCTCTTGGTTTTTCATTTTTCTGAACTAATAGATTTAAACTTTGGATTGAAACTGATTGTTTATTGGTTAGTCGTTAGGGAGTTACTGTTAAGGATCAGTTAGAACTATTGGTTAGTTTTGGAGCTTGAATTGAAGTTAGTTATGTTAAGAGTTTAGTTTATGTTAATTTGTTGAGATGTGAATTTGTCTTTGAATCTCACTTTGTGTTGTGATGCTGTTAGGATAACGACTTGACAGTCAATGAAACTTGCTTGTTAAATTTGAGACATATTGGTCTTTAGAATAGATGGTTGGAGAGCACTAGCCACACTAACTTTACAAATATTACTTTCACACACATAGTTAGAGAAGAGAATTTTTGCGTTGATTTTTTTGGTAATATAAGTAGCAGTGCAGATTTTTTAATTACTTTTGTTTCTATCCCTATTAGAATTAAAGAGAATTTTAATTTGTAAAAAATATGTTAGGTATAACTTTCTTTAAGTTTTCTCGTTTTTTATGGTATTTTATTTTCTTCCTCATTTTATAGTTCCTTAGTTGTTTCACCTTTTTCTTTTAATATTATAAGGCTTTATTAAAAGAAATTATCAACTATATAAGAAGTTGTTACATTACTGCAAGGTTTATCAACAATTGATGTTTCAAGAATTATTTAATGTTGATGATGTTATTAATTATGTATAACATTCTTTGTCATTCATTTGATAATTTGGATTTTCTGAGTTACAGGTATTATGGCCACCAACGAGGAAAATTCACATGATGGAAACGAAACAACAAAAGACGTGGAAGGCGATATTAAAAGAGGAATACCGATTATGAAAAAAATCATTTGTGCGAGAGATAAAGGTATAAAGTATGATGTGCATTGGAATGAAAGAGATTAATTAATTGAGCCTAACGGTGCGATGCTGACAAGTTACAATGGAGCACTTGTTCGTTCGCAAATTCCAATTACTTGCGATAATTGGAGAATTCCTTTGTTACAATATTAAAGCATTTAAATATAGTAAGTATAGAATGGGGTATGAATGCTTTATTATCCATCTTAATGTGTAGTTAGAAGAGGATAAAAGTGATGCAACATCTCTTCCGGATCATGTTGTGTGGAAGGCTGCTCGTGTGGGAAGAGATGGAGTCGTTCAGGAAGAAGTTCAACAAGTATTTGAACAATGTGGAAGTACAACATTAGTTTTGTCATTAACTCAAAAGTGTATAATATATTTATATATGCTTTTATCTATATTTCAGGAGACTTTATCCCAGACTATAACTGCAGATGAGGACGATGATTGCAGAAGCTTACTGAGTCGGGTGTTAAATATTCTTGAGTATTCTGGGCGTGTGAGGGGTAAGGGATTTGGTGTCACTCCATCAAAACTGTATAAGCAGCCAAAGAATAAAAGTCCTAGCAATAAAGAAGTGATGGAGACATTTAAGGAATTGAAAGCCCAGGTTCGTGAATTACAGAAGGACAAAGAGAGATACATGTCAGAAAGGCGCGATCCAGAGTGTAAAGATACTAGCAATAAAAATAGTATCAATTGTCCGCAGAAGCTTCCAGAGGTAATTGTATATATTACATTGAAATTAATATAGCACAATTTTCTTAATTGACACATTAATCATATTAATTATTTGTTTAGGGCATTTCACCTTGTCGGCTATTTTTATCGTCACCAACTTATCGCATGGTTGGCAAGGGAAAAGTGCATAACACTTTGTGAGACCTACTTCACCATAAACCGCTCCCTGCTGGATTTTTGAAAGTATCGGTTTATATTGCGTTAGAGGGGGTGCGTTGTTGCCTATACCAGATGATGTTTCGGACGCAACAGTGGTAGGAGACGCAATAGGATTGTATGTTGCATGGTCGTCGCTTTTCATTTTCATAGATGATGAGGTAGGTTGAACACCATTATGAAGTATTCAAATGTTTTACGACCTATACATGAAAGTTATTCTTACATTTACATTTACTTATTTACATGATGATCTTCGACTCCTACAAAATCCAAATCAAAAGATAAGGGAATTATTGTGCGGGAAACTGATTCAACTGCATCAAAAAAATAGGTACTATTACAGTTACATGATGATCTTATTATACATTAATTACTGAATTTATATGACTTTTAGGTTCATGATTAACAGTTGCAACAAGTTAGCAAGGTGCCCAACCAAAAAAAGGCCGAGCCAAAAAAAGCATCTGTTCCTCGATTTAGGTTGTGCCTTGAAACATATGTAAGAACAATAGATGTGGTTGAAGGTATTTTCGGCTTTGAATATGCCGAAACAATTGCCAAGGAGGATTTGGACCAGATTTTCCAACATTCTTAATTGGGCATCGGTGTTATGCGTTCCTACATCAGGTAATACTCCGATCAATTTTAATTAAATAATTGAACAATTTATTTGCTCATATAAATGAATATTCTGATGTTGATTATGTTTTTATTTAAGGTTATTGTATGACAAGATGTTGGTCCCGCATGATTTGATTTCAAGATTTGCATTCTTATCTGCTAGTTGTATCAACGCAACGGTCAATCGATCACACTCTAGATGTAGCCAGAGATTACTTTTTCAAATCATTTATGGCCGCAGATACAGAGAAGTTGTACTTTTTGCCATATAATACTGGTCATGGGTTAGATTTTATTCTAAATTCATTTATTATAATTATTCATTTTTTGCCATTCTATATAACATTTCCGTCTAAACTTTTGTCTTATTTTACAGTGGACACTGCTTGTTGGTCGCGATTAATCCGATAAAAGAAATCGTGTATTATCTGGATTCATTAGATGGTGATCAAACAAAATATCCTCATATGAAGACTATGGTTGATACATAAGTGATGAGATATATTGTTCTGAATATTTATCTTTATTTATTATGTGAGGTTGTTCTAAATATTCGTTTATATTATGTTAGAGCTATACAAATATTTTGATCTCAAAGAGAAGCAAAAGTGCCAAAAAGGAAGGCTAACAACATTAGCTGGATCAGAGTGCAGGTATATTTTCACATTTTTTTACTGTTATAGTGATTCTACTTGATAAAACTATTTAAACTATATATCTTGATAAATGATCGTTTATTTTTTCCATTTACAGTGTCTTCGTCAGCGCAATGGGATTGATTGCGGATATTTTGTATTGCGCTTTATGAAGGAAATTATTCACTCGGGTCAAATAGATATTCCAATCATGGTATGGATAAATTCATAAGTTATATGATTTATTTTAATAATTAACCGATATTTCATCTGAGTAATTAGTTTTAAAACTAAATCGTGCATGTTTTGTTATATCATGTAGTACTTTGATGAATTCAAGTGTGGTACTTACTCGAAAGCAGAATTGGAAGAAATTAAGGAGGAATGATGTCAATACATTTTTGAGTTGAAAATTGTATAAGGTATATGTATCGTCAAATATTGATGCGGGATAATAATATTGAAGTCATATGTATTTGTAAAGTTATCGGTTTTGTAATTATATGTAAATTGACTGTATTTGTGAAGTTGTTCTGAGGATCGGCTTGTGTTGAATTATATATAAGCAGGTTTATGTGAATTACAATGATTATATGTAAAGTAACTGTAATTGTTATAAGCAGGTTTATCGGGAAAAAAAAGTGATTATTTAAAAAAAATTATAAACTTGAAGAATAGACAGCGCTTTTAAGTAAAAGTGCTGCTAAAGGGTGGGGGAATTGAGGAGAAAAGAAAGCACTTTTAGAAAAGCGTTGCTAAAGGAGGGGGGGGGGGGGGAATAGGCAGCGCTTTTCAGAAGCGCTGCTAAAAGGTGGGGGAGAAGGGAGAATAGGCAGCGCTTTTTAGAAGCGCTGCTAAAGGGGGTGAAATAGGCAGCGCTTTTCAGAAGCGCTGCTAAAAGGGGGGGGGGGGGCTGGGGGGGAAGCGTTGCTAAAAGTGCTGCTAAAGGGGGCCTATAGCAGCGCTTTATCCATAAAAAAAACGCTGTCTTTACCTTTAGCAGCACCACTTTAGGCAGCGCTGCTAAAGGCCAAAAAAAGCGCTGCTAAAGGTCTTATTTGACATAGTGCATCTTGACACGCTCGATAGCAGTGTCACCTTTATATCTCTACTTATTAGTTAATGACCAAGCGTTGAGCTCAGTACTTGTCTAAGAAATATATAGATTATAACAACCTGTCTATTTCATGAGCGAAGTATTTAGGGGCGCTAAGACTCTTTATTAGAAGATAGAAAGACTTGCTAGTAGTGGTGACTGCAAGAAAACTCATGTTGTATTTTGAAAGACATCGAATATTGGAAAAAATAGATTACCCCATATACCAGGTCCTCAAAAAACTAAATCTAGTCGAAAAAGTGATTTCTTAGGCAGTTGAGTTGTCTTAGTATGACATCTAGTATATTCCCAAAGGAAGCTTCAAATCACAGGTACTTACCTACTTTTTGAAAGAGTTCAACACACCAATTGGTTAGAAGATTCTAATATTTCACAACCTTGAGATGGTCCTGCCCTAAAAGAACACCTAATCTGAGATGACTAGGCCTTATGGCCTCAAAATCCTAAAGTCCCGCTATACGAAGGGGTGCAAACCCAACTTAGGTACACACTATTTTAAAACCTTAAATTTCATACTTAGGATCGTCAATTACTTGATTGTTAATGTGTTTAGAGATATACCCATCACAACAAATTAATAAAACTATCACACTGAAATTCATTTTTAGATTCATCTCCACCAGCAACACTTAAAGTGAAAGTCCTACCGGATCAACAACATTATGGAATCAAAAGTATGCATGAGCATAAAAAATAAACTATATAATTGTTAAAAAAAGTAAATCATAAATAAAACCAAAATCATATAAAACTGTCAACATATTTGCAACAGGTGAAGTATTGCCAAAAGTCTACACATTTCCCTTATACCTACCAAAAACATTCTCAAAGATAGTAGAGAAACATGGGATTTTTCTCCTAATCCTATGACATTATTGAGTTAATAACTATTAATATATACACTAACATGTCTCGACATTACGAAACATAGAAATAATGAATCTCTTACTTAGTCTTGGGATTTTAGGTAGTGATAGTTTTCTTTGTTCATTCATATGTATCTTCGGCTTTGTGTTTAGCTCAGTTATAAGCAGCCTTTGCATTATCTTTAGCATCATCAACTGTATCATCAGCTACATTAGAAGCCTTTTTTGCATGTTTCTTGGCATCATCATACACATCCTTTGTTTTATTTTTAGCAGCACCAGCTGCATCTCCAACTTTATCTGATGCCTTCTCTGCATGTTTCTTGGTTTCACCATATGCATCCTTTGCTGTATCACCAACTTTATCTGAAGCCTTCTCTGCATGTTTCTTGGCATCATCATACACATCCTTTGTTTTATTTTTAGCAGCACCAGCTGCATCTCCAACTTTATCTGAAGCCTTCTCTGCATGTTTCTTGGTTTCACCATATGCATCCTTTGCTGTATCACCAACTTTATCTGAAGCCTTCTCTGCATGTTTCTTGGCATCACCATACACATCCTTTGTTTTATTTTTAGCAGCATCAGCTGCATCTACAACTTTATCTGAAGCCTTCTCTGCATGTTTCTTGGTTTCACCATAAGCATCCTTTGCTGTATCACCAACTTTATCTGAAGCCTTCTCTGCATGTTTCTTGGCATCATCATACACATCCTTTGTTTTATTTTTAGCAGAACCAGCTGCATCTCCAACTTTATCTGAAGCCTTCTCTGCATGCTTCTTGGTTTCACCATATGCATCCTTTGCTGTATCACCAACTTTATCTGAAGCCTTCTCTGCATGTTTCTTGGTTTCACCATATGCATCCTTTGTTTTATTTTTAGCAGCATCAGCTGTATCTTCAACTTTATCTGAAGCCTTGTTTGTAGTTTTCTTGGCTTCACCATAACCATCTTTTGCTTTATCTTTGGCAGCATTTGCTGCATCTCCAATTGCATCTCCAGCCTTGTTTGTTTGTTTTTGAGTTTCCTTATATGCACCTTTTGCTTTCCTATTACTCTCAGAAGCTGCTTTTTCAGCAGAGTTAGAAGTCTCTATATGCAAATCAATAAACATTACACTTTAATATATATACATATATATACCATTCAGTAAACCTAATGCAACAATAGTTTAAAGCTATGATAACAATTTTGATGTAAATCTACTCAATGAAAGTAAATGAATAACTATGTACCTGGTGCAGCCTTTTTAAATGAATTTGATATCTCTGAGGCAACATCTGAAAATGAAAACTTTTCATTTTGATGTATTTTATCCGCTTCCTCTTTTGTCCCAAATTGTCTGTAACAAAAGTGGCATATTAGTCATGGATGAAAATATAACAATTGGGGTTTGGCATAATTTTATGAGAATAGTAATAATGAATTACCCAGAAAGTTTATCATAAGCCCATTTAGCAAAAGACTCGGTTTTTTCTGCGGCTTCATTATAAGCAGTTGTGGCACCCTCCTTGATGTCTCCAGCAGCGACCTTGGCATCTTCCTCGATATCTGATTGGCACATCCCTACACATACGGCGAGACATAACACCAACAGTATGTTTTTTGCATTTTGTGTCCTCATTTTTATCTCTGCTATATTTTCTTTTTTCGTTTTGTTTTGATAGAAAATTATTTCACTCAAGGATCTTTATATCTATGTGTGTAGCTGAAGATAGAAAAAGAAAAGGAAGGTGTTGCGTTGCAAGCGGTTTGCAACCAATTTTGATTGTTGTAACGGGTTTTGCTCTAAAAAATATATTCATGGAATTCTATAATGATATATTTTCGTCTTTCTATTTTAGTTTTATTTCACTTTCAAATACAGTTTCCTATTAAAACATGTTAAAATTAAATGTTATTATTTAATTGGTTGAAAATACAATATCCATCTTTTTGTGATGAGTAAAGAAGTTGTCTCTTTTTATATAAGCAAATTTTACAATGAAATCATCACTGTTTTAAGAAGTCCAATAGATTTTTCCACCAATCATAAACATCTTACATCCACTAGATTTAACCCTAGTTACATGCCACTCCATGAGGTTACTTTAATGTTTGTTACAATATCATTTATTACACAAATGTCTTTATTAAAAAGAATGTTATTCCTCTTTAGTCATATGTTCCAACATGTTGCAATCCAAAAAATGATTTTTTGTTCTTATAAATCTGCTCTTGAATTGTTTTCAAAACTCCTTAAAATGATCACTTCCTACTAACCCTATTCGGATTGATATTGATATCCAATTTTAAAGTCTGCACCAAACTTTCACAGTTAGAGGTCAGGAGAGTAACAAGTGGTCAGACTTTCTTCTGCTTTAAAGTAAAAGACACAAATGCTTTCATGAGAATAATAATAATAATGAAATTCACATTAATGATGATAGTTTTTGTGGGTGGATCTTAATAGAGTTTGCTATAAAGACAAACTATTTATATTATCATTACAAACTCTAGAAGTATTTATGTCATTGGTTTTGCTAATGAAATGTGATATATTATACTTCTAACAGACAAATTTAATGGCCATGGCAAACAAAAACGTGAAAAAATTAATACAAAGGAAGATCATTTCATTCAAAAAAATCATTTGATATTGATCAACCATATATGATATTCTCTATATGATAAATAATCATGGTGAAAAGGATTTGGTCAATCCAACATTTTTAGAAGAAAAAAAAAGTAAAATTAAGTCATGACAAATAAGAATATTACAAGAAAAAAGAAAAAACCACATGTGTAGTAAATTTTTAATATAGACATTGTTTTGGACCGGCCAAAAGCCCGAGCGACTAAGACGCAATCTTTCTCAAGCTCACTCAATTCGATCTAATATATAAAATAGTCCACATGCTACGAGAAGCTACACAATCTCTAATCTTTAATTTCACTTTACTTTTCTTAAATACTGAACTGACTTGAATGTTGGAGTGCTAACCATGCAGATCCACCCAGCGCCTTCGAAAAGGAGATCGAAGCCACCGTCCAAGACCAACAGTTATCAACCTCTCATCATTCTTTGTTCCTTCGAGAGGTAGAACATCCATTTCTAGTTCTCGAATGGAATAATGACGTCATCTGTAGGAACGACTTTCGATTCCTATGAATTTTCATGTGATTTTGTGATCCAGATCTGAATATTCAACTTACCAGTTCACAACCTTCTTAGATCATTGAAGAAAAGGTGAATTAACCTTTGATTCTGACATTTTTTAGCTTCGCGGGTTGCAATTCTCTTATATCTGAAGACTTAGAAACACTTGAAAATGAACACTAAGGTCCATTGGAGCCGATTCGATCGACTTCCATTTTCATCTCTGCTCTCTAGATTCTAAGACCCCAATTTTCAAAATAACTCTTCAAAAAATATATATTTTCTCCTTTCTATGTGTTGTCTTTGCCTCTTTCGGCTAGAAATTTCTGATCAGGAGAACAAAGAAAATGTAGGGATACGTTTCTAATACAAACATAAAACACTACATTGATTTTGATACAACTTGCACATATTTCGAGCTCATCATACATCCAATATGGACTTAATTCATTTTTGCAATTTTGATACGACTTAAACACATTCTAGGTCAAATTGTGCATCCGATACAAATATAATGATCTAGTGCAATTCTCAAATGTCTTAAAGAACACTTTATACCTTGTTGCATACCCGATATGGACTTAACGCATTTTTGTGATTTCGAAACAACCTAAACGAATTCCAGCTTCAACTGTGTATCTGATACATACGTAACATATTTATGTGATTCTGATATGATTCAAACGTACACCTTAGATCTTAGTCTTATTAAACACACTTCTACGTAGCTGGTGCACCCCCTCGAATGTAGCTAATCCTAGGGCTTATGTGGTGGAGATTAGTGATGTCCTCCTCGATATGAGTCAAGTCTCGAGGTCTGAAACGGTGATCTTACCCTTGGCCGGGAAACACTCCTCAATGATGCAGAACATAGTTCAAAAAATAATTACAGGACCTCGATTCTGAAGGTGAGAAAAGTACATAAGAAAGGCGGGGTTGAATTGTGTTTTCATTTTTTTTGGTTTGCATCTGATCAGAGTTCAGAATCTAAACTGGTGTTCAAATTCTGGTTAATTCTTAGCAGCAGAATGTTAACATAAGCAAATAAATAATAGTAGAAGACACAAATATTTATACTGGTTCCTCCCCTAATTGAGAGTAGTCCAGTCCCCTTACTTCACAAGAGATTTTCACTATAATAAAAAAATATGATTGCAATCGCTTATGCATTCCGCATAAGACTTTACAAATGCTCAGACCCAAGATCCAAGACTTCTGCTCAAACTCCTCACTTGAGACTTCCTTCTCAAGTTCCATGAACCCAAGACTTCCTTACTTAGGTCCTCATCCTAAGACTTCTGCTCCAAGTCCCATGAAACGAACCTCTCTGCTTACACCCCTCAGGTCAAGACTTACTGCTCCAATTCCATGTACTGAGCATTCCTGCTCAAGATCTTCAGACTCAAAAATTTTGCTCAAGTTTCCATGAAACGAATCTCCGTTTGCACCTTCCCTAGCCAAGACTTACTACTCCAAATTTCATGAATCGAGTTATCCTGCTCAAGCCACACTAGCTCCATACTTTCTTGCTCAATCAATCTACTTGATTAAGACTTTCACTGCTCATGCACATATAAAGAGACTTACGTGGCTCGAGACTTCCTTGCTTGTATCCAAATGATACAAGACTTTTGCTTAATAAATCCATTTGACTAATACTTTCACAACTTAAGAACATAACAAGAGACTTACGTGGCTCAAGCATCTTGACTCGAGACTTCCTTGCTTGTATCCCAATGACACAAGACTTTTATCTAAACTACTGAACAAGCTTAGAAGAATAGAAAACAAGGTGTACATGATACAAGTATTAGAGGTACGAGAAATCACCATAACAAATACCTAAAGCACTTAAGATTTCTAAGATATTCAATGTATAAGAAATCTTATGGCTTTTACAAGTATAACCTACATTAGAAAAATCTGCATATACATTAAGTTGATAATTACTGATCTTGTTACTCCTTCTTCTGGTTGATCCTTTTTAAAGATTCAGTTTGAACCTTCAGCCATATTTATAGCCTTTTTAAAAATTAGCAGTTAAGGAGGTAACTTGATCAAGAGTCTTTGTTGTTACTCCATAGTACAAGAGTCGTTGAAGATAAATACACTCGAAGATCTTAATCCAATGTGTAACATGTTTAATCTTTCAGTCTTTAAGAGATTTTGTACTATTAGAGCCATTGAGAGTAGATATCCATAAGGAGTCTTAGCCTTTCTGGAGCCTTGCAATTTGTAAACTCTAGCTGACAAACTGATTTGACAATACAACATGTTTTCTGTAGTACATGCAACTTCAACTTTATCACCAACTCTGAATGATACCAGAAGCCAATTTGCATTCACTAAGTGAATAGACAATAATATTGCTTCTTATGATGCTGAGACCTTCAGCTTCAGAGTCTTCTCCAGACATCACTTAGCAAGTGTTCTTCATATTCTACCACCAGAAGCTAGCAGTGCAGCAACTCTCAAAGTGTACTTAATGTAGAACAGATTCTGATGATAATATTTACAAGTATAAGAACATGCACACATGTAACACGCATAAAATAAACCATTGTTAGTTCAATACTTTGTTATCATCAAAACCCAAGGAAAATATGTCATGAACAAATATTGTTCTAATAATCTCCCTCTTTTTGATGATGAAAAACACAGGTATTTAAAGGATAATGTTTGGCAGTTATAATTTTCTTTGCAACATCAGGGTATGAGGTTTGTAAGCCCCCCTGAGTCTAATAGTCCAAAGTAGAGTTCTGTAGACGTCATACTAGGTACTACACTCAAGAAAAAGTAATTCAATTTTCTTAGTAACATCAAAGTCCGACGTTTGTAAGCTCCCCTTGAGTTTAACAGTTCCAAGGTTGAGGTTTGTAAGCTCCCCCTTAGTTCTATATTTAAGAAAACCAAAAATAATATTTCAACTTCCTTTGGCAACATCATAATACGAGGTTTGTAAGCTCCTTCTGATTCTGATAGGCTAAGACTGAGGTTTGTAAGCTCCTTCTGAGTCTGATAGGCTAAGACTGAGGTTTGTAAGTTCCTTCTTAGTTCTATGTACAAGAAAGTTAAAATGTGTCGTCCGAGCAAGATAACCATAAAAACAGAAATATAAATAAAAAAATTATAAATGACCAATATGTACAACTGAATAGGTACTCAATGGATTTAGTTTCTAATTAAATATTTACCATTATTTCTTCCCCTTTTGTCACATCAAAAATAAAATAAAAAGAGAAGAAGAAAAGAATTACAGTCATAAATGCATTACAAATCATCATTACAGGATCAATTTTCAAAGAATTGAAAAACGATCAAGTAACATAGGGTCATTAAGGATTGTATAGTGCATGCCTTAAATTTTTTAGTGGTCGTTATTGTTCCAAGAATCAAGCAGGATTAAATCATACCTTTTAGTTGCTCAGAAGTCATTATAAAAGCAGTCCAACCCTATTTCATTTTCATTAACATCCAACAAAGTTATGGAGGCATCAGCTGAGAGTCATAAGACTTTTGTAGTAACAGAAATCTCCTAGAGCTCTACGAGACAAGATGTCCAGAATGTTCAAAAATGTGTTATTTCTAAAACATCTATAATTGGGCATTTGCCCTTTGCAAGACTCGCTTCTGAAGAAGCAGCGTCAACAGCTTCAACACAACCTACAGGAGTAGGTTCATCAGAAGTTGTGATGAAGCCCAAAAGAAAGATAGTTAAGAGATAAAAGAATAGAAGACGGTCCAACAAGTTGTTCTACTGTCCAATCCTAGAGGCAAAAGATGAAGACATTGGTGAAGATGAGTTAGACATACACTATGACAATTGTTTTTGTTATAATGCTCAAGATGACTTAGATAGGGACCTATACTAAGCATTAGAAGTTCCTTATGAGTCAATGTTTTGTAATCCTCTACTTCAATTAATGAAAAAGTATCTTTTTTACCAAATTTGTTTATTGCATGCAAAATACTTTCAATAACTTCCTTTAGATTTACTGAAAAGTATTAATTAAGTAAAACTAACACCAGAAACAACAGTTAAACAAGTCAAGTATAAAATTCATAACTGTTAAAGAATCTTTAATAGGTTAGATTGTTAGATAACATTTCCAAGATATATCATTTAAAATATTAATAAGACTTAATCAATATAAAAACAACATATACTTGAAACAATGTATGTAACACATCTATATAACAACTCTTAGTATGCTTACTTTCATCATTATTTAATCCTCAAAACACCAAGATGTACAAACAGAAGCAAGTTTGGGTTCCAAAGAGAGATTTCAGAAAGACATCCATACTAAACGCAGCAACTCAGGAAAGTGAAAGAAAAGTAGCAACTGAAGGATCTACTAACAAGCAGATGACTTCAAAAGCTCTCACCTCTTCATCATCCTTTATGAAGACACATAGAAGAAGAAGATATTTTGGGTCTAGACGCATAAATCAAATGAGAAAGGAGCAACAAAAGTGTCAACAAAACTAGTAGCAACTGTAGTAGCAGCGGGGGTTACTTCATAAGTAACAATTATTCTAGAAACAACAGTAGCAGAAGCAGATGTTGCTTCAAAATATGTCACCATATTTCTCTTTGAATCCTTAGCTCTTTTTGAGCAAACATCCTAATCTCCTTGATGACTTTTCCTCTTTTCTTTTTTCTTTCATATCTCCTTGATAACTTTTGGTGCTGAAGGAGCAAAAGGAGTAGCATCAGAGTCGTTGTTGGCCTTTCTATATTCATAGCTCGTAGACTCTGGGTTGGAGAAGATAGGAAAATCTACCAGAGGAATCCTTTTTCTGAGAATCTCCTCCTTTGGGATCTCAACAAGTGGACTAACTAAAGAAGGAATCATGCCCATATTTTTCATAGTCTTGGCGTTGAGAAAACTCCCAATAGTAGATACTAGCCTTTAAGTTTCTTTTATCATTTGTTAGAGAGTCTACTAGACGGCTCTCCATTAGAATATCAGAAATAATTCTGCTACATGGAATCTAGGATTTCATCTTTCTGCTTCCATTCCTAGAATCCTTTAAAAAGTATCTCAAGAACCGGAAGAGAAATTCCTCTCTAAGGCAATATAATGAAGCATATATTATTGATCCATATTAATGTAGTCAAAAGAACTGTTTGGCCTCATGGGATTGAAACAGTTGAGAATGATCCTCATTTATATCCTTAGAATAGGAAGAAGGTTCTTGATTTTGTTGGCTTGTTCTCCAGTGAGGGAAATAATTTTGGTCACCTCATCAGTATCAGATCTCCTATCCAACATCTGTTCATACTTGGTTCCATTTCCATCGTGACCAATGAGTTTGGCTATAAGATTTTCAGTGATGACAATCTCTTTACCAAAAAAAAGGACATTATTTGAGAAAGGGAGGTCTTGGCATAAACCTAAAAATTCCTCACAAGAATTGGAAAAACTAGACCATGAAGAAGGTCAAAATATTGTTTCCACCCTTGAGCATGAACAGCAGGAAGAATATCAAAACTATGAGCCTTCATGCTTTCAAAATCAACGATGAGTTCACAAAGAACTTCCAGGTCTTCTACAGGTGTGGCGAGAGTGACTTCATGAGTATCGTATGCATCTTCAGTGTATAAAAACAAGTTAGGCTGCATAGTTGATGGTGTCTTGTGAGAGAGAAGAAGTGTGGAATGTACTCGGGAGGTTGATACACGACAGCTTTACGAACAATCTTTTTGAAATTAGCTTCATGTTGTCATTCAACTGAGAGTTGATGTTGTGAAGAATGTTGTGCTTGTTGTTGCGGTTGTTGCAGTTGAAATTGTTGAGAAGATGATGAATCCATTGATATAGAGAAAAGGTTTTAGGGTTTGAGAGCTTTTCGGTTTGAAAACAAGAAAGTGTGGGGAGTGAAAAGTTGTGTAAGTGTGTGAAGTGAGTGGAGTGGGTTTAAATAGAGAATTTTGTAATCATGACAAAAATAAATAATAGTGACAACTAAAAGCAATTAAAAGCAATTAGCACAAAATCTGACAAAGGAGAGTAAGGAGAAAAGATTTAACCTAATCCTAAGAATCATGATTATACCCAATGTGTCACGCAATCATTAAAAACCGATTAAATTTTCTAAGACAATTGTCTTTAAAACTGTTCTGTTTTCCAAAATTGATTGACAACTATTTAATGTGAAAACTGTTCATTATCCAGAAAGCATATTATTTTAACCAAACACATTCCAACTAGATATCTCTAAATTTATGAAACCCTCAAACTTCAGAAGACTCATACGTTCAAAACCAAAACTTATCTCAGAGTCTCATTTCTCCATTCTGAGAGATTAACATACTGAGATAGTCATCAGATTCATTCTGGACATATGTCCATTTTCAAAATGAAAATGAATTTATCTTCAACAATGGGTTTTGTAAAGATATCAACCCATTGATGGTCTGTATCAATAAATTTTAGATCTAAAATACCCTTCTGAACATAGTCACGTATAAAGTGATGTTTTATCTCAATATTTTTAGCTCTAGAATGCAAAAAGGAATTCTTAGATAAACAAATAGCATAAATATTACCACAGAGTATATGAGTGTTACTATGATATATCTAGAAATCTTTTAATTAGCTTTTCATCTTGAGCGTCTGAGATGTATCCAGAGGCTACAATGTATTAAGCTTCTATAGTTGATAGTGTTATTGTTGATTGCCTTTTGCTGGACCATGAAATCAGATTATCTTCCAGAAACTGAGAGCTTCCAGAAGTGCTTTTCTTCTCAAGTCTATCTCCAGCATAGTCAGCATCACAGTAGCCTATAGCTTGTAATCTTTAGATCATCTATAATATAAGCCAAGGTTAATAGTACCTTTCAGATACCTGAAGATTCTCTTAACAACAGTTAAGTGGGACTCTCTAGGATCTAATTAGAAGCAAGCACACAAGCATACACTAAAAAAAAATTCAAGTCTAGAAGCAGTCAGGTATAGAAGAGAGCCAATCAGACCTTTGTCTAGCTTCTGATCTAACTTACCACTTACCTCATCCTTCTCAAGGATGCATGTAGGATGCATTGGAGTTTTAGACGTCTTGCATTCTAACATGTAAAACTTCTTCAAAAGTTCTTTCGTGTACTTGCTCTGATGGATGTACGTTCCTTTTGAACTCTGATTAATTTGAATCCCTAGAAAGAACTTAAGTTCTCCCATCAGACTCATCTCAAACTTTGCCTGCATAGAGTTAGAAAAATCCTTGCAAAAAGTAGCATTATCAGAACCAAATATAATATCATCAAATTAAATATGTACAACAAGAATATCATTTTTGAATGTCTTACAGAAAATAGTTGTATCTACCTTTCCTCTAGAGAAATCATTTTCAAGAAGAAAATTGCTCAGTCTTTCATACCACGCTATGAGAGCTTGTTTAAGACCATACAATGATTTCTTAAGCTTGAAAACAAAATCTGGATTTTTAGAGCTTTCAAAGCCTGGGGGTTGATGTACATACACTTCTTCAGTAATGTAACCATTCCGAAATTCACTCTTAACATCCATCTAGTATAAGATGAGGTTATGATTAACATCAAAGGAAATTAAGAGACAAATAAATTCTAACCTGACAATTGGTGCAAAGGTTTCAGTATAGTCAA
The DNA here is from genome assembly GCA_963859935.3 of Lathyrus sativus. Taxonomy (NCBI): domain Eukaryota; kingdom Viridiplantae; phylum Streptophyta; class Magnoliopsida; order Fabales; family Fabaceae; genus Lathyrus; species Lathyrus sativus. The sequence goes on from OZ012738.1 coordinate 460,023,169, forward strand.
TCCTTTCTTGTTGACTATATCCTTATGCAACCAGTCGATCCTTGTTTCTTACTGCCTCTTCTTGTTCGTTGAGCTTGTTTTTGAAGACCACTTAATTCCAATAACATGAGTTTCTTTGGGTCTTGGTACTAGATCATATACATCATTCAGGAGAATTGATTAAGTTCCTATTACATTTTCATAATCCCTTCTGAATCTTGAAGCGCTTGATCAATTGATGTAGGCTCTATTAGAGACACCAAACCTAGAAGGGTTTCTTTAGAGGGCTTGAATGAGGATTTGGTTTTGACTGGTTTAGTCTTGTCTACTAGAATTAATTCTTTAGAGTGAGTAGATCTTTGTTTGCGCCTTTTCAGAGGTGTAGGGGCTTCAACCGCTTCTGGTTGAGGAGCTTCAAAGTCTTTGGTCTCAAATTCTTTTGCTTTTGGAGTCTTTTCTTCAGAACCTGAATAAGTGATCTCCAAATCTACAAATTTATTAACTAGATTTGACTTTTCAAAGTTAAGCTTATCATCAAATATGACATGGATTGATTCTTCAACAATCTGTGTCTCAGTGTTATATACTCTATAGCCTCTTAAGCGTTCAAAATATCCTGACATGATGCACTTATATGCCTTAGAATCAAACTTGCCAAGATTCTCTTCAGTGTTCAATATAAAACAAGAGCATCCAAAAGGGTGGAAATAAGAAATGTTGGGTTATCGATTCTTCCAAAATTCATAAGAAGTCTTACCTAGAGTAGTGAAGGGAAATATGCAATCCTAAACGCATCAGAAAATAAAATTTCCCTTTTGTGATCCTTACAAATGGTCATGATCAATGATATAATGGTTACCTTTTTGTTGTGATGAAACCTTTGATTCTGAATCGAATAAGTGATCACGAGCGATGTATGATAAACAACGCCTCGACTCAGTCCACGCGAATGGATTTCTTCAATCTTAATACTAGCTGCTATGATTGAAGGCTTTGTGTGTGTGTAAGAGAGGGAGAGAGAGAGAGAGAGAGAGAGAGAGAGAGAGAGAGAGAGAGAGAGAGAGAGAGAGAGAGAGAGAGAGAGAGAGAGAGAGAGAGAGAGAGAGAGAGAGAGAGAGAGAGAGAGAGAGAGAGAGAGAGAGAAGGAGGGGGAGAGAGAGAGAGGAGGAGGAGGAAACTAAAAAGTGTGAATGCTTCCACACAAGGGTTCTATTTATAGAACCACTTGTATGGGTGCAAACTAAAAAGCCCACTTAAGCGAACACGCACCATATCTTATTGTGTACCGTATATCACTTAAGCACATGGTACCTTACTACATTCTGTATTATACTTAAGTGCATCGTACCTTACGGTGTTCTACAGTTACTTAAGTGCACCGTACCTTACGGTGATCCTTATTTACTCTACCACTTATCAATTTGTCCTTATGTATGTGACCCTGTAGGTTTTAGCGATGTTGGTAATTATATTAAATCACACATTTAAGATAATAAACAATAAGCGGTATCTAGCAACACATCCCTGCTACCTAAGTCACGAAAATGTCATGTGATCTGACAAAACCTTTTGTGATAATACTTGTGTATACAATTACCCTTTTGCCCTTATGTCTATATTGAATACAAGGCACATACTGTGTCATCCTTTTCCAGTTCAATATTGGGCCCTTAGATATTTATTCTGTTATGCAGGATGGAAAAATTCCATCTAGGTCACTCATATCCCTCAACATGCTTTGTGGAGTACCCATCAACTGTCTTTATGAGCATCCAGTTACAGACAATGTTAGTTCAACAATAAAGTACTCGACTCTACATCTAAGGCCCATAGTGGTTTCAGGTTGAAGGATGGTATACACCATTATCACCATGAGAGTAACTTACGACACTTTGCATAACATTCTATGTAGTACTCTTGTAGCGGGTCAATCCAGTATAAATATTATTCCTAATATTCATACCTATGTTAAGACTTGATAACTCCTTATCCATGATCCATGTGATGTGATCGTCAGTCTATCTACATAATAGTCTTAATGCTTTAAGTTTATCCCACTTCACAGTAAAGCTCGACTACGGATACTTTAAGATAGTGTCCTTATGTTTAATGGGATCTCATGATTAAATCACACTTAATATTTCATTTAACCGAACTAGATATTTTAGGGACTTTATTATCTTAGAAAAACAAACATAATAAAGAAATGTCTTTTATTATTAATAAATAATTCGATACAAGTACCAAGAGTAATGGCCTCTAGGGCTTACACCAACAAATAGGTCTTATAGAGACCTTGTTCTGAATATAACATGTTGTATTAATTGCTTCTGTCCAAAAGTGCATTTCCACATTAGTCTCGTTGATCATGGTCCTTGTCATATCCTGCAAAGTCCTATTCTTCCCCTCTACAATTCCAATTTTTTGTGGAGTTCTAGGGCAAGAGAAATCATGGGAAATTTCATCATCATCAAAGAGCTTCTCAAAATCTTTGTTTTTGAATTCACCATCATGATCACTTCTGAATTTTATGATTCTGAGATCCTTTTCATTTTACACTTGGAAGCAGAAAGTAGAAAACATATAATGTGACTCATCCTTGTGTTTGAGAAATTTCACCCACGTCCATCTACTGTAGTCATTGACAATGGCTAGTCCATACTTCTTACCATTAACAGGGGCATTTTTCGCTAGTCCAAATAGATCACTGTGAAGAAGCTCCAACTGTCTAGAGGTTGAAGTAACATTCTTAGCTTTGAAAGAAGTTTTAGAAATTGGCGTCGTTTTGACATTCTTCACAAAGAGCATCTGAAGAAAACTTCAGATTTGCAGGCCTCTGACTAAGTTGAGCCTGTTAAGCTGAGAAATCCTCCTCGTGCTAACATGACCCAATCGTCTATGCCAAGTCCATTGCTCTTCAACAATATAAATTAAGACATTTTACAATATGATTCTTCAGATCAGAAATTTTCATTTTATAAATGTTGTTCTTCCTCTTTCCATTGAAAAGAACTGAGCTATCCTTTTGACTGACAGCTTTACAGGACTTTTGATTGAAAATAATGTCATAACCACAGTCACTTAATTAACTTATTGACAGAATTTTATGCATTAGTCCTTTAACAAGAAGAACATTAGAAATGGAAGGGAGATTAAAGTTACCTACAGTTCCGGAGCCAATGATCTTCCCTTTTCGATCACCTCTGAAACCTACGAAGCCTCCAAGCTTAAGTTCTAGGTCTTGGAACATATGCATTCTTCCTGTTATGTGCCGCGAGCATCCAGAGTACAGGTACCATGACTGATGTCTTAACTCTGCTGCTAAGGATATCTACAACATACATTATTTTGTCCTTAGGTACCCACATCGTTTTGGGTCCTTTTGGGTTAGTCTTCCAAGAGGTTTTTTTTACAACTTTGGGTTTTTATGCAGGATATGTATACATGAATGCATGATTAGAACGGGCATGATTTTTTGTTTTAGCCTTAGAATTTTCAAGAGTATTAGGCTTCTCATCTTTTTCAGAATCATAGCCAATACCTCTTGTCTCATTCCTGCTAATGCCATAAATCATGGAAGCTATTAAGCTTCTATTTAGCTTCTAGCAAGAAACTTTTGGAAAGGTTTATCATACTTTTGTATGATATCACCAGAATCTATAGAGACTTTAAAAATGATTTTATGTTCAAGTTTAAGACACTTGTTTGAAGGCACAAAGTTGTTTTTCAAAATAATATTTTCTTCACTCAACCTTGAAATTCTAAATCTTACAGTAAGCTTCTGACTCAGATGCATGAATCTTCTTCAGATCCTTGTATTTGTTTAGAAGGTTATGATATTTTCCCAGAACTTTAGATAAGTTGGATTCAAGTTCAGAACGAGATATTTTGGAAAATACCTCTTCAGAATCATACTCAGATTCTGATTTTGATTGACTTGTTTCTGCAGGAGCTTCTGTGAATGCCATTAGAGCCACATTCGTCTTCTCTTCTTCAGAGTCATCTTCAAAATATTTTGAATCATATCATGTAGACATAAGACCCTTCTTATTCCTATGTAATTCTTTCTTCTTGGAGGTTTCATTCTTCATCTTAGGGCAGTCATTCTTATAATGACCTGGCTCCTTGCATTCATAGCAGATGACTTATTTTCTGGCTCCATCTTTCTTGAATTCAGAAGTATACTCATAATGACCATTTGTCATTTGTCCTTTAAATTTTCATTTCCTTTTCTTCCAAGGTCGATTCACGTGTCTGGAAAGGAGAGACAATTCATCTTCTTATTCTGATTCTTCTTCAGAATCTTCATTGGTATCACCTTGAAGAGCTTTAGTTTTCTCATATCTTCTAGAAGAATTTAGTGCAAAAGACTTTCTCTTGGGCACATCTTCTTCGACCTCAATCTCATGGATTCTCAAAGAACTGGCCAGTTCTTCAAGAATACCTTTTTTTCAAAACCTTAAGCCCTGCGACAAGGGTGTCAAACCTTGAGAACATGTTCTCAATAGTTTCGTCGTCCTCCATCTTGAACGCTTCATATTTTTGAATCAAGGCAGAAGCCTTGGTTTCTTTGACTTGTGTTTTCCCTTCATGCTTCATTCTCAGAGAATCAAATATAGATTTGGCAGTATCTCTGCTGGTGATCTTCTCATACTCAGTGTATGAAATTTCATTTAGCAAGTTGGTTCTTTCTTTGTGATGATTCTTATAATCCTTTTTTGTTGATCCATCATTACTCTTCTTTTGATTTTCTTGCCACTTGCATCTATTGGGTGTATATATCCATCGACTACTGTATTACATAGATCTACATCATGACCTAGAAAGAATCTTTATATTCTGTCCTTCCAATAGTCAAATTTAACTCCATAAAAAACTAGAGGTTTTGTGAGGGAAAAGCCTTATAGATAGATGCGCTCGTTTCGATAATGTCAAAACTCAGCTCTATAGAAAAATGTATGTTGGACATTGTCACCATGTCATATATGCATGTCTTGTCTCTCATAAGTCAAACACTCGTCAAAAACATGATTGTTGCATATAGAGATGGCCAAATCTATGTTTCATGTAAGGTTGGCCTAGTTAGTCTTGCTTGCCATACTATAGGGTTCATCAAAAGTGTCCTAATGCATGAAAATAGGCATTTTTGCCTATTTCAAGGCTTTGAGTAAACTCAAAGCTAGCTCCGGTCGACTCATACAGCTAGTCATTTCACTGAGCTACTCTCAGGAGGGCTTGCGTCGACCTTCCGGTCGACTCCTACTATGACCATTTGTATTTGCCTAAATTTGCATGTTGTGTGTCGACGCATGACTTGCTTTGGTCGACGCATGGTCCAAGTCGTAGTTTGTCAAATTATTGACGAATAGCGATAGATATGAGACCAAACTTTCTTTTTATTTTCGATTTTATTCATTTTATTTATTGGCTTAATTGCAACTATGGTCCCCCTATTTTGTATTTTTTTGGGTTTTTGTCCCCCCCATTTTAAAAACCACGATTTTGGTCCCTTTTTTAGGTTTTGAGTTTGATTTTAGTCCCCTCTCCAATTTTAAATTTAATTTAATGATGTGACACTATCTAAGATGACATGTCTAATGCCAGGTCATTTTTAAAAAATTAATTTATGACTTTTTTTATTGACTAGGATAATTAACTTATTAATATTATTTTAGATAATTAATGATTAATATTTTATTATTAATTTTTATAATTAATTAATTAATCAAAATTTTAAATGAAACTCTTTGTGCCTTTAGTTATTGACTCATGTCTTTGGTCCATCTTTCTAACCCACAATTGAATTGTTGTGTTTGTTTCAGCTTTATAAACACTTTTATGTCTTATACAAAAATCAATGTGGGACTTCTAAAAGACATTTTATACTACAACATTATCTCCTTCTTTTCCATAACAATAAGAAACATAAGTTGTTACAATGGACACATTTATGTGATGCAAAAATACATTCCTGTGATGAATAGGCCAATATTGGTTCTGATGCTCTAAAAGACAGTTGGGATCTTAATAAACTAATTGCAAAAATTCAGCAGTAAGTGAAATCTTTTGATTCTGTGTTTGATGCCTTCTTTTGTTTAATCATGCGGTGATTCATGCTGCATAGTTTCTCTATTCTTGTTAAATATACATTTCTAAAACCTTGACAAGCCAACCAGCCTCTTCAACTATGCGCCAGTGATTTTTTTGCAGACTACTTGATGTCTACTAAATAGGCTCGCAAAAACTAGGTTGTTTTCATAAAGCAGCCAAACTAGTGTTTGTTTCATGGAACACATACATGAAAATTCATTATATCTTACTACTAATTTATATTTTAAATTAAGGATTCACTTTAAAGGAGAAAATACACCAAACCTATGTAGAAATTTCATTGGTGTAAAACATTACACCAATATTAATTCCTTTTAAAACGTTATCTTTTGTTGAAAAAAGAAAACTTATCTTATTCAAACTGAGAAATCCATTAACCCTTAAAACTTTAACAAGTAAAATTGACCAGCTATTTAGTGGCCAGGAGTTGTATTTGGCGGTGTTGCTGTAGAAGTCACACGCTTTCCTCTCTCAGAGCGACAATTCTCAGCAAACCTTAGACTTGATTGATGCAACCCTTTCTGTACTTCATCCTCATTCCATTCTGAAGTGTAATAGTGTTCTTCATTTATCTCTCTTGATGCTGGAAAAAACATTCTGAAGTGTAATAATGTTTTACTGCAATAAAGAAGGAGATAATGTTGTAGTATAAAATGTCTTTTAGAAGTCCCACATTGATTTTTGTATAAGACATAAAAGTGTTTATAAAGCTGAAACAAACACAACAATTCAATTGTGGGTTAGAAAGATGGACCAAAGACATGAGCCAATAACTAAAGGCCCAAAGAGTTTCATTTAAAATTTTGATTAATTAATTAATTATAAAAATTAATAATAAAATATTAATCATTAATTAATTAATTAATTAAAATAATATTAATAAGTTAATTATCCTAGTCAATAAAAAAAGTCTTAAATTAATTTTTTTTAAATGACCTGGCATTAGACACGTCATCTTAGATAGTGCCACATCATTACAAAAAATTTAAAATTAGAGAGGGGACTAAGATCAAACTCAAAACTTAAAAAAGGGACCAAAATCGTGGTTTTTAAAATGAGGGACCAAAACCCAAAAAAATACAAAATAGGGGGACCATAGTTGCAATTAAGCTATATTTATTTATATCATTTTTTGGTTGATGACGAGACCTAAAACCATCATCGTCAAATTATGGATATATGGAGGTTTTCCCGAGACCACCTTCTTTCTCTCCTCATTTCTTCTTCATTTCGATTTTCATTTAAATTTTCTCGATCCATGAAGTCTTTCAATTTGTAAGCGCCATTTTATCGAAGTCGGTAACCTTCTCGTCTTCAAATCTATGGAAAATGACCATTTGGGTCATTTTCTTTACTTTGGGATCGTGATAGGCTACCTTCGATTATCGACATAATGTTTGCGATTAAGATGAGATTCCACATCTTCTTTCATCTGTGCGACACGATTTAATTGGAGAATGTTCCACAATATCATTTCTCTATCTTGTCATTTGCACAGATATCAATCTACGCGACCTCCTACAGTTTGACTTTCATCATAAGTCGAACTACGACGGTTTAGCATTACATTTCGTCCCGATTCAATTCACTAACAAACTGACGACTAACTTTTATTTTTCTGTCAAATATTAAATACTTTAAATTCAGTAAAATATTATTATGGATATTCTTGTACATATTATTATATATTCTGTATATTATCCATATCTTGTAAATATTCAAACTGACTTGTACATTCTTTCAAAACACCTAATAAATATCGAAACCATAAAATCCTAATTGGTGGACTGTTTGTTATATATCCTATATATTATCTGTATCCTGTATATATATTCAAATTCATTTCCTATCTTATCCACGTCTTTTCATAACTTCTTTTCGAACTTTTTTTCCTAAAACCTCGGTCCCGTACCGAGTCCATTTTCAAACTCTTTTTTTTTACAATAAAACTTGAATGGATGTGGAGCGGTTAGGCGTAGGCCTTCTCCTATCCCGAGTGCTTGACATTACCGTTAGGGTTCACTATCGCAAAGCACTTACCATTCAAGATCAAAAACATTTTTAATAAAAGAATAAAGTTCTCTTTGTATTGAATTAAAGAGAGAGGATTGAGTGTAGATTTCTTCCTCTCCGAGTGCCAGGATACTCATTGTAGAGTGTGTGGTCTCGATACTCGTATTTCAATATAAGGATGTGATTATGTTCACCACCTTCACTTTTCAAAACTCCCTTTCAAAACCTTTTAACTCAAGTCTAAAAACCTCGGTCCCGTACCGAGTGCATTTTCGAGACTCTTGTCACAATAAACTTGAATGGTCGTGGAGTGGTTAGGCGTAGACCTTCTCCTATCCCGAGTGCTTGACATTACCGTTAGGATTCACTGTCGTAAAGAACTTACCATTCAAGATCAAACATCTTTTAATAAGAGAATGAGGTTCTCTTTGTATTGAACTAAAGAGAGAGGATTGAGTGTCGACTTCTTCCTCTCCGAGTCTCAGGATACTCACTGTAGAGTGTGTAGTCTCGATACTCGTCTTTCAATACGAAGACGTGATTATATTCACCACCTTCACTTTTCAAAATCCCTTTCAAAACCTTTTTGCTCAAGTCTAAAAACCTTGGCCTCGTGCCAAGCGCAATTTCAAATTCTTTTCCCAATAAAACTCGAATGGTCGTGGAGTGGTTAGGCGTAGGCCTTCACCTATCCTGAGTGCTTGACATTACCGTTAGGGTTCACTGTCGTGAAGAACTTACCATTCAATACCAAAAACATTTTAATAAGATAATGAATTCCTCTTTATATTGAATTAAAGAGAGAGGATTGAGTGTAGACTTCTTCCTCTCCGAGTGTCAGGATTCTCACTGTAGAGTGCATGGTCTCGATACTCGTCTTTAAATACGGAGACATGCTTGTATTTGCCACACCTTTTCATAACAAAACTTTGAGATAAAGAATTGGGTACTACCCGCAGGGGGTTACTATCCGAGGATCTATTTCACCCCTAAAAAACATCCTCACAAATCAAGTGCGACATCTTGCCTCGATAGGCGAAATTATTCCTTTCAAAAAGGATATGTTACGTCCGTTCTACCACAAACAGGTAAAGCCTAAGTCTCCAACGAGCGAGCAGCAATACACCTAAACTGCTAAAATGCACTGCGTTAACATCATCCAAAAAAACACCGGTTAACAAGTTTCACGAATTATGTTGCTCTGATTTCTCATGCCAGATGAGAATACGTAGGCATAAGACGATGATGTCTTGGCGAGCACTCTTCTTTCTTTTCCACCCTCTCCCCGAGAAGGAAACAATGTGCTCATTCTACCGCAAACAGGTAATGCCTAAGTCTCCAACGAGCAAGCATCAATACACCTAAACTGCTAGAATGTGTATGTTAGCATCGTCTACCAGAACTTCCCATTCAACCGTAGTAGGCCGAACTACGGCTGCTCTGATTATTTACTTCTTTTGAGTAAAGATACGTAGGTACAAGGGCCACAATCCTTGCCGAGCACATTCCCCTCTATACCTGTGGTTTCCCGAACTAAGTCGACTCTGACTTTCTCATATCTGTTGAGAATACGTAGGATTAGGACCGCGAAGTCCTACCGAGTCCTTTCTTCCCCCGTTGCCTCTCTTTCCCCTATTTCTAACCTTTCTCTATCTCTTGGAACACTATTAGAAAGCAATAACCTTTAGCAAATATCTTCACACATAGACAAACAAATGGTTCCCATCGAGTACGATGGATGCGGGGGGTGCGAATACCTTCCCTTTGCATAACCGGCTTCCGAACCCGTTCTTGGTCGTGAGACCATCTTATCCATTTCTTTCTTAGGGTTTTCTCGATATTTTCCCTTCCCCTCGTGGGATAAATAATGTTCGGTGGTGACTCTTCTGTCTCTCTTTTTGCATCTCCGTCGTTGCATTTTTCGAGTAGCGACTCTGCTGGGGATTCCTAGCAAGCCAAACCTAGTCTGTTTGTCGAGTGTTTGATTTATTTGCTTTTATTGTTGTGATTTTCTACTTTGTTGGGTTATGGGTTTGGTTTGTAAGTATAAAAGCTTTCTACCCGAGCTTTCTAGTGTACATTAAGATTAGGAGGTGGTTTCTTTCTGATTTGTGAGACTTGGGACTCGTTGAGTTGGCTTGAATTCCACCGTTCAGATGAGACCCCTATGGGATAATTATGTCTTTCGAGTAGTCGTAATGGCATCTTTATTTCCGACCTGGGAGTCCGTGACTCTGAGGACCTTTTGTAGAACCTTATTCTGAAGGTTACTAAAACATAACTTTGTGTTCATCCTTTGAAGGGATTACCGTCTTACGAATCGTCGTTATGATGGAAAAATTTTGAGGGTTAGTGCATAGGACTTTGTTTAAAGCCTTTGGGATACCCTCTCATAAACTAGTAGATTGCCCACACGAGGTGAGAGATATCTCATTGTGTTTATCTTGCAGGATCTGTGACCTTGATCACGTGTCTGTCGCATTTCATATAACATTGCATTTGCATAAGCATCTCTGCATCATTTGGCATCTTCTTCCATGACCAGATACCAAGAGCTTACCCATCCTCTATTTGTAAACCGCAGTTGATTTCCCGACACTCCCATTGAACTTATGAGAGCTGTGAAGCATTTGAAGTGAGAGGAGCATAGATACCTAGAAAGGTCAGTCAGATAAAGCAAGCTGAAGTAGCTATATCATATAACAATCGCCAAGATGTTGATTCCCCACAAGGATTTACTGTGACGAATAATCCACTGTATGATCTTCCGCCGGATGACCATCCTCCACAAGTAAACATTCCTACTTGACCTTAGAGGATGCCACTGACTAATCTCATGGAAGAAAAGCTCTGTGCCCTCGAGGAAAGACTTCAAGCTATGAAAATGCCTAATATGCCCGACCTCGATGCTGCTGACATGTGTCTAGTGCTAGACCTGGTGATTCCTCCGAAATTCAAGGTACCCAACTTTGAGAAGTACACATGCTTTAGTTGTCTGAGGCGTCATTTGGTGATGTTCTATCGAAAAATGACCTCCTACACTCATAACAATAAGCTGTTGATTCATTATTTTCAAGACAGTTTGAGTGGGGCATCATTAAATTGGTACATGGACCTAGAAAGAAGCCACATCCAATCATGGAGGGACTTAGCTAGCGCTTTTCTACAGCATTACCAGTATAATCTGGACGTGGCTCCCATCCGCTTGCAGTTGCAAAGCCTATCTCAGAACGACAATGAATCTTTTAAAGGATATGTACAATGGTGGAGAGAATTCGCAACAAGAGTGCAACCACCACTCTCGGACAGGGAATTGATTGATATGTTCATAAATAGCTTGCATGGCTATTATCTTGAAAGAATGGCTGGTTGTGCACTATCAAGTTTCTTTGATCTTGTGATAATAAGAGAACGCGTCGAAAGCTACTTTAAAAACAGATAAGTCCAGGGCGCCTCAAGCAGCCAGGCCAGTGAGATTGAATCTTTCGACGGTTTCCATGAGGAAGATAAGGATGAAACCAACACATTCATAGCAAATATTGAGTATTCTAATGGTGAACCAGCAAAACTCTATGGTCCCTCATCTGGTCAACGAGCATCGTTTCCAATGCCATGTTATCCTTGTGGGAAACCAGCCATGCCTAAAGCTTCATCCTATAAGTCATGGATTGCTCCTCTTCAGCATAGGCCAGAATCAGCATAGGCCTAACAACAATTTGGAAAGAAGGATTGCTCCTCTTCATCCAGTCCCTATGTCACATAGTCAGCTTCTGCCACATCTGATTCAAAACTCATTGGTGGAGGCCAAGACTCTTAAGCATGTGAAAGAACCATACCCTCATGGGTACAATCCCCGTGTTCAGTGTGGATATCACAGAGGATCCATGGGCCACTCAACCGAAGATTGCAAAGCCTTCCAGGCCAAGGTGCAACTGTTGGTCGACAAAGGGTATATATCTTTTCCAGAAGGAAGCCTGGTTTTGCATGTCAACCTCTCGTCTAATTGAGCTCAAAGATTTCAAGAGTGATCTCCAAAAGCCAGTGGTCCAGGCAGGCAGGCGTCCTCAACATCGGCAGTCTTTGGGTGCTTTTACCATTTGTATTTTGTTTTTCTGTTAATTGCTATTTGTTTTTGAACATTGTTGTTTTGAATGGTAATATTAATGAAGTGTTTATGCATTTTCTGAATCAATTATGTTGTATTCGCTCATTTTTCTTACTTATTGCGAAGCACAGACACGTACACCTTTTATCCACTCCAGTTTATCATTGTTGTTTAGCAAAGATTGGAGGAAGGATGGCGAAAACATAATACTCATAATTGTTGACCGTACGCTTTCAGATAGAATCTTGCCGATGATGTATAGGCATTGTTTCAATCCCCTAAACACCGGATATATAAGGATTTAACCCCTAGTCAACCACTTCGAGTCTAGAAGTAGCAGTTTCCTTTGAATACTCAAACCCTTTACGCTCAACTTGGGGCAGGGTAGTTGTTCAGTTAACCTAATCCCGCACTCAAAATAAAAAGACATGACAGTTGTTCATCAATGACCCGTGACATGGCAGTCACACTCCTCCAACAAAATCCAAAAAAATCAAAAGCTTGCTAAGTCAAACCCCTCAAAGGGGACTTAGGAAAAAATCAAGGCAATCCCGATGGACCTAACAAACAAAATCAGTCCATGCAAAAGTTAGGGATCGAAAACAAAATCAAAAGAGGTCCTTAAACCCTCAACAAAAATAGAATAAGATTCAGTGACCGCCATATCAAATCAAGAAGGGTCACTAACATCCATCAAAAGCAAAATAAGGTGGCTTCCATCAAGCTTACACCATCAAGTTCGTAAATGCATAATTAACTGAACGTAGGACTAGAGATCGTCTAGAAGAAGGGGTGGGTACGAATCATACTTTGAACCTAATATCCTTTGTTTTATAACCGTGAACCAAACCACGTTATAACCCTCGAAAGACCTAATTGATGTGAGGTTTATTCTGAAAGCATATTATCGCGAGGTTGCGTAAACTGACCCCACATATTTGCTAATCATCAGCATTGGTGCCATTATCTTTGATAGATATTTCACTCTAGTCAAGTTAGCACAATGTTTGGACTAACGGTCCATTCGTCTCACTATCACGACACTTAATAAATGGTATTTCTTTCAAAACTTGCATGAATTTTGCATTAAAACTACCATTCGTGAACAAACAATTTTAATCGCATGTCAGTAGTTGGCATCAAGGAAATTCCAACAGAGAGAAATTAAGTAGGACTGAATCATTCAGGAGTCTAGATCAAAATCAAGTATATCTTGTTGCCCTATGGATTTTGGGCATTGACATCCAAGAGTATGGAATCAGTCAGTTTAGGGAAAATCCCCAAGCATCAGTTGATTATGGGGCAAATCATTCAAGAAGCGGTTGATCAAAAGTGAATCATCTCAAGAATACCAATCAGGGGTAGGCCACCCAGAATTCCTTTGACTTAAGAGCAGATCCCTCCAGTGTTCAGTCAGGACAAGTTAAGTCGCTTCAACGCTCTCTTAGGGGGAAGCTGCCTCAAGAGTATATTAAAACCAACCACCAGGAGAGTCGGTTAAACAAAGATGAGTCCTTTCGTGGTATAAATTCTGGGGCAAGCCATCTCAAGGTCGTTTCATGGTAAGCTACTTTCTTTTCAAGATGAACTTTCCCAAAGGTTATACTGAGGCAAGTTTGAATCACGCTGGGGCAAGCTACTCAAGCAAGTTCATTTTCATCAGCAACTGTTGAGTTCAAGATGAGTGTCAGGGAATCGTGCCATCACCTCATCCGATAACCTTAACCTTCGGAAAAGGCCTTGTTGCAGTAGGGGCATCCCTTCCTTTGGTGGGAATATTCATATCCTTGCTTTCTGTCAATGGATTTTCATCCCCCACAACCAGTTACCTGTCGGAATTTTATAACCGAATCACTTCCAAAGTCCATTTCTTGTCTGGCGAACCTTCAAACCAGCTTTCATCTGGTCAACCCTTCATCAAATACCAGTTCTTGTCTGGTCACCCATTCTTTGGCTAACTGTTTAACCAGTTCTTGTCTGGTAAACCTCGTCTCAAAGTCCAGCTCTTATCTAGAAAACCACAAAGTCAGTTCCCGTCTGACACCAAAACTAGAAGTCAGGTCTCGTCTGACAACTTAACCTTTCACCACCAGTTCTTTTCTGGTAGTCTACCCTTCAAATACCAGTTTTTGTCTGGTACTTCCCACCCAAAGTCCAATCATACCTGGGGCATCTTTCTTTCCCCGGTAGCCCGAGCATGCATCTGCATTTCTGCATATAATTATCATGTTTGCATTACATCCTCAAATGCGTAGCATTTCCATTCTGTATGGAGCATTACGCCATATTCAAACATACGCATACGAAGCATAAGCCAGGTTGATACCTTTTGTCGCCAGACATTCCTCCAAAAGATAATAGTGTAATTCATGAACCTTTGCGGTACCTGGCCCCAGCAAAGATCATCGGTGGATGTTTTCATCTTATCTTTTGCTCCCCAACAGTTTGCTTGTTTAAGTTTCTCTTTCCCCGGCGGAGTTCCCTTTTCCAGGTTGTAAATCGATTTATTCTACTTCCTGCTTATCCCAATTTTGGTTCCGACTTCTTGTCGAGGCTGTCTAGCTTTTGGTTAGCAGTTTTTGTTCCGACTTCGTGTCGAGGCTGTCTAATTTCGGTAAGTAGTTTTTTGTTCCAACTTCGTGTCGAGGCTGTCTAGCTTTTGGTTAGCATTTTTTTTGTTTTGATGACGTGTGACGGGGCTCCAATTGTATACATCCCGACAGACTATAAATTTCTGGGTTCTTTTCATTGAATGTCTGAAAGTGGTTGCTTTTCATCCCTTCAGGTCCAAGTCGATTGAATAGGGGCAACTGTTTCACCCCAAAATTTTCCCTCGCCTTTTCTAACTTCGATTGGCTTTTGCTTCGCACTCATATGCATTTTCATTAGGCCATAGTTCGTGATTATATTTTGCATTGTTTTTTTTAGACACGGGATCAGGAGTTTTTCTTTGAATCAAATCATCGAGTTTCATGCCATTTAGACGCGTGTCCACCCACGATTGGGTGATTTTTCAAATCTCTGTTATTTTGCCCAATGAGATGTGACATGTGGTCTAAGGATGTTATTTTTGAAAATATTAATTCCATTTTTAGTTTTTAACATTTTTTCTTTTCAAAACATTAATATTTTGTACATATATTATTTTTGTTTGTTAATAGTAAGATAGAATTAGAATTTAGATAAATCTTAGATTTAGAAATTAATTTAGGAAAATAGAATTTTAATTTTTTAGAAATTAGATTAGAATTTTTATTAGAATAAGAATTAGTTTAAATTTAGTAAGATTTTTTACAGGATTTTGATTAGATTTTTTTATTGGATTTAATTTAGAATTAATTAAGTTTTTTTATAATTTAAACAATTAGTTTAGAATTATCTAATTAGCATAGAATTTTAATAATTATTTATTTAGAACTTAGAAAAGAATTAGAATTAGTTAGAATATTAACTAGGATTAGAATTAAAATTTTAATTAGATTAAATAGAATTAGAATAGGTTTAATTAGAGTTAGGATTATGATTTAATTAACAAAAAAAAAAGCATGAAAGAAGACACGCGTTTTAATCTGAATATAAGGTGCACTATTCATCTTCTCCTTCGGGGAGAAACCCTTGCCCCCATTTTTCACTATTTTTCTTCTTCAACGGGCACGAAACCCTAGCCGCCCAGCCGCGAGTTTCTTCTCTCCAACCCTAGCCGCCCATCCGTTATCAACTCTTCTTCTTCACCATCAAAACTCACCAACCTTCTTCTCTCATACTCCCTTCTGTCACCATCACCTTCAACAAATACCCCAAAACGTTGTGAAACTCATTCTTCTTCCGATCCGCCATAACCCAGAAACTCTCCAAACCTTCAATAAAACAAAACCCCAACATAACCCATATTTTTACCAAACTTCAAAAGAAACAAACGATCTCTTCTTCTCTCAAAACATTATGCCATTATTGTCTTTCTCTTCTCTTCCTCAACCATTTCGCGAATCCCACTTCTTCTTCTTCAAATTGCCTCTGCCTCCAACCCACTTTTTTCCATATACCACGAAACGTTCCGTCGACGATTCCGACGTGTCGGTTCCCAAACAAGTTTTCTTCATCAAAGCCCAACATAAACATCAAGCACTTGAGCGCCGCCACATTCAAGTCATCAGTCATCAGCGCATTCAGGAAGAACTTCTCCTTTCAACTAATAATCGTCCCTCCGATCCAAAACACAACCTACTTCCACTTTTTCTCAACAATCTTCATACCTTTCTTCAAACAGCAACAAGTCTAAACCCACAAACCTAACGAATTCATATTTGGCGAGAGGAGTTTGAGACACGTGAGAAGAATTTGAATGAAGTTTCGAGATTGAAATGCAGTAGATCGGAGAGGATTTGTTTCGCTTGAATTTTACTATGATTAACCTTGGTTTTTGTTTTCTTTTTTTAATTTTATTCACCTCACCACGCCGTCATGTTATTCGTATCACTATCCTTTTCCTTATTTTTTTTTCAAAAAAAGAAGGTTGTTGCTGAACTATCATATTTTGTTTTCTTAGTTAGGTGCCTTGAGCCTTGCGGCCCGTGTAAATTTATGTATGTTTCACACCCCCATTTTAATACACACCCCCTTTTGTTAATATTTTTTTAAAATTAGTTTGTGTAGATTTAAAAAAAAATAGTTTTCTAAATAATTTTAGAGTTTATAAATTAGTTTTTTAGAGTTGTTAAGATATTTTCTAATTTAATTTTTAAAGAAGTTGTTAATATTTTTTCTAATTTAGTTTCTATAAGTTATTTTCATTTATATAGTTTTCTAATTTTTGGGTTTTTAGAGCTTTTGAAAGTATTTTTCTAAAACTAGATCTTGGTTTTTTTATTTATCATTGAGGATTTATTTTTGTATTTCCTCCTTTTGGTCGATGAAGAGACCTCCCAGTCGTAGTTTGTCAAATTATTAACGAATAGCGATAGATCCGAGACCAAACTTTCTTTTCATTTTCATTTTCAATTTTATTCATTTTATTTATTTATATCGTTTTGTTGTCGATGACGAGACCTAAAACCATCAACGATCAAATTATTTATAGATGGAGGTTTGCCCGAGACCACCTTCTTTTTCTCCTCATTTCTTCTTCATTTCGATTTTCATTTAAATTTTCTCGATCCATGAAGTCTATCAGTTTGTAAGCTCCATTTTATTGAAGTCGATAACCTTCTCGATTTCAAATCTATGGAAAATGACCATTTGGGTTATTTTCTTTACTTTGGAATCGTGATAGGCTACCTTCGATTAATCGACATAATGTTTGCGATTAAGATGAGATCCCACCTCTTCTTTTTTCCGTGCAACATGATTTAATTGGATAATGTTCCTCAATATCATTTCTCTATCTTGTCGTTTGCACAGACAACAATCTACGCGACCTCCTATAGTTTGACTTTCATCATAAGTCGAGCTACGACGGTTTAGCATTACATTTCGTCCTGATTCAATTAACTAACAAACTGACGACTAACTTTTATTTTTCTGTCAAATATTAACTGCTTTAAATTCAGTCAAATATTATTGTGGATATTCTTGTACATATTATTATATATTCTGTATATTATCCATATCTTGTAAATATTCAAACTGACTTGTACATTCTTTCAAAACACCTAATAAATATTGAAACCATAAAATCCTAATTGGTGGACTATTGGTTATATATCCTGTATATTATCTGTATCCTGTATATATTCAAATTCATTTCCTATCTTATCCACATCTTTTCACAACTTCTTTTCAAACTTTTTCTCCTAAAACCTCGGTCTCGTACTGAGTGCATTTTCAAACTCTTTTTTTTCACAATAAAACTTGAATGGTTGTGGAGTGGTTAGGCGTAGGCCTTCTCCTATCCCGAGTGCTTGACATTACCGTTCGGGTTCACTGTCTCAAAGCACTTACCATTCAAGACCAAAAACATTTTAATAAGAGAATGAAGTCCTCTTTGTATTGAATTAAAGAGAGAGGATTGAGTGTATACTTCTTCCTCTCCGAGTGTTAGGATACTCACTGTAGAGTGTGTGGTCTCGATACTCGTCTTTCAATACGAAGAGTTACTTGTATTCTTCACACCTTTTCATAACAAAACTTTGAGATAAAGAATTGGGTACTACCTGCAGGGGGTTACTATCCGAGGATCTATTTCACCCCTAAAAAACAACCTCACAAATCAAGTGCAACATCTTGCTTCAATAAGCGAAATTAATCTTTTCAAAAAGGATATGTTACGTCCGTTCTACCGCAAACAGGTAACGCCTAAGTCTCCAATGAGTGAGCAGCAATACACCTAAACTGCTAGAATGTGCTATGTTAACATCATCCACAAAAACATCGGTTAATAAGTTTCACGAACTACGTTGCTATGATTTCTCATGGCAGATGAGAATACGTAGGCACAAGACAACGATGTCTTGGCGAGCACTCTTCTTTCTTTTCCACCCTTTCCCCGAGAAAGGCATGCTGCGTCTGTTCTACCGCAAATAGCTAATGCCTAAGTCTCCAACGAGCGAGCATCAATAGATCTAAACTGCTAGAATGCGTATGTTAGCATCGTCTACCAGAACTTCCCATTCAACCGTAGTAGGTCGAACTACGGCTGCTCTGATTCTTTACTTCTTCTGAGTAAAGATACGTAGGCACAAGGGCTACAATCCTTGTCGAGCACATTCCCCTCTATTCCCGTGGTTTCCTAAACTACGTCAACTCTGACTTTCTCATATTTGTTGAAAATACGTAGGCCTAGGACCCTGAAGTCCTACCGAGTCCTTTCTTCCCCCGTTACCTCTCTTTCCCCTGTTTCTAACCTTTCTCTATCTCTTGGAGCATTCTTAGAAAGAAATAACCTTTAGCAAATATCTTCGCACATAGACAAACAAATGGTTCCCATCGAGTACGATGGATGCGAGGGGTGCTAATACCTTCCCTTCACATAACCGGCTTCCGAACCCGTTCTTGGTCGCGAGACCATCTTATCCATTTCTTTCTTAGGGTTTTCTCGATGTTTTCCCTTCCCCTCTTGGGATAAATAATGTTCGGTGGCGACTCTTCTGTGTCTCTTTTTGCCTCTCCGTCATTGCATTTTTCAAGTAGCGACATGATGCATGCCAAATGGGGAAGCAAACAAGGATCTCATTTAAATCTAAAACATTGTTTCAACTACGAGACCTCTTGAACTTCTTCATA
The DNA here is from genome assembly GCA_963859935.3 of Lathyrus sativus. NCBI lineage: Eukaryota > Viridiplantae > Streptophyta > Magnoliopsida > Fabales > Fabaceae > Lathyrus > Lathyrus sativus. Next base: position 460,042,595 of record OZ012738.1, read on the forward strand.
TGGATCTATTTGGGCCATCTAGAATTAAGAGTCTAGGTGGTAACTATTATGGTTTTGTTATAGTCGATGATTTTTCTAGATTTTGCTGGACTATCTTCTTGACTAGCAAGAGCGATACATTCTCCTCCTTTGAAAAATTTGCTAAGCTTTCTCAAAATAAGTTAAACACAAACATCGTATCAATTAGAAGTGATCATATGGGTGAATTTGAGAATTATCTTTTTGAGGAATATTGTGGTAGACACGAAATTGATCATAACTTCTCCGCTCCGCGTACCCCTCAATAAAACGGGGTCGTGGAGCGCAAAAATCGAATTTTGGAAGAGTTAGGGAGAACTATGATCAACGAAATTGGGCTTCCTAAGTCTTTTTGGGCTGACGCCATTAGTACAACTTGTTATAATTTAAATAGGGTGCTCAGTTGCCCTATTCTAAACAAGACACCGTATGAACTTTTAAAAGGGCGGAAGCCAAATATGTTTCACCTACATGTCTTCGGTTGTAAGTGTTTCGTGTTAAACAATGGAAAAGAAAGTCTAGGTAAATTTGATTCCAAGGCAGACGAAGGTATCTTCCTCGAATACTCTCAGTCAAGTAAAGCCTATGGAATATACAACAACAGATTACTTACTATCGAAGAGTCTGTTCACGTTGCATTTGATGAATCTTATCCAAAAAGTGTCGGAAAAGGTAGTTCATTTCATGGTGCAGGTGTATCTTCTGAAGACATACTCAAAGGTGCTAAGACGGGAATTGATCAACCTGGCCCAACCAAAGTTGAGGAGGAAAAAGATCACCTCCATAAGGGGATTGAGGAAGTTCATTCGTCCAACAATGATGATCTCCCTCCAGCATCGAAGTCTTCCAAAGACCATTCCATCAACAATATCCTCAGTGATATCTCAAAGGGAGTGACGACTCGATCAAAGCTAAGTAATTTCTGTTATCATTTTTCTTTCGTTTCTTAAGTAGAACCTAAAAACCCAAAAGAGGCTTTACTCGATGAACACTGGTTCCTATCAATGCAAGAGGAACTCAACCAATTTAAAACAAATGAGGTTTGGGACCTTGTCCCTCCTCCACGAGACCATTAAGTGATTGGCACCCGATGGGTGTTTAGGAACAAACTGGACGAGAATGGAGTAATAACATGAAATAAGGTGTGTTTGGTCACGCAGGGGTATAACAAAGAGGAAGGCATCGACTATGAGGGAAATCATGTGTCGGTTGCCCGACTCGAGGCTATACGCCTTCTACTTTCCTTCGCTTATGCAAAAAATTTTAAGCTATTTCAAATGGATGTGAAAAATGTGTTCCTTAATGGCTATATAAATGAAGAGGTTTATGTTTCCCAACCTTCGGGGTTTGAATCCCATGAGTATCCTGATCATGTATACAAATTAAAATGTGCCTTGTATGGACTCAAGCAAGCCCCTAGGGCTTGGTATGATCGTCTAAGCACGTTTCTACTTGATCAAGGGTACTTAAGAGGAAAGGTTGACATAACTCTTTTCATTAAGCGTCAAGGAAAACACCTAATTTTGGTACAAATTTATGTTGATGATATCATTTTCGGGTCAACTAACATGAATCTGGTAAGGGAGTTTTCTACTCTAATGCAAGGAGAATTCAAAATGAGCATGATGGGGGAGCTTACATATATCCTCGGATTGCAAATCAAGCAACTGCAGGAGGGTACCTTTGTGAGCCAGACAAAATACTGCCTTAAGCTTCTCAAGCGGTTTGACATGGCAAACTCCAAGGTTATCGAGACTCCAATGCCTACGTGTGTGAATCTTAGCCGAGACAAAAATGGTAAGGATGTAGAGATGAAAAAGTATCGAGTTATGGTTGGATCTCTCCTCTATCTTAATGCTTCTAGACCCGACATTGTGTTTAGTGTATGTATGTGCGTGAGGTACCAGTCATCTCCTAAAGAATCCCACTTAAAAGCAGTAAAGCGCATACTTAGATACCCCTCGGGTACTCCAAATTATGGGCTCTGGTATTCTAAGGGAAATGATTGTTCCTTGGTTGGCTTTTCTGATTCTGATTTTGCGGGATGCAAATCAGATAGGAAAAGTATGAGTGACACGTGTCATCTGTTTTCAAACTCTTTGGTATGTTGGCACAGAAAAAAGCAGGTTTTCGTTGCTTTGTCAACCGCCGGAACAGAATACATTGCTTCCGGTAGTTGTTGCGCTAAAGTCTTATGGCTTAAGTAACAACTGCTCGACTTTAACCTAAAACTTGAGTGTGTTCCAATTTTTTGTGATAACATAAGTGCTATGAACCTAACCAAGAATCCTATACTACAGTCACGCACCAAGCAAATTGAAATACGACACCACTTCCTTAGGGATCACGTGGAGAAGGACGGCATGGTGTTTGAGCATGTTGACACTAAAAGTCAACTTGCGGATATCTTTACAAAACCACTCGCTACAAAGCCTTTCTTTCACATCCGGCGGGAACTCGGTGTTCTTGATATTTTGGATCGTGTTTAGGAATTATCTCTCGCATGCTAAATATATCTATATCTATATGTGCTTTGTCCATCTCTTACCTAACAAATGAAGATGTTTAGAGCCATATGTGAGGGCACTAGCTAACAATTGGAGCTAAGGTAATATCTTTCCTTAATTAGAATCTCTCGTAATTCCCGTGTTCATATAATATAATGTATCAAATTTTGTGCTATTATTGTCATGTATTCCATGATTACGCTTATTTCATCCCTTTGAATGTTTAAAATATGATTAGGCTTGGTATTTATGTATCCTTGTATGCTAAATTGAACAAATTTGAAGTTTTTGTTGTTTTTGTCTGCATGAGTCGACCTGTACAGGGTTACGGTCGACTCACAAAAGTGACATTTTTCATGCCTGAGAAGTGGGTATGCTCAGTTCGACCCTACGATCGACGCATACCCCACTTATTTCCAACGTGCAAGTTTTCACACAGTACACTTCGACGCATGACCGTTCCAGTCGACGCATCGCACAGAATTTCTGAAAAATGTCTGCTAAACTGTTCATATTCCACCATTTTCAATGCAATTTAATTCATTTTGTCCATTCAAAGTCATCATCATTAAACATTTGCATTGAGTATTGTAACCTACATCAAGGCTATCTATATTCCTCTCCTCTTCCCAACACCACATTCAAAACCTAGCATCTACATAAAAGGGTAAAGTCATTATCTTCTCTCCATCTTCAAGAGTACCCTTCTACATCAAAAATTCTTCATCTCCACACTAGAAGTCAACAATGTGTACTAGAAGGATCACTGGCAAGAGAACTACCAGAGCATCATCTTCTCAAGCAGGTCCATCAACATGAAACTTACCGATAACTGTTGTATCCCTATCACCCCTTGAGTTCTCGGAAATCTATGAAAAGAATTTCAGAAAACGATCGACGGTTAAGCAACATGCTTACTACCGAAAGGTTGCTGAACATATGCATGTTCCGCAAGTGATCGATCTTCTTGATGCTCAAGATTTCAACAACTTTTTAGAATGTGATGTTAAGTACAATGAAGATCTTGTGAGGATCTTCTATACTGGTATTCAAGAGAAATTTCAAGGGTTCGAGTTAAACACAAAAATGGGAAATACAAAGGTTTGTGTGAACGACTTGGTCTGGAAAACTCTGTTTGACATGTCTCCGGTATCCGCTGAGCCCATTATTAAGGCCACAGATGCTCGTACTGTCATAGGCTACGGGTTTAAAGAAGCTTTGAACTTAATGTTGAAGAAACCATATGCTGATGATATTGTGGCAAGCGACCTCTTTCCAAAGACGATCACAACGGGAAAATTAAAACCGGTGGATAGAATATTACAATGGATTATGGCGCACATTCTGCGGCCAAAGAAAGGCAGCTATTCTCGCGTGAATCAAGTTGAGGTACACTTGATCTATATTCTGAAGAAAAAGATCAAAATCAGTTGGCCTAATTACATCGCGAGTAGGATTTATTCGCTGAAGGATTCTGGTAGAGGGACAACTCTCTCATACGGGTCCTTTATCCAAGAAATTCTCAATAACACCAACATTACAGTTCAAGGCATCCCTTACAAATCACTGACATCAGATCAAGAGTTTTGTCAAAATACTCTTACCATGATGGGATACATTTGGTATCGAATAGAAAGCTATTATCGCTTCATTATTAAGGAGACTACCTCCCAGTTAGAAGAATCAAATGAAAGTGATGACCAGAATGAGGCAGAAGAAGAAGACGAAGCAGAACAGGTTGGTGGACATCCTATGGAGACTGATGACCAATATGATAATGGATGGCTATACCAATCACCTCACTTGGATCATGAGGATGACCAAGGTTGGGGTGCTTGGCAACATACAGGCGGGACATCGTTAGGTGCCCACCACATGCCACAACAGAATTGGGATTATCAAGACACTCCAAACTGGAGCTATGAGCCTCAACCATCCCCGCATCTACAACAACACTCCGATGAACTCCTCGACATGATGAGGACTATACAACTTGAGCAACGTTCTTCCATGACTGCTCAGGATGAGCGGTTCTTTCAACTGCAGAGCCAATTTCAAACTCACACTGTAAACTTCAATGCTTTTTCATCCAGTGTCATGAGGAGTTTAGATGGGATCATTGAAACAGCAGCAATTCAACATAGGGCATTTACCACCAGCTTCAACACACTCAATAGAGAGGTCTTGGAGTACACTAAAAGAGCTGATGCACAACTGCCTCCGGAGTATCCTTCTTAAGGACGTGGCCATCATTTCAGGGGGAGGAGACCCTGAAGATGTCTTGCATACTGCATTTTGCATCTTTCCTCATTATGTGTTCATTAATGTTTCTATTGTTGTTGAATGGTTTATGTAATTATGTGTGTTTTAAGACATGTCTATTGTTCATGACTGTTAGATGCCCAATTTCACTTATTTGAGCTATCAAATGTGGGCATCTTTCACTCCCTTTTGTCAAGAAAGTATTCAAAATCACTCTTGCTTTGGTTGGTTTGCAACATATTGTGAAAGTATCTTGGTACCTTTAATTTGTGTGTTATTATGCAGGAATTAGGCATGAAAGAATGGAAAATTAAGACACAAGAAAGATGGCAAAGAAACCAAGATAGCAAGCAAACAACAACAAGTTCGCTAGGTGAACTTTCCAGCAAAGCACTCGCTAGGCGAAGGAACAGCGAGTAGCCAGTGAACACCCCCAGACTTGGAACATAGGTGAAAGGGCCATAAACTCGCTAGGCGAGGGAGGCAGCGAAGAGCTCGCTAGGCGAAGAAGTAGCGAGCAGTCAGCAAACACTCCCAGACTTGGGACAGAGGTGAAAGGGCCATAAACTCGCTAGGCGAAGTTCATAGCGAAGGCTTCACCTAGCGAAGGATTACTCGCCTAGAGAACATTTGGAAACTTGTCTGGGGAGAGTCCACAGGGCACAGGCACTTACGGTGGCACTTTTGGGGTTCGCCTAGCGAACATGACAACTCAAGTGACCCTTCTATAAGTAGCATGGGCTACTTTTTGTAAAAGGATCTTTTTTCTTGTACTTGCATTGGAGAAGATTTTTCTGACCTAGAAACCCATTCTTTCATTTCTAATCATCTCTTAGCAACATTTCACAAAAGAAGGTGGATTCTCATCCAATCTCGATTATTCGATGTTGATCAACCTTCTTCCAAAACTTGTTGCTCAAGCTATCATGGAAATGAGTGGCTAAATCCCTCTCTTATCAAGGTTAGGAGTAGTTAGTTCAGATTTTATGTATTCTTCTTAATCTCTTGTATGTGAACAATGTTATGATCAATGTAGATGAAGTTATTTGCTACTATTTGTACATTTATGGTTTGGATTGCTTTAGACATGAACTTTCCAAATCTTGACCTAATATCTTCATCTATCAACTATACAAATGCTAGAGATAGATTTGAAAGTTGATATCCACTTTGTATCGATCTTAATGATTATTGTTTCAATCCGTTATTTAGAGAGATCATTTAATGGTCGAAACAATAACATTCACGAAATCGCTTTAAAGATGAACGTTTTTGCGAGGATACGCGGTTATGTTGGTTAGAACTTCGTTCACATATTTGATTGGGTGGATACGTTTAGGACAGACTAGCGAACCCTAATCTTGGCATGCTTTTATCAAACTTAAGACCGACTTTTATTCCGTTTGAAATCTTGCAAACTTATGTTACGAAATTGAAACCATTATAAAACCCCCCTTTTTCTTAAGCCATTAAACCGTTGAACGGCAAGCATCTATATTCTCTACAATCCCTGTGGATACGATAAAACACTACCGCAAAATACTTTCTAACAATGACTGAGATAGCAAATCTTATTGTTTTTCTATTATGCGTGGCTCTATTTATCCAATTTATATGATTTCATTAACTACGTTGTATGTGAATGTATGTTAATGTATAACCTGTTGCGGGTGTCTGGAACTTGCGTCTCTCTTTACTTTATTCAATTCATTAACATATTGTTTCTTTCTTTTTGATGTTGTCAAAGGGGGAGAAGAGTATTAAGCACAGTAATAGAAACAGAAATATCACAGGTGAAGACTTAGTATTCATGCAAAAGAGTGTGTATGGAGGAAGGAATCAAGCAAGGGGGAGGATAATATGACACATCATACATCAAGGTTCTATTGTTTTGCCATCATCAAAAAGGGGGAGTATGTGAGGGAAAAGACTCATAGATAGATGCGCTCATTTCGATGATGTCAACACTCAGCTCTATAGAAAAATGTATGTTGGACATTGTCACCATGTCATATTTGTATGTCTTGTCTCTCATAAGTCAAACACTCGTCAAAAACATGATTGTTGCATATAGAGATGGCCAAATCTATGTTTCATGTAGGGTTGACCTAGTTAGTCTTGCTTGTCATACTATAGGGTTCATCAAAAGTGTCTTAATGCATGACAATAGGAATTTTTGCCTATTTCAGGGCTTTGAGTTGACTCAAAGCTAGCTTCGGTCTAGTCATACAACTAGTCATTTCAATGAACTACTCTCAAGAGGGATCGCGTCGACCCTCCGGTCGACTCATATTGTGACCATTTGTATTTGCCTAAATTTGCATGTTGTGCATCGACACATGACTTGCTCTGGTCGATGCAAGGTCCTGATTTTTGCCCAATCATGTATACGGGTAAGCTCAGGTCGACCCACTTACTACATAGGTCGACCGCTCGCTGTGTTAAGTCAAAATTCTATTATGTAAAACAGTTTTGGGAGTCTGTTATTTTTGTTAAGTCAGTTATGTCTTGTATATAAGTTGAGTTGTGATATTCCTTTCACATCAACTAAGAAAACAAGAAAAGTGAAATTTACGTTTCGATTTGTTCTCATCATCTTCATTCTCTTCATAGAATTTCACAATAAATACACATAATCATTTTTTTTGTGCATTGTGCATGTTCGAGGTGATAACGTCCAAAGCCTAGGATTGGTGTAATCTAGTTTGGGTTGAGTAATCGACAGGTTTTTCTTGAATAAAATTGTTAGGGTTTTTTCCTCCAAGAATCTCAAATTTTGAGGGTTTTTGCACGAATCGGTCCATCACAGATTCAACCGAGCAAAGGTAATCGAAGAGCGAGAGGTTCTGCCGATTTAGTAGCGGTAAATGGAGGATTGTGAGTGAAAGATTCAGGTTCGACACATGGGTGCTGAAATCAGCCGGGCCAAATTTGAAGACCGCGGGTTGTTCAAAGAGAGTGCCATAATTGGAGGTTTACTCATCGCGTTCAAAGAAAAACCTGTCGATCATTGATTGTAATTGAAAACTTGAGCACTCTATTCTCAAAATAGAATTCACTTGTAGTGTCGTGCACTCCAAGTGTTTGATCAATTGTGTGAACTAAAAACTATTGTACTGTCTTTTCAAATTGTCTATGTTTTAAAGGCATTGGAACTAGTCATACCTTATAGTGAACAAAATCTGATTGAAGTGTGATTAAAGTAGTGATTCTCAAATATCGTTTATCGAATTCCATAGGCTTTACGCATATCCGGTTTTCCAGTAACCGTTCGTTTTAGACGAGTATAGTTCCTCATCCGCTTCCTTCTTAAACATTTTCAAAAACCAATTTTTGGTAGCGTCGACTCTGTTTTAAACTAGCGATCTATTCAACCCCCCTTCTAGATTTGCGCTATCATCTAACAGGTTTAACATTGTAGTGATCTTTGCCATTTATTTAAATAACTAGAGGTGGGACGCCAACCATTTTGTTTCACACTTTATCTTTATATGACATTGTTAAGTGTTTGATAATCTTATCAAGACCAAAACTGAAGCTCTAATGCGATTTGAAGGTGGCAAGAAACACAAGAAAGAGGGGTTTGAATTGGGTTTCTAAAAAATTAATTATTTTTCAAAATCGATTCAAAATGCAAACACACGAATAATAATAATAACACGCTATTTTTATACTGGTTCGCTATTAAAATAGTTATCTCTAGTTCACCCTACCAAGGTGATTTCGCCTTCTTAATATAGACTTAATCCACTATAATCAAACAGATTACAGACACCACAAAGACAATTGTCGTTGTTTTCTCAAGTATATAGACTAAACCCTAGTCACTCAAGGTAATCACTTAAACAATTTTGAGATTTTACAGACTATGTTTACAATGAATGCTTCTACAAAGCTGATTAATACAAAGTTTAAGTACAATGAATGATTCACACAATAAGAACAAAATTTCTAAGTGTGTTTATACAATATTCACAAGAGTAATACTATCAAAGAAAATCCAACAGCGTGTGAATAACGTATCAAGATCATTTTCCTCATTCAGTCTTCCACGTCCTCCTTATATAGCTAGGAAAATATCCGCTAGAGGGTAGAAAAGTAATCTTCCTGAATGAGCTGCCACCTTGAATAATCGTTATCAATGGTGGGAGACAAAATTGTACAACATAAATGTCCTTACTCCACGGAATTCGTGTCGTGCAAGGAAATTTTTTTATCTTGCATTGTGTACTATTTATCTAACGTAAAACGATTGTATCTTATCGTATTTTAATCTTCAAAGGCTTATGAATGTAGTTATTGAAGCATGTTTAGAAGAATCAAAGACCTTGTTTAGAATCTTTAGAGCTTAAGTCTTTAGAGTCTTGATATTGTTCCACAGAACCTGGACTTCAGAGTCTTTGTAACAGTCCAATTTTCAATAATTAATTATTCGTATTAAATAATTGATTTATTTGGATGATTTTAATTATTGGAATTATTGGTAGATAATTTGAGTGAAGATATATGATGGAAGGAAGTAGAATAGAAAGGCATATAAGGAAAAGTGGAAGGAAAGGAAATAATAGAAACATAAGAGAAAGAGAAGAGAAAGAAAGAGGAAGAGGAGAAAAGAGAAGGAAAAAGAAGGAAAATCTTGGAAAGCTCAAGAACAACTTCTAGGTTTCGATTTAATCAAGGTAAGGGTGTGAAATATCATTATCTTGTCAATGTATATGATTATGTATGGATTGTTTGGATTGTTTGGATGTTTTTCTCTATTTTCCATTTTAGGGCAGAAATGAGTTTAATCAATAGAATCGATGTTTGAACGGTTAGAAGTTGGATTAAATGGTGTAGATTAGTCGAGGATTGTTAGACTAAGAATACTAGAAATCATTGGAATTGAATCGGGTGATTTGGGAGCTTCTGATGAATTTTAGACAATTGGGGTTTTGAACATCGCAGACGTTCGCTAGCACCTTCGCTAGGCGAGCAAGTCGCGAGTGTTCGCTGTAGCGAGCTAGTAGCTAATGGTCCCAGACTTGGACAGAATGTAATTGACCCTCTTCGCTGGTAGCGAGCAAGGTAGCGAGGGGTTCTCTATGCGAAGCTCCAGCGAGTAGGTTGTGAAGCCTTACAGTAGCTTCTGTTTGCCTTTGCGAGCTTGTTCGCTAGGCAAACAGGTAGCGAGTGTTCGCTAGGAACTCGCTAGGCGAGCAAGCCAGCGAGTGTGACAACATTCTCATTTCTTTGTGATTTCATCCAATGTGGATTGTTTGGTTCGATTGTGTTCAATCTTGATCTGAAATGAGTAATTGTGTGCTGATATATATATGTTGTGGCTAGCCGTATGGCGTGAATCCTAGATTGTGGAATCGATTGTGGAATGTGGTTTCTTTGACAAATATGTGCATTGTTTAAATTGATTAAAAATGCATGATGATTTGTGATGAATTTTGTTGCCATTTGGCATGATGATGTGAATGCATATTGATTGTATGCAATATTGTGAAGAATGCATGAGAACATATTATGAATATGTGTGCATTGTTTGATAAATATGGTGATGGTATTGGATTGTGAATGCATATTGATTGTATGCAATATTGTGAAGAATGCATGAGAACATATTGTGAATATATGTGCATTGTTTAATAAATATGGTGATGGTATTGGATTGTGATTGATTGTATGCAATATTGTGAATAATGCATGAGAACATATTGTGAATATGTGTGCATTGCTTGATAAATGTGATGATGTTGAACGTATGAATACTTTGATATGATGTGTGAGTGTGCAATCATGTTATAATTATTATGTGATGAATTATTTGAGAATGCATGAGATTAAGATGCGAGAACGGTCTTAAGTGCATTTGGTTGTTGATTGCATACACATCATTTGGTCAAGAGGCAATGCTTTCTAGTTTCGTGGAGACTAGTGACTTGTCCCAAACCTAGAAGAGTGGGTTTGAAAGCTTAGAGGATGGGTTTTTGTTGTTATCGGTCTAGAGGACGGACCCGGTTTAAATGTAAAAACCGAAAAATGAAAACAAGTGTTGGTACCACATGGCATGAGTTGCATTGAGTCACGTGTGTTGTACCCCAAAATTTGCCCAACTTTTCTTTACCTAACTTGTGTTTCATTTCATTCACAATAGCATTATCATTTGCATTTCATTGGCATGTGTGCAGGAGATCAAGAGCTATACAAGACTATGAAGCTGAATTAAAGGCTTATTCAAGTGCTCAAGGGATGATATCCTCATCAGAGAAGTCTAAGATCCTCAGAAAGAATGGTGGAAACCAGGTGGGTAGGCCTCCTAACTTGAGAGTTATGGGAAGCTATTCGGATGACTCTGAAGCCATGAGTTGGACTTGAGGTCTTGAGAGAGCTCATGAGAAGGATTGAAGTTCATTTTGAAAGCCTAGACAGGTCATTATGTGTAGGATATGAAGACATAACCAAGATTGGTGCAACTAGGGTTTCATCTGGACAAACCTAGAATAACTGATGATTTGAATAAGGTTGAGACCTAATTCAAGATCCATGTGATCATGGATTGATGTGTTGAGATGTCCTAGGGATTATTCCAAGGTCAACTCATCATGATTGAAGAGTTTGAGAAGTTTTAGGCTAGGGTTTCTAAGGCTTGACAGTGTAAAATCCCCTAGCTTGACCCCTGACTTCAAGACCACTTAACACAAGATGTGATTTTCATATAACCTTGACCCCAACATGATTGTTGTAGGGCATGATCTTAGCTTTAATTTGAGTACTAGAAGTCCTTGATAGGGTTTATAGAACTCAAGTTATGAGCCAGACAAGTTACAAGTCATCTGAGGCATGTGAATTTGGAGCTTGAAAGTTACCCATCTTGCATGACACTTTTGCCCTGGAAGGATGATTCCTATGAACTTTTGGTAAACATGAATGTTGTTCCTTATTGTCTTAGCTTTCTATAGAGTACTAGAAGTCCATGATTGGATTTGTAGAACTCAAGATATGGCTTTGACAAGTCAAGGGTATTTTGTCTATTTGAAATTACAGGCAATTTTGAATTATAGGTCATTTTCACTATCTTGCAAGCTTCAAATGGAGTTTTGTTCAATTTGAAAGTTTCTCAAAAAGATGTTTTTAGTCCAACCAAGTATCAATAGTCCATTGATATGGATTAGAGTAAGCATTGGTTGAAGAAATTTCTCAAAAAGGCCATTTTAATGAATTAAAATGGAAAAATTCAAAACAATGGGTAATTGAATGATTTCAAACCAAATTGGTACTCATTTTGATTGGAAAAGAAGTTCTAAACACTTTGGAATTATTACATTTTTGAGTTGATACTCATTTCATGGTCATTTGGTGGATTACTTCATGATGGAGTAACATTTCAAACTTGCAAATCAAGGCTGCAAACTAATCCAATTACATTCCACACATCCAATGCAAGTGATCTGAAGCAAGATTGGAGTGAAAGCGGAGCAGATGCGTGGCTTCCATAGTTGGAAATTTGAAGAAAAATTGAAAGTTGGAAGTTTGGATTTGGGCCATGATTGGGCCTCCAAAGCTTTCAAACAGATTATAAATAGATTGTTGATCATTTTTGGAATCTTCTAGTGTCATTTTCAGTTGAGAACTAGTTGGAGTCAGTTGAGAAGAAGCTTGAAGAATTGATTTTCGAGTTTTGAGATTGAGGGGGTTTCAGAAGAAATTGAGCACCAAGCATCATTCAACATCATCCATTGAGTGAATCTGCACACTTTGGAAGAGAATTGTGGCCTGAAAGTCACCATACGTAAAGCTCTGAATCAGGTTTCTTTCTTGCGAAATTCCTCTTTAATTATGCACTTTCCAAGCCTTAGATGCATGTGGTTAGGACCTATTTGAAACCTAGATGGATTTTAGATGAGTTTCGTAGTGAATCGTGACACTTTTTGACATAGCATCCCAAGTTGTAGTTCACATATCTCTCTAGATAATGGTTAAAAATGGAAAAGAACATGATAATTGGACTCTAGGAAGTGAGACGAGCAATACCGTGTAAAGAAAGCGAAGTTTCGTTTAGTTTGAAATTCTGTCACTATTCACTCTCGCCGGAGAAGATGACCGGATCTTCTTCGGCCGCCGCCCCAACCACCGCGAGTAAATAGCTCAATTTTAGTATTTAAATGTCCAGATCATATCACGTCCGTCCGTTTGGGTTGAATCGTTGACTGGGCATTTGCATCGTGTGGCCAATAGTGCATCCCGCGTGCAGCATTTCCTTGGCTTTTCCCATGTTAAGTGAAATGCAGAGTTTCACTTTGAAACTCTGTTGGGCTCAACGTTATGTTATTCACACCCCTTCCGTAAGGCCCAAACCAAGTTAACACATGAAACATTGCTTAACACACCCCCTGGTTTGTTCCCTTGAAATCAAAGAGCTGAGTGTGAAACTCAGCTGGGCCCAGCGACACTAAACCGCTGTTCGCACCCCCCAGCGCATGGCCCAAATGCGAATTACGTTGGATCGTTGCTGAATACACCACCTCCATTTAATTCTTTTTAATTGCTTTTTTCTTTTAATTTTCTGTTTTATTGCTGTTTGATACTAATTCAAGAAAAATAGTATTTTAATTCATAAAATCATGAAAAAATATGTGGATGTAGATTAGAACATGTAGAATTTTATCATATTTTTTATTCTGATTTTCCATTGCTTTTTCAATTAATTTCATATTTTCTCTTTTAATGTGTTTTAATGATTGAAAAACTGTATGCTGTGATTGCTGATTTTTGTATTGCTTCATGCTTTAGAATTAGGTCATAAAATTTAGCATGCTAGTTTTAGAAACCTTGATAGGTTTGCTTGATTTTTGTTGTGATTTTTAGATGATTCTAAATAGGATTTTGAGATAAGTGTTTAGGAGTGTTCATTGATGGATCCCTTTAGTGTACTCTTTAGATTTGGATTTTGTTTGAACCTTTTGATTTAGGTTTAGCCCCTGATTTTTGTACCATAGCTTGTTAATATATGTAGGATAATGTAGTATTTTCCTTGGAATTTTTAGGAATGATTTTCTATTAGTTCCCCATTTTAAAAGTTAGCTTTAGTTTAGGTGACCCTAACTTAGAGAACTTTATATATTAACCTTGTAAATGACCATTAGATGATTCTAGGCCCCGTTTCCTTTCTTGATAGATTGGTAATTAGGTAGATACCCCTTTTAGAGCCCTTGAATCCTTAGTATAGGTGATCCTTAGAAGGTAGTCAGTGAGGTTCTTTAGAAGTTCTAGTAGGTGGATGATTCCTCCTATAGGGTTAATTTCCCTTTCAATTTTCTTTGCTTGATTGGAATCCTCCTTGTGAGCATGTTTCCTCCTGTGGAGGAATACATTGCATTATCATAAAGGGGTTGAGTCTATGAAATCTCTCTCTAAGGAAGTGGAGTTGGTTGAGTGCATGTGGTAAGTTCCTGTGGAACTTACCTTGCTTCTCATCTCCATTCTCCTAATATTCTCTTGTTCAATTCTTTTTAGGAACCTTCTTGGGGTAGCATAGTCCTTCCTGTGGGGGGAATGTTGCACATCTCTTGAAGGAGCCAAACCACTAGGATTCCCCCAAATCTCTTAGTTGGTTTAGTGCCTGGGATAAGTTCCTGTCGACCTTACCTTTGCCTCCCAACACCCAATTTCTTTCCTTAGGATAGAAGCCTTGTATGACTACTTGTGGAATGAATTCCTTATTTTCCATAAATCCTTTTCCTCATTCATGATTGAGTGGTGTGTTGCATTAGGATAGTTCATGTTTAGGATAGTTTAAGTGTAGGTGCATGACTGCATTAAGAGGTTGAGTGGGTCTCCCTCTGCTTGTTTGCCTTAAGGGTTGAGTTGATCCTCCCCTTGCTTGTGTGTTGTTTTTCTTTCTCTAATTGACATATTTGCATAATAGAGGTTGAGTGAGCTCCCTTTGCTTGTCTGTTTTGACTATTTTTCTTTGCTTGATTGCTAAGAGGTTGAGTGAGTCTCTCTCTGCTTGTATTGTTGCATTGCATGTGCATCTTTACTATTTTCTTCTGTTTATCTGTTTACTGATGTTTAAACTGATGTTTTATCTATTTTCTATTTACCATTGACATGATCCCCTAGGAGTCTCACTTCCTTTGATAAGGAAGTGATGATTAGAACTTTAGGTTGAAACCTATGCATGATAACTTCTAGGAGTTCCCTGTTTCAAACCTCAACCATAGGCTGAATCCTTGGCATGACAATATTAGGACTTGATAGTCTCCCCATAGAGTTCGTTCTCTTCTCATCTCAAAACAACAGTAAAAAAAGTAATAAAGGCAAGTTAGTATAAGCGCGTTACGAGCCTTAAGCTACTTGGGAAATGATAATTGAGCGGTCTCCTCTCAATCATCTAGAGTGTTTAGTATATGTCCTTTGGACGATATACGACGCATTCACTCCTAAGTTATAGTCTCTAGTGCTGTACAAACTACAGACAATCATAAAAAACACTTCTTCCGTAAAAGACAGAAAACAAACTTCAAACCTTTTTGCCCCGTGGGCCCATAATTCAAAGAAAAGTCGTTAACTCCCATTTCTACCGCAAATGGTAACGCCTAAGTCTCCAAGGGTCGAGCTGCGTACGCCAAACTGCTAGAACTGTTTGTTAACCCCGCTTGAAAAAACAGATGAATCTGAATCCCTGTAATCTGTATTATCCCAAACTACGTAAGCTCTGATCTCTCATATCTGTTGAGAGTATGTAGGCACAATACTGATGTATTGGCGATCCACCTTCACCCTCCCCCGTAACCCGTAGTTAGCTGAACTACGTTGACTCTGATTTCTCATTCTCTGATGAGAATACATAGGCATAAAGTGCGACGCTTTGCCGAGTCATTTTCTTTTCTTTTCAGACCAGACTTTTAGCGTAGATAGATAAAACCAACCCATTAGATAAACATAACAAGCGTGGATCCCATCGAGTACGATGGACGTGAGGGGTGCTAATACCTTCCCCTTGCGTAACCGACTCCTGAATCCAGACATTGGTTGCAATGACCTTATCTTATACCTTTTCGTCAGGTTTTTCTGATGTTTCCTTTCCCGTTCTGAGGGATAAATAGCGAAAGGTGGCGACTCTTCTGTTTTGCCGGCACCTTATTTTCGCGGTAGCGACAACTGGCGACTCTGCTGGGGACCCAACGTCCCCTGTGCAAGTCAATCCTAGCGCTTGCGTGTTTACCTGTTGGGTTGTGTTTATTTATCACATTTTTACCTTCTGCATTTTCTTTTCAGTATGATATTATTACTGTTGTGTTGTGGGAGGGGTTTCACTCTGAGAGATAAGCCAGACCCAGGGTTGAGTATGTACATAGTTTTAGAAGCAGATTAGTGGTGAACCTGCATGTTAGGCATGCACTAGTTCCCACGCAATCTGCACTCAGACGAGATTCTCTGAGATGATTTCCATTTCCATCCCAGTGGGTCGTCGAAAGGATTTCAGATCTAACGATTGTCGACTCTAGGAACCGATCATTTGTGATTCAGCTGCGTGAGCCCGCTTCAAAAGATGATGATGCCACACCTTCCTGGGTATCATATCATCGTTTCTTGAAAGTCTGTGACGCTGATGAACGCATAGGATGTCGTGCCTTTGTCAGTGATTAGGTCCATACCTGTGAGCGGGGTCAGGTTATTGCAGGAAACCGTAACCTTCAGACAACCTGGTTTTCTTGAAAGTAAATCAGTATTATGGGTTTCATTAGGCCTTTATTATCAGATTGTGGTATATTCATGCTGAAGCAAAATTATGACCTGCCACTTCACAGCACAACACTCTTGATCTCCTGCTGCATTTTGCATTTGCATTTACATTTGCCTGTTGCATTGCATTTAACACATATATGTGTTACAGGTGTGCAGTTCTCTCTCGGTTCTAGCAATCTTGTCCTTTCTGCGTTCATCATGGAGCCCAACGTGAGAAGAACTTTGGCCTATAAGTTCCCTACTCCAGACATTACTACTCTGAGGGGTTTGATTTCTTTTCCTGGTAAGGAAGCGATGAGAGACTTCAGAGGAACCTATGGGAAGCTGCTCAGTGTTATGTGCAAGCCATCTGTGTATGAATTGAACGGACTCCAGACTCTGCTTCAGTTTTATGATCCTCCGTTGCGTTGCTTCACATTTCCAAGCTATGTGTTGGCTCCTACTTTAGAAGAGTTTTCTGCCATACTGGAGGTGCCCATTCTTGCTCAGGTACCCTTTTGTCCTATTGATTAGGACCCAGATCTGGCTAGTATTGCTACATCTCTGCATATTGAGGTTTCTGAATTGAAAGGAAAGACAGTCAGGAGAAATGGAGCCTGGGGATTCTCATTACCTTTTCTAGTTGAGAAAGCCCGACACTTTGCCAAGGAATGTTGGGTGGCATTCAAAGCTATTTTGGCATTGTGCATATATGGTATCATGTTATTCCCCAATATTCCAGATTTTGTGGATGTGGACGCTCTTCGTATTTTCGTTTCAAGGAACCTCATCCCTACCTTGCTCGGAGATGTGTATCATTCGGTGCACTATAAGAATGAGAATAGAAGAGGCAAAAGTGTATCCTGCTATGCTTCACTATTTTATAGATGGTTTGTCACTCATTTACCTAAGGATGGTCCTTTTATAAAGACTGTAGAGACGAAGGAGTGGTCTGAGCGACTAATGAGTTTGTCTGCCGAAGACATTGATTGGTTTGATAGAGATCGCCTGGGGAGTGAAATCATTTACAGCTGTGGGAACTTTCCTAATGTCCCTCTGGTGGGTAGGAAAGGCTGCATCAATTACAATCCGTCTATCGCTATCAGACAGTTCGGGTATGCTTTGAGGGGCCCTCCTAAAGATGAAGAGGTACAGGAATCTCTGTACCTCACTGGTGCATTAGAAGGGGATGACTTAATCAGATTTGAACATGCCTGGAACAACATTCACCGAAAAGGAAAGACCTCATTGGGAAAGAGCAATAATCAGGATTATCCTTCTTATGTGGACTGGATTCATAGCAGAGCAGAAAAAGTGTTGATGCCTTTTCCTCCTTGTTGCACCCCAAAATTTGCTCAACCTTTTCTTACCTGGTTTATGTTTCATTGCATTATCATTTGCATAATTATATCATTTGAATATCATGTTATCATTCATATAGCAGGGGATCAAATGTGATTCTTATCAAGATAAGCCTAGCAATAGGTCTCATTCAAGATTGAGAAGTTATCAAAGTCATTCGAAGGTGGTTTGAGTGCCTAAGGGCTTAGATGTTTTAGTGTGAATCTTCTCCTAACTTGAGGATCAACTGAAGACCATCATAGGGTTGTGAAATGTTGAATATGAGAAGAGGATGTGTATGAATCTCATAGAATGCCTAGAGGGCCATGGGAGAGTTTGATCAAGTCATTGTGTCAAATGCAAGAGCCACAGTTGAGGTGCAAGCAATTAGGGTTTCATCTGGGTTAATCCTAGGTCAACTGTGCAATTGAAGAGTATCAAGGCCTACTTTAGGGTCATGGAGTTCATGAAATGATATGTTAAGACACTTGTGGTGTTGTGCCAAGATCAAATCAAGAAGATTCAAGAGTGTGGGAAGTTGCTAAATTAGGGTTTCAGTGTAAAATCCTCTATTTAGTGCCTAACTTCAAGGCCACATAAGTCAAGAGAAAAGTTTCAAATGGATCTTTGGCCAACATGAAACTTATAGAGCATCTCAATACCTTTAATTTTAGTACTAGAAGTCCTCCATTGGATTTATAGAACTCAAGTTATGGCCCAGACAAGTTACAAGTCCTCAGATGCCATTGAAATTTGTCTGTGAAAATCATATGACTTCAAAGCTATTTTTGACCTAGAAGGAGGTTTCACCTGAACTTTTGGCCAACATGGAAGTTGTTCCTCATGATCTTATATTTCTAAATTGTACTAGAAGTCTTCCATCTGATTTGTAGAACTCAAGTTATGAGGTTTACAAGTCAGGGGTATTTTGGGAAAGTGAGATTATAGGTCATTTTCAATCATAGGCCAAAATCTCCAACTTGCACTTGTCAAATGCAATTTTGTTCAACATGAAAGTTGTTCAAAATATGGTTTTTAGGCTAGCAAAGAGGTCATGATGGATTGATTGAGCTCATAGCAAGAGTTGGTTTGAATTGGTTTCAAAAAGGGAGAAAATTCAAATGTGTAAAGGAGGGAAAAATGCAATTTTATGTTAGATGACCAAAACCAAGCAAATGAGTACATTTTCTGATTGGAAATCACATTTTAAACACTTTGGCATTACCATATTTTTTAGTTTAGGTCAAGATTTCTGAGTTTCCGTTTGATTTCTTCATTTGCAAGTCACATATCAAAATCCCTTACCAAAGCAATTCAAACACTCCTTTTGGTCTGAACACGCTCACCAGAGAATTTGCAAGTGAAAGGGAAGCTTCTAGAGCAATTTTCATGGCCAAATCGTGACTGGTACAATGCACATGTGAGGAGAAAAATAGAAATTTGGATTGGCTGGATTGGGCCTCAATTGAGCTTCTAAAGCCCATAGACATGTTCTATTTAAGTTCTTGAATGATTTCAGAATCATTTTGGTGCAAGTTTCGTGGCTGAAGCAGAGATAGCAATTTCATTTTCAAGAGGAGCAAGTGAAATCGTGTTTTGAGTTCCAGGCTGATTCAGAGCAAATTGAAGGTTGAAACATCTTTATCTTGCATCCTTGAATGATTCTGGAGAGTTTTGGAGGTTGAATCAAGCTCTAAGCATCTCTGTTAGTGGATCTACATCAGGTTAGTAAACTTCAAATTTCCACATGAATTAGCATGATGTAGTTAGAATTGAACTTGTGGTTAGGATCTAGACAAGGTGTAGATCGTTTTAGGATCAATTCGGAATCAATTGGTGATGTTTGATCATGAGGTACCATTTCTGTTTGGACACGAGTTGATATGATCTTAAGGATATAACATGATTTGGATAGATCAGGATGAACTGGGAAGCATGAGGATGATTTCTATACTTTTAGTTTTGCAAATTGTGCTGATCAGATTGGATGTGTTTTCTGAACTTTGATTCGTGTTTTAAAATCCATGGAGAATTAGAGTGTATGAACAGGAGATTTGAGATCCTCGTGGAATTCTGAGTGAGATGATGATAATTTTGTTGAGTTTTGGCTACCTATGAATACCTGCTCACCGGAAAAGACGACCAGAGTCTTCTCCGGCCACCGCCCTGAATCTCCACCTGGCCAGCCTGAGAAATGAGGAAGATGAAGTCTGAGCCATCAGATCTTGCTTTTGACCTTGACTAGACCACAGATCCAATGGCCACGACTTAAGATTTTATTTGACTTTATGAGGATGAAATGCAGGCGTTTCATTAATTGAGGTGGCATGCCCTCAGCGCTTGGATTAGTTGACTGGTCTCCAGATCCATTGGCTCATGTTTTATTTCAGCATTTTATTTCTTTTATTCATGTTTGTTTTATTTTAAATGCAAATTGGTTCCAAAAATCATATTAAATTCATTCTTGATCGAAAAATTATTTTAAAAATATCTCCATGATCTTGAAAGAATTTGTGATTTTCTGAAATCAATAAAATGCATTTTCATGCATTTTTTCAATTTAATTTGATTTTTCTTATTTTTATTAATTCTTTTAATTTTGCATATTTGACCATCTGTTTTGTAGAATTTTGTTCTTCCAATTGGTGATGAGTTTGGCTTTGAGTTTTTAGTATGTTTTAGGGTAGATATTCATGTTACCCTAGGATTTTTCTTGGAGTTTTAGAACAATATTAGGTTCTGTTTTAGGTGTTGAGATTAGAACCTTCCCAAACTTGTGGATCCCCTTGACCTATTTCACTTTAGGGATTGTTTAGATAACTTAGAAGTTGAATTAGGATTTAATATTTTAACCCTAGGCTATTCAAACATGTATGTTCCCCTAGGAATTTAATTATAATTTTACAACTTTGTTTCCTATTTTTGTTGAATTTTGCAATTTGCTTGTGTTTGTGTTGTTCTCTCTTGGGTGCCTTTGCTTGTTTGGCTTGGTTGGTGACTTTGGAGCTTGCTTGGCTTGGAATCCTTTTTGGGAGGTCTTCTGGAATTAATATAGATGCTATGGCTTGAAGATTGGAGCTTGGAGTTGAAGTTTCCTTTTCTTTTAGGAGTTGTTTTAGGAGCTTAGGAATTAGGGTTTTAGGAAGAGCCATTAGAGCTAGTTTTGATTTCTTCATCAAACATAGAATGCATTGTGTGCTTCTATTCCATCCAATGACATGAAGTCCTCCTAGGGAAACTCCATCTCTCCTTTGGAGGGATGTGTGGTATGCCCATAGTTGAGTAGAACTTTGAGGATATCTTTCCATTTCAATGTTGGTACTTGATGATTTCCTTTGGTTTTCATTAAGTTTTCAACATTTCAACCTTGATCTTAGTGATTAATCCTCTGCTTGGAGTGTGCTTGCTAGAGCTTGAAGATGAAGTTTGATGAAGCTTGAGATAGAAGCTAGCTTGAAGATGAAGTCTTGCTGTCAACTTTGCTGTCTTTTCAACTGTGTTGTTTAGAGCTGCATGTTGTTGTTTGCTGTAGGAGTTTATTGCTGCTGCTTGGGTTGCCTCCTCTGTATCTCTGGTTCTTTCTCTGTATTGTCTTTTTGCTTGTGTTGATTATCCTTAGGTTTGAGGTGGAGCTTGTCTCCTCTTGCCTGGTGTTTTCTCTCTTGCCTCACTGGTACTGTTGCATAGCATGCATTTTACTGTTTACTGTTTACTGCTTGCTTTCTTTTGTTGTTTCCCCTAGGATCTCTGATTTCCTCTGTGCAAGAGGGAATTATGACAGACATTAGGTTTTTGACCCATGCATGATAACTGTAGGTAGATTCCCCTTTCAACCATAGTTTTAGGGCGTCTTTCTCTTCTCCTCTCAAAACAAATTCAAAAACACAGTAATAAGGTTAATTGAAGTCGTGCGTTACGAGCCTTAAGTTATCTGGGAAAAGGTTGGTGGAGGGTCTCTCTCCAGTAATCTGGATGTTAGTGTGGTACCCTTTGGGTGACATACGAAGCGTTCACTCCCGGGTCATAGTCTCTAGTGCGATTGAGATTGCAAACATCCTAAAAAACAGTTCTTTCGTAAAAAACTCAAACAAACATTCAAACTCTGTTTTTGTCCTCTTGGACCTTTAATCAGGAAACCCTTTTCAGAAGGAGATAAAAAACTGTCAGACAAACTTGTGTCTTCCGTAGCCCGAACTACGTTTGCTCTGATCTTTCATGCCGTATGAAAGTACGTAGGCACGAGATGTGATATCTCGGCGAGCAACCTTCCCCCTTAACCCGTAGTTAGGCGAACTACGTTGACTCTGATTTCTCGTTCCAGACGGGAATACGTAGGCATAAAGTGTGATACTTTGTAGAGTCATTTTCTTTTCTTTTTAACCTAGATCTTTAGAGTAGATAGATAAACACACCCTTAGATAGAAAACAAGCGTGGATCCCGTCGAGTACGACGGACGTGAGGGGTGCTAATACCTTCCCCTTGCGTAACCGACTCCCGAATCCAGGATTTGGTTGCGATGACCATTCCTTTCCCTCTTTGCGTTAGGTTTACTCTGAGCGTTTCCTTTCCCTCTTGTGGGATAAATAACGCACGATGGCGACTCTTCTGTCATAGCCGGCGCCGATTTTCGCAGTAGCGACACTCCTGTCAAGCAGGACTGCCCTTTAGAGCCTACCATGATTGAAATCCAGAAGTATGATCAGCTTTAAGCTAAGAATGAAGAGCTAATCAAAGCCAACAAAGAGCTGGAAAATGAGATCGCTCAACTCCGAAGAGAAAAGAACGAAGTCGTACACACCTGCAAGAAGCAGACAAAGTTGATCAACCACCTGGGCGCTAATTTGACCAAGGAGACTGATTCTAGGGAACGCCTTGGGTTGGACCTGAAGGCAATGCATGGCGTGTTGACCACCAAAAAGCAGGAGCTAGATAGGGCATACCAGAAGTTGACCCAGTATGAGAAGTTGTGGAACAACACTTTGACTAGCCATAAAGAGCGGGAAGAAAAACTGAAGCAACAGATAGCCCAGTTGGGAGCTCAGATTGAGGCCAGAGACAAGAAGATAGAGGCTGAAGCCTCACTTCGACGAGACGTCCAATATAAGTTGGTTGAGACCAAGGCGAATTTAAAGGATTGTCAACTCCGAGCTGATGCTAAGAGGAGTAGGGTGGAAAACCATTCTGAAGAAGGTGTTTTTAGGAGCATTGCCGAGAACCTCCCAGAGTCCATCAGGCAGAGGGATTTGCTGATCCAGGGCCTGCTCACCCAACCTGATCATCGTGCTACGAAGAAGTTACTAGAGGATTTCCGGGCCCGTAGCTGCACCTGATTTCTTTTGTACATTTTATGCATTGTTGCTTCAGTTGTATTCAGTTACTGTTGGTTGGGGTCATGATTGTTGCTTCAGTTGTATTCAGTTACTGTTGTACGCCGCCCACGTGGGTTTTCTCTTATATATATACGAGGGTTTTCTTTCCACGATTGGACGGTAGACTTTATTTGTCTCGGAAGCTAGAATCGAGGGGGACTTCCTCCTAATGCATGGATATGTGTTTGCATTTACATGAATCATTTGCATAACAGGTACCTTAAGCCGTTTTCCTAACACTTTGTGTATGTAGGTTATTTCAGGATTGAACGAAGACCGATCCACCGATACTCGACCAGAGCAAATCAAGCTAGAGCAATGGAACAAGTTCAGACCGACATCCAGGAACTCAGGGAGAGGATGAACCGCTTCATGGAGCTCATGCAAGTGGTCGTTAACGGCCAAGACCAGCTCAGAACTCTGGTGCAACCACTGATCTCGAGGGTTGACAACAACGGTGTGCTTCATGGTGGGAATACCCCAAACCCTCCACTTGTTGAGACCCCTCAGGGTGGCATCCCTGTGACTGGAGGGAATGGAAGTGGTAACGGCAATGTGGTCACTAACAACGGACTTAATGGGAATACGACTGGCGTCGGTAACGGTAATTTTGAAGCCAATGGAAATGATGGGATAGGCCATGGCAACACTGGAGGAACTGGCAATGCGGGGAACGCTGGGGCTGGTAACATGTATGGTATTGCTGGGTTTGCTGCTGGCAATGGCAATCAGCCATGGCTAGAGGATATCCAAGAGGACTTGTTCTCGCAGAAGGGAGTTGAGGGCGAATTGAATTCTGAAGCCCGTCTGAGGTTTAAAGCCTTCGAGGATAAAATGAAGAGTTTTGAGAACTTGAATACTATGGGTGTTGACATGACTAAGCTGGGACTGATCTCAGACTTCAAGGTGCCTCCCAAGTTTAAGGTACCCGACTTTGAGAAGTACAAGGGCACCACTTGCCCTCGTGTCCATCTGAGGTCGTACTACCGAAAGATGTCCGCTCACTCTGAGGATGAGAAGTTGCTGATGCACTTCTTCCAGGACAGCCTGTCCAGCCCATCCTTGGAGTGGTATATGGGTTTGGAACCCACCAGTATACGTACATGGAAAGAGCTTGCAGAAGCCTTTGTATGCCATTATCAGTATAACAGTGACTTGACTCCTAACCGAGTTCAACTACAGAACTTGTCTCAGAAGAACAACGAGGGATTCAAAGAGTACGCCCAGAGGTGGCGTGAACTAGCAGCGAGAGTTCAGCCGCCGATGGTTGAACAAGAGCTTATTGAGATGTTTGTAGCTACTCTTCCGGGGGTCTATTACGAGAAACTGGTCAGTGGTATGTCAGGAAGTTTCTCCAATCTCATCATCACTGGAGAGCATGTTGAAAATGGAATCAAACTCGGGAAGATTTAGGGTGTTGATCTATCCTCAGCTGGAGGAGGAAAGAAACCTTACAGTGGTAAGAGGCGTGAAGGTGAGACGAGCGCAGTGTCTAACGCTCGGAGAAAGGGTAAAGGCCAGCACCAGCAGGTCGCTAGCATAACCATCCTCGTTGTCCAACAACCTCAGCAGCAGCAGTAGCAAAATCAGCAAGGGTACAGGAGGTACTAGAACAAAACACCTCTAGAAAATCGTCATCTTGAGACACCACCTATGTCATATGCTCACCTTTTACAGACTTTGCTTGAGTTACAACTAGTTCAGAAGAGAACCTTGGCTCCCTTGACAGGGACACCTCCACAGGGCTACAACGCGAATGCGAGATGTGATTTTCACTCGGGGGCACCTGGCCACTCGATTGAAAACTGTAAGGCATTCAAGCACAAGGTGCAAGATATGGTTGACACAAAAATCATCAAATTTTCTGATAATGTGCCGAACGTCACGAAGAACCCTATGCCGAACCATGGGGGAGATGGGGTGAATGCCATTATTGAAGAAGAAGACTCAGATTTATTGATTGATGTCAAGGACCTGAGGACACCGCTTGGTTTCGTTAAACCCAAGCTGATGAAGAAAGGCATATTTCCGGGCTGTGGAGAGTTGTGTATGGATTGTGCGATTTGTTCAGACGGCTGTGAATAGCTGATAGCGGGGATTCAGAGTCTGATGACCGAAGGAATCTTGTAGTTTAGTCGGCGGGCTGAGAACAGATCGAGGGAGGTAATGCTGAAGCAGGATGATGAAGTTGCCACTATCATCATCCCTCGTAAGACGATAACCATTTCTGCATCCAGGCCACCTACGATCACCATCACAAAGGCTGGGCCTATACCATTTGAAAGTACTAACGCTGTTCCATGGCACTATGGGGCAGACTTCTACTGTAACAGACAAAAATTAGAGTTGGAGCCATCTGGGCAGTCTGTGGACAACCTAGTGGGAATTGGAGGAATAACACGTAGCGGAAGAGTATTTGCTCCACCTGAGGTTGTGGCGGACAAAACTGACAAGGCTGAGAAAGCTGATAGAGGTAAGAGTAAGGTCGTGGAGGAACCCTCTCGTGGGGTAGAGAAAGACCTACTTGTAAAAGACGCTGAAGAATTCATCAGATTGATAAAAAAAAGTGATTATAAGATCGTTGATCATCTTCATCAAACACCGTCGAAAATCTCTTATGAATTTGTTGTTGTGCTCTGAGGCACATCGCAACGCGCTGCTGAAGGTTCTGAATGCAGCGTATGTGCCGTAAGAGATCTCTGTCAACCAGCTGGAGGGAGTAGTGGCTCACTGTCATACCCTAAATTTGTCCTACCCTTTTTTTTGTAAATATTTTCGCATTTTTATTGTTTCGTGCCATTTAGACACATGTCCGCTCGCAATTGGTCGATTTTTAGGAATTTTTCTTTATGACCCATTAAGGCGTGACATGTGGCCTAACAACCTTCTTGTGAATATTTGTTTCTTAATTACTTAAACTTTTTCTTTTTAAAAATGTTACTAATAATTTTGTTAATAACCTTTTTTATTTTATTTATAATTCTGGAAATCCCTACCAAGCAGGATAAGTTTGGGTTAGGGTATTCTTCTACTGCTGATGTTTCCTCCTCTCACAGTGTGCCGCGCGTCAAAGGGCCGATCCAGTTCACAAGAGGTGGGGTGATATTCGAGAATGTCAACACCGTGTCTGAAGACAGCGAAGACAGTGATTGCGACCTGGACTCCTGGATTCATCCGAGCAAACTAGGCCAGAGCCTCAACAACTGGTCCGTCCAGGATATCATCCAAGTGACAGGCAAAGAGTAACGATTTACTTTCTCCAATTATTGTACAACCCTATGTCCTACCCGGGGCATAGTGTTTTTATTGCCAGAGCCTTGTTTGGTTATGTACATACAATTTATCAATAAATCAAAGGGCGTTTTTCTTTGCATTCAAATTTTGTGATCACTGTTATTCCCGTTTTTATCTTCTGTTTTGAAAAACGATAAAATGGCAATATGGTGTGTGCTAACCTGCATATCCTTGTTTTAAGCTTAACCCTTGTTATTGCAAGATTCACATTGCAGATGACATCGACTATGAACCTTCTATGACTCATTTCGACTTTGATTGCCCGATATATCAAACGGAAGAATAGATTGATGAAGACGAAGACCTTCCCGAAGAGTTGGCCCGTTTGTTGAAACAAGAAGAGAAGGTCATTCTGCCTCACGAGGAAGAGATTGAGATTGTGAATCTGGGTTCTGAGGAACTTGTCAGGAATGTCAGGATAGGGGCTGCATTGCAGAGTGATGTCAAGCAGAGATTGGTCGAGATGCTTCGAGAGTATCGTGACATCTTTGCTTGGTCATACGAAGATATGCCCGGACTCGACACTGACATAGTGGTCCACCATCTACCACTGCGAGAAGATTGTCCTCCCGTTAAGCAGAAGCTTAGAAGGACACGACCAGATATGACCGTTAAGATCAAAGAAGAAGTACAAAAGCAGCTGGATGCTGGCTTTCTAGCGGTCACTACTTACCCTCTGTGGGTCGCCAACATAGTACCTGTACCAAAGAAGGACGGTAAGGTGCGGATGTGCGTCGTTTATCGAGATCTGAATAGGGCGAGCCCAAAAGATGATTTCCCGCTCCCTCATATTGATGTGTTGGTCGATAATACAACTCAATTTTCCGTGTTTTCGTTCATGGATGGCTTCTCCGGCTATAATCAGATCAAGATGGCGCCGGAGGACATGGAGAAAACTATGTTTATTACACCTTGGGGAATGTTTTGCTACAAGGTAATGTCTTTTGGTTTGAAGAACGCAGGGGCCACTTACCAGCGAGCAATGGTCACTTTGTTTCATGACATGATTCACCATGAGATTGAAGTCTATGTTGATGACATGATTGCGAAGTCCCAAATGGAGGAGGGACATCTGGTCAATTTGCTGAAGCTTTTTGAGAGGCTTAGGAAGTTCAGGTTGAGGCTGAATCCTAACAAGTGTACTTTTGGAGTACGGTCTGGAAAACTACTGGGGTTTATTGTGAGCGAAAAGGGCATTGAGGTTGATCCTGCTAAGATAAAAGCGATACAACATATGCCAGCGCCAAAAACTGAAAAAGAAGTTTGTGGTTTCCTGGGCAGAATAAACTATATTGCAAGGTTTATATCTCAGCTCACGGCCACGTGTGAACCAATGTTCAAGCTATTAAAAAAAGATAAGGCAATTATCTGGAACGAGGATTGCCAGAAGGCATTTGATAAGATAAAACAGTATCTGCAGGAACCTCCAATTTTGATACCCCCAGTAGCCGGAAGACCCTTAATCATGTACTTGATAGTTCTTGAGAATAGCATGGGTTGCGTTCTCGGTCAGCACGACGAGACTGGCAGAAAGGAGCATGCCATTTATTACTTGAGTAAAAAGTTCACAGATTGTGAGTCCCGTTACTCAATGCTCGAAAAAACCTGTTGCGCACTCGCGTGGGCTGCCAAACGTTTATGACAGTATATGCTCAACCACACAACCATGCTAATTTTGAAGATGGATCCGATCAAGTATGTCTTCGAGATGCAAACGCTTTCAGGCAGGATTGCCAGATGGCAAATGGTGTTGACGGAGTATGACATTCAGTACGTTTCCCAGAAGGCCATCAAGGGGAGCGTATTGTCTGAATACCTTGCCGAACAGACTATCAAAGATTATCAGCTGATGAAATTTGAATTCCCTGATGAGGATATCATGTTTCTCAAAGTGAAAGATTGTGATAAATCGTTGCCCGACGAGGGGCCGGATAGGAAGTCCCAGTGGAAATTGATATTTGACGGGGCAGTTAATTCGTACGGAAGTGGTATTGGGGCAATCATCACGACTCCCCAGGGATCCCACATCCCGTTCACTGCTAGATTGACATTTCCGGTCACCAATAATGAAGCAGAATATGAAGCATGCATCATGGGTTTGGAAGAAGCTATTGATTTGAGAATCAAAAACCTGGATGTATATGGTGACTCGACACTTGTTGTTAACCAAATTAAAGGGGAGTGGGAGACTCGTCAATCGAATTTGGTGTCGTACATGAGTTATGCCAGAAAGCTACTTCCGTTCTTTGATCGAGTGGAACTCCATCATGTGCCTAGAGCAGAAAATCAGATGGCTGATGCCTTAGCCACGTTGGCTTCGATGTATAAAGTCAATTTTTGGAATGAAACTCCAAGAATTATCATTTCTCGTCTTGATAGACCTGCATTCGTTTTTGTAATCGAGGAAGCCTCCGATGGCAAGCCATGGTTCCATGATATCCAGACCTTCCTTATGACTAAGGAGTATCCTGCGGGAGCGTCAACCCAGGATAAGAAGACTCTGAGGAGGTTGTCTGGAAATTTCTATCTCAATCCTGATGGAGTTCTGTATAAGAGAAACCATGATCTCGTGCTACTCAGATGTGTAGATGAGAAAGAAGCGAGTCTGCTTATGGAGGAAGTCCATGAAGGCGCATTTGGTACGCACGCCAGCGGGCATGCTATGACGAGAAAGATCCTGCGAGCATGATATTATTGGCTGACGATGGAGTCGGATTGTTTCAAATTCGCGAAGAGATGTCATAAATGCCAGATTTATGCTGATAAGGTTCATGTGCCGCCGTGCCCGTTGAATGTCATGTCATCCCCGTGGTCGTTCTCCATGTGGGGCATTGATATGATAGGCAAGATCGAGCCCACCACATCTAACGGTCATCGCTTCATTTTGGTAGCCATCGACTACTTCACTAAGTGGGTGGAGGCAGCCTCGTATGCTAACGTGACCAAGCAAGTGGTGGCTAGATTCATAAATAAGGACATCATCTGTCGATATGGAATTCCCGAGCGGATCATTACTGATAATGGTTCGAATCTGAATAACAAGATGATGAAGGAGTTATTCCAGAGCTTCAAGATTGAACATCACAACTCATCACCTTACCGACCGAAGATGAATGGTGCGGTTGAAGCGGCCAACAAGAACATTAAAAAGATAGTACAGAAGATGGTTGTGACCTACAAAGATTGGCATGAGATGTTGCCATTTGGATTGCACGGTTATCGTACGACGGTATGCACATCAACCGGGGCAACTCCTTTCTCACTAGTGTACGGTATGGAGGTTGTCCTACCGTTGGAAGTTGAGATTCCTTCTTTGCGAGTTTTGGTTGACGTGAAACTCGAGGAGGCAGAATGGATTAAGAACCGATTGAACCAACTCATCCTGATGGATGAGAAGAGATTAGCATAGATTGCATATGGTTGTCTGTACCAGAGCCGAATGAAGAAAGCTTACGATAAGAAGGTGCGTCCTAGAAGCTTTCAGATGGGTGATCTCGTCCTGAAGAAGATTCTTCCGCCACATTCCGATCACAGGGGCAAGTGGACTCCTAACTACGAAGGTCCGTACGTCGTCTGCAAGGTCTTCTCGGGAGGAGCCTTGTTGTTATCCTCGATGGATGGCGAAGATTTTGCATCCCCTGTGAACGCGGACGCGGTTAAAAAATACTTTGCTTAAAAAATGACCTGCTGGAAAGAAAAAGAATATCCAGGCAAAAATAGGGCATCCCAGCGAACCAGAAAGAGGAAAAAAGTTCGGGTAAAAATTAGGGATATAAATGAAAAATGTACACCCGCAAAGTCGAAAACCTGCAAGGGCGGCTTTGGCAAAAAAGGGTATCCCGGTGAATCGAAAACCCGAAAGGGCGATTCAGGCAAAAGTTAGGGATTTGAAAAAGAAAATGATTGCGTTCTGTGTATGGACTTTCATTGTTTAGTGGTTCGGGAAGACCTGAGGATCATTTATCCGAATCAATCTCTTCTGAAGCTGAAGCGTCGGAGAAGTATCGAAGTCGAGTGGGTCATAGAGGGATCAACTCATGGTGCTCATCTACGCCACATTGCCGACATTTGTGTATATACTGATGTATATTTATGTTATTATGCTTGCGCAACTTCCTTATTTTTGGAGCTTGCATCTGTTGTAAAACATTTTGCCCATTCAGGGGCTCGTTATCAATAAACGTATACTATTCAGTATTTGTGTTTGTTTGATTAGCTTTTATCTGTTTTGTTTGCGAAAAAGAACGCCCGATGTTTTTGATAAAATGTGCATACATAAACTTGCTGGCCTAGGCCGATAACTGTTGAAACATTGAATTACCCAAACATTGTCACAGGATGATAACCTTGATAGGTCCCTTTGAGAAGGGTATCTTGTCTGTTTGTTCGTGTTGTTGCAGGTACGACACATTCCAGGCAGTGCGCCAGATGTTTTCCAAGCAGGATGATTCCTTCTTCCCCAGAGAGTTCAGCAGCGTCTCCCCGCGGAGTCTGAACATGGGATCGTAAGCATTGATATGTCTCCCCGAGCTGAGTTAGATTCTCCCCGACCAGATGTATCCTGAGGAAGGTTCATCGCTTCCCCAGCTGAGTCATGCGCTGAAGCGTATGTTCATTCCCCAGCACTAGGTCAGTGTGCAGTTTTCTCGTAGAAGACTATTCACAAGTATTCAGCTTCCGATAGTTCAGACTGAAGTCTCCAGCGGAATTGAAAGTCCCCGCAGAGTTGACCTCTCCCCGGCAGGTAGGAGTGATTCCAGCGTCTGGTTACCCTCCCCAGCCGAGTTTGCAGTTCCCCAAGAGAGCCGAGTCCTTGGAAAGCGTTCAGGCCATGATTGGTCTTCCCCAGTAGAGTGTTGAATAGCTGATGATGTACTTCCCCACCGGAGTCTGTATCTCCAGGAAGAGGCTCTGTGAAGGCCGTGCAGTTTATTTCTGCGATTGACATTGTTTTTCCCAGCAGTTGAGCAAGTACAGGTTCTTGAAGAACTTTGCCCCCCTGCAGCAGTCGTCTGGAGTTTGTATCCCCAGGTTTAGTCCGATTGAGATTGGCGTGACTTCTTCTCCTCGGCAGGATGATTCCTTCTTCCACCAGAGTGGTTCCTTCCCTTGACAGAAGGCTTTTCCCTTCAGCATTTATTTTGCTGATGGGGTCGTAGCATTTTGCATGATTGCATAGCATTCACCCTAAAAACGCGTAGCATTTCCACCATGTGGAGCATTGTGCCACTGTCAAACATATGCATATGAAACATGAGCTAGGTCGTTACCATTCTTGTTTTACAAGTGTTTCTCCGCAGAATGGTTTGCTCAAGATGATTCTTGAATTCCCCAGCAAAGTTGTTTGCTTAAGATGATTCTTAAAATCCCCAATGAAGTCGCCAGAGTTGGTTGCTCAAGTTGATTCTTAGAGTCCCCGGCGGAGTTATTTGCTCAGGATGATTCTTGAGTTCCTCAGAATATTTGTTTGTTCAGGATGATTCTTGAAGTCCCCAGCGAAGTTGTTTGTTCAGGATGATTCTTGAATTCCTCAGCAAAGTTTATTTGTCCAGAATGATTTCTGAATCACCTGAAGCAGAGTTACTTGATAGTTATCTAGAACCCCCAACAGAGATGTGTCATCCCCAGCAGGTTCTGAACAGAGAAGTTGAAAATTCCCTTTGAAGACTTGATGATTGAAGTCTGGCAGTAATGCCAAGCCTACTGACTTACTGATGAAGTCCAACTACGATGTCGAAGTAGTTCTCCTAGCTGACGCGGAGTGCCTAACGGCAAAAGATTGTATATCCTTAGTGGTCCATGATGGATTAAGGATTCCATTTCAAGACTTACTGATGAAGTTCGACAAAGATGTTGTCTATGTTCCTAGCGACATGATGAGTCCATAGGCGACGATGAGGAATCCAGCTTTCCTTCACCAATTACCGTGTAACCGGTGATCCCTTGATGACTTGAGGACGTAGGCGATCATCCTGATGGAGATTTGAAGACTAAACCCTTCACCAGTTACCGTGTAACTGATGATCCCTCGATGATTCGAGGACGCAATGATATCAGATAAATCAGGGAATCATCCTGACGGAGATTTAGATCAGTATTCTCCAGCTAGTTGTCGTTCAACTACTATTTTAGTTTCCGAAGATTTGTCCCATCAGAGTACCGTGTACTTGTGCGGTTGGCAAATTTCCGGGTTTGTTGGTATTCAACCGTCTTTTACCTTGATTGTTTTAGAGTCGTTCGCTTCTCACCCAGTCAGGTCCAAGCCGTTTGAATAGGGGCAGCTGTTGTACCCCAAAATTTGCCTAACTTTTCTTTACCTAGCTTGTGTTTCATTTCATTCACATTAGCATTATCATTTTCATTTCATTGGCATGTGTGCAGGAGATCAAGAGGTTTGATTACCAATCAAGAGCTATACAAAACTATGAAGCTGACTCAAAGGCTTATTCAAGTGCTCAAGGGCTGATATCCTCATCAGAGAAGTCTAAGATCCTTAGAAAGAATGGTGGAAACCAGGTGGGTAGGCCTCCTAACTTGAGAGTTGTGGGAAGCTATTCAGATGACTCTGAAGCCATGAGTTGGACTTGAGGTCTTGAGAGAGCTCATGAGGAGGGTTGAAGTTCATTTTGAAAGCCTAGACAGGTCATTATGTGGAGGATATGAAGACATAACCAAGATTGGTGCAACTAGGGTTTCATCTGGACAACCTTAGGATAACTGATGATTTGAAGAAGGTTGAGACCTAATTCAAGATCCATGTGATCATGGATTGATGTTTTGAGATGTCCTAGGGATGATTCCAAGGTCAACTCATCATGATTGAAGAGTTTGAGAAGTTTTAGGCTAGGGTTTCTAAGGCTTGACAGTGTAAAATCCCCTAGCTTGACCCCTGACTTCAAGACCACTTAACACAAGATTTGATTTTCATCTCACCTTGACCCTAACATGATTGTTATAGGGCATGATCTTAGCTTTAATTTGAGTACTAAAAGTCCTTGATAGGGTTTATAGAACTCAAGTTATGAGCCAGACAAGTTACAAGTCATCTGAGGCATGTGAATTTGGAGCTTGAAAGTTACCCATCTTGCATGACACTTTTGCCCTGGAAGGATGATTCCTATGACCTTTTAATCAACATGAATGTTGTTACTTATTCTCTTATCTTTCTAGAGAGTACTAGAATTCCATGATTGGATTTGTAGAACTCAAGATATGGCTTTGACAAGTCAAGGGTATTTTGGGTATTTGGAATTACAGGTCATTTTGAATTATAGGTCATTTTCACTATCTTGCAAGCTTCAAATGGAGTTTTGTTCAATTTGAAATTTGCTCAAAAAGATTTTTTTAGTCAAACCAAGTATCAAGAGTCCGTTGATATGGATTAGAGCAAGCATTGGTTGAAGAAATTTCTCAAAAAGGCCATTTTAATTAATTAAAATGGAAAAATTCAAAACAATGGGTAATTGAATGATTTCAAACCAAATTGATACTCATTTTGATTGGAAAAGAAGTTCTAAACACTTTGGAATTATTACATTTTTGAGTTGATACTCATTTCATGGTCATTTGGTGGATTACTTCATGATGAAGTAACATTTCAAACTTGCACCTTAGATTGAAATCAAGGCTGCAAACTAATCCAATTACATTCCACACATCCAATGCAAGTGATCTGAAGCAAGATTGGAGTGAAAGAAGAGCAGATGCGTGGCTTCCATAGTTGGAAATTTGAAGAAAAATTAAAAGTTGGAAGTTTGGATTTGGGCCATGATTGGGCCTCCAAAGCTTTCAAACAGATTATAAATAGATTGTTGATCATTTTTGGAAACTTCTAGTGCCATTTTCAGTTGAGAAACAGTTGGAGTCAGTTGAGAAGAAGCTTGAAGAATTGATTTTCGAGTTTTGAGATTGAGGGGGTTTCAGAAGAAATTGAGCACCAAGCATCATTCAGCATCATCCATTGAGTGAATCTGCACACTTTGGAAGAGAATTGTGGCCTGAAAGTCACCATATGTAAAGCTCTGAATCAGGTTTCTTTCTTGCAAAATTCCTCTTTAATTATGCATTTTCCAAGCCTTATATGCATGTGGTTAGGACCTATTTGAAACCTAGATGGATTTTAGATGAGTTTCGTAGTGAATCGTGACACTTTTTGACATAGCATCCCAAGTTGTAGTTCACATATCTCTCTAGATAATGGTTAAAAATGGAAAAGAACATGATAATTGGACTTTAGGAAGTGAGACGAGTAAAACCGTGTAAAGAAAGTGAAGTGTCGTTGAGTTTGAAATTCTGTCACTATTCACTCTCGCCGGAGAAGATGATCGGATCTTCTCCGGCCTCCGCCCTAACCACCGCGAGTAAATAGCTCCGTTTTAGTATTTAAATGTCCAGATCATATCACGTTCGTCTGTTTGCGTTGAATCGTTGACTGGGCATTTGCATCATGTGGCCAATAGTGCATCCCGCGTGCAGCATTTCCTTGGCTTTTCCCATGATAAGTGAAACGCAGAGTTTCACTTTGAAACTCTGCTGGGCTCAACGTTATGCTATTCACACCCCTTCCGTAAGGCTCAAACCAAGTTAAAAACATGAAACGTTGCTTAACACACCCCCTGGCCTGTTCCCTTGAAATCAAAGAGCTGAGTGTGAAACTCAGCTGGGCCCAGCGACCCCAAAGCGTTGCTCGCACCCCCAGCGCATGGCCCAAATGCGAATTACGTTGGATATTTGCTGAATACACCACCTCCATTTAATACTTTTTAATTGCTTTTTTCTTTTAATTTTCTGTTTTGTTGTTGTTTGATATTAATTAAAGAAAAATAGTATTTTAATTAATAAAATCATGAAAAAATATGTGCATGTAGATTAAAACATGTAGAATTTTATCATATTTTTTATTCTGATTTTCCATTGCTTTTTCAATTAATTTCATATTTTCTCTTTTAATGTGTTTTAATGATTGAAAAATGGTATGTTGTGATTGCTGATTTTTGTATTGCTTCATGCTTTAGAATTAGGTCATAGAATTTAGCATGCTAGTTCTAGAAACATTGATGGGTTTGCTTGATTTTTGTTGTGATTTTTAGATGATTCTAAATAGGATTTTGAGATAAGTGTTTAGGAGTGTTCATTGATGGATCCCTTTAGTGTACTCTTTGGATTTGGATTTTGTTTGAACCTTTTGATTTAGATTTAGCCCCTGATTTTTGTACCATAGCTTGTTAATACATGTAGGATAATGTAGTATTTTCCTTGGAATTTTTAGGAATGATTTTCTATTAGTTCCCTATTTTACAAGTTAGCTTTAGTTTAGGTGAGCCTAACTTAGAGAACTTTATAGATTAACCTTGTAAATGACCATTAAATGATTCTAGGTCCCGTTTCCTTTCTTAATATATTGGTAATTAGGTAGATACCTCTTTTAGAGCCCTTGAATCCTTAGTATAGGTGATCCTTAGAAGGTAGTTGGCGAGGTTATTTAGAATTTCTAGTAGGTGGATGATTCTTCCTATAGGGTTAATTTCCCTTTCAATTTTCCTTGCTTGATTGGAATCCTCCTTGTGAGCATGTTTCCTCTCGTGGAGAAATACATCACATTATCATAAAGAGATTGAGTCTATGAAAGCTCTCTCTAAGGAAGTGGAGTTGGTTGAGTGTCTGTGGTAAGTTCCTGTGGAACTTACCTTGCTTCTCACCTCCATTTTCCTAATATTCTCTTGTTCAATTCTTTTTAGGAACCTTCTTGGGGTAGCATAGTCCCTCCTGTGGGGGGAATGTTGCACATCTCTTGAAGGAGCCAAACCACTAGGATTCCCCCAAATCTCTTAGTTGGTTGAGTGTCTGGGATAAGTTCCTGTGGACCTTACCTTTGCCTCCCAACACCCAATTTCTTTCCTTAGGATAGAAGCCTTGTATGACTACTTGTGGAATGAATTCCTTATTTGCCATAAATCCTTTTCCTCATTCATGATTGAGTGGTGTGTTGCATTAGGATAGTTCATTTTTAGGATAGTTTAAGTGTAGGTGCATGACTCCATTAAGAGGTTGAGTGGGACTCCCTCTGCTTGTTTGCCTTAAGGGTTGAGGTGATCCTCCCCTTGCTTGTGTGTTGTTTTTCTTTCTCTAATTGACGTATTTGCATAATAGAGGTTGAGTGAGCTCCCTTTGCTTGTCTGTTTTGACTGTTTTTCTTTGCTTGATTGCTAAGAGGTTGAGTGAGTCTCCCTCTGCTTGTATTGTTGCATTGCATGTGCATCTTTACTGTTTTCTTCTGTTTATCTGTTTACTGATGTTTAAACTGATGTTTTA
This sequence comes from Lathyrus sativus, assembly GCA_963859935.3. Taxonomy (NCBI): domain Eukaryota; kingdom Viridiplantae; phylum Streptophyta; class Magnoliopsida; order Fabales; family Fabaceae; genus Lathyrus; species Lathyrus sativus. The sequence goes on from OZ012738.1 coordinate 460,079,419, forward strand.
TCTATTTTCTGTTTACCATTGACATGATCCCCTAGGAGTCTCACTTCCTTTGATAAGGAAGTGATGATTAAAACTTTAGGTTGAAACCTATGCATGATAACTTCTAGGAGTTCCTTGTTTCAAACCTCAACCATAGGATGAATCCTTGGCATGACAATATTAGGACTTGACAGTCTCCCCATAGAGTTCGTTCTCTTCTCATCTCAAAACAACAGTAAAAAACGTAATAAAGGCAAGTTAGTATAAGCGCGTTACGAGCCTTAAGCTACTTGGGAAATGATAATTGAGCGGTCTCCTCTCAATCATCTAGAGTGTTTAGTATATGTCCTTTGGACGATATACGACGCATTCGCTCCTAAGTCATAGTCTCTAGTGTTGTACAAACTACAAACAACCATAAAAAAACACTTCTTCCGTAAAAGACAGAAAACAAACTTCAAACCTTTTTGCCCCGTGGGCCCATAATTCAAAGAAAACTTTTCTCAAGAAAAGAGTGTCGTTAACTTCCAGTTCTACCGCAAAAGGTAACGCCTAAGTCTCCAAGGGTCGAGCTGCGTACGCCAAACTGCTGGAACTGTTTGTTAACCCCGATCAAAAAAACAGATGAATCTGAATCCCCGTAATCCGTATTATCCCGAACTATGTAAGCTCTAGTCTCTCATATCTGTTGAGAGTACGTAGGCACAATACTGACGTATTGTCGAGCCACCTTCACCCTCCCCCGTAACCCGTAGTTAGCCGAACTACGTTGACTCTGATTTCTCATTCTCTGATGAGAATACGTAGGCATAAAGTGCGACACTTTACCGAGTCATTTTCTTTTCTTTTCAGACCAGACTTTTAGCGTAGATAGATAAAACCAACTCGTCCGATAAACATAACAAGTGTGGATCCCATCGAGCACGATGGACGTGAGGAGTGCTAATACCTTCCCCTTGCGTAACCGACTCCCGAATCCAGACATTGGTTGCGATGACCTTGTCTTATACCTTTTTGTCAGGTTTTTCCAATCGCTTCCTTTCCCGTTCTGAGGGATAAATAACGAAAGGTGGTGACTCTTCTGTTTTGCCGACACCTTATTTTCGCGGTAGCGACAACATGGCATAGAGATAAATGTTGTGTGAATGTATGCTTATGTGTATGTTATGTGGATTGATGAGAATTATGGATATGTGTATGATGAAACATGTTTGGTGATTATCCATATTTGTTTATACATATATTGTGATGTACATGATCATGATAATGAATTGTGGTGAGAAATGCGGAATATGTGTATTATATGCTTGTATATATATAATTATATGCATTGATTATTTTGATAATATTTCTCACCCTTCTGTTGTTTTATAATGCTCTATGAGGCATTGCAGATTAGGTTTGTTGGAGGTATTTTGTGAAGTATAGCTTCATTCTTTTGGTCGATTAGCTCTGATATGTAGCACCGGGTAGTTAGGATTGTATAGCATTATTTTGTGATACATTTGTATATGTATCTGCTGATAAATGTTTATGTAAACATGAATGATGTGGTGAATCAAACTGGATAATATGTATTTATGTGATTACATGTTTAAAATGATTCAATGTTTAGATTTTCCACTTTTAGTTCTAAATATTGAGATGTGGGTGTAAGGACTAAGTTCCTCTGTTGAAACTACCCCATTGTTGCATGTCTTTTATAGAGCAAGTGTTGTATGTTTCAATTTTGCGTGTGATGTTACATACCTCTTTTATACCATGTTTTAATTATACTCTGATAAAATTTTAATATGTGCTTAAATGAATTATTATTTATTTGGGGGTATAGAAGGGGGTGTTACATTAGTGGTATCAGAGAAGGTCGGCCAGTTGGCCAAGTTGTTAATGTGTTCATTCCCTTATGCATTTGGTATGTGTGTGTAGCACTATCAATATGGTTGTTCTAACGAGGATTTTTTGTGGGAATCTAGAAAAATGGTTGCAGGAAGTAATGATGAAGCGATTGCCGAGGCTTTGACGAGGTTGGCTGGAGCGATTGGGCAGAATCCTCAAGCCAATGTGAATGCTGGAAACAATGCTGATGATGAGTTTCGTGCTTTGGGAAGGTTCCAAAGGAATAATCCGCCGATTTTCAAGGGAACCCATGAGCCTGACAAAGCACAAGTATGGTTGAAAGCGATTGAGAAGATCTTTCGAGTCATGAACTATTCGGATGCACAGAGGGTGCAGTTTGGCACTCATATGCTTGAAGAGGAAGCTGAGGACTGGTGGGGTAATACTTGCCAAAGGTTTGAAGAGGATGAGATTGTGGTTACTTGGGATGTTTTTAGAGAGGCATTTCTGGAGAAGTATTTTCCAGAAGATGTGCGTGGTAAGAAGGAAATTGAATTCCTTGAGCTGAAGCAGGGTAACTCTATTGTGGGCGAGTATGCCGCAAGGATTGAGGAATTGATTGAGTTTTGTCCTCATTACAACACTACTAATGCTGAGAGATCCAAGTGTCTCAAGTTTGTGAATGATTTGAGGCCTGAAATCAAGCAAGTAGTTGGTTATCAGGAAATTAGGCGATTTTCTGAGTTGGTGAACAAGAGTAGAATTTATGATGAAGATAGTAGGGCTCGGTCTAGTCACTACAAGAGTTTAAATGATAAGAAAGGAAAAGGTCAATTTAGAGGGAAGTCGTATGTGACTCCTGCTGATAAGGGGAAACAGAAAGCTGATTACGGCAAGAAGCTGAGTGGGGGAGGAGTTTCCACTCTGGTGAGATGTTATAATTTCGGTGAAGCAAGACATCGTGCCCCCGAGTGTAAGAGCGTTGAGTTGAAGTGTTTCAAGTGTGGTAAGCCAGGCCACAAAGCCATAGAGTGCAAAAGCGGTGTGAATGTGACTTGCTACAACTGTGGTGAGCAAGGGCACATTAGTACCAAGTGTGACAAGCCAAAGAAGACTCAAGGGAATGGGAAAGTGTTTGCTCTATCAGGATCGGAGACTGCTAGTGAAGATCGATTGATCCGAGGTACGTGCTTCATTAATGGTATACCTTTGATCGCTATAATTGATACTGGAGCTACACATTCTTTTATTTCCTTTGATTGTATTAAGAGGTTAAATCTTGAGTTGTCTGTTATGAGTGGAGGTATGATTATTGATACTCCTGCTATGGGTTCGGTAACTACCCCGTATGTGTGTTTGAATTGTCCGTTGAGTATTTTTGGTAAAGACTTTGGAGTTGATTTAGTGTGTCTTCACTTAGATCAACTTGATGTTATTCTTGGGATGAATTGGTTGGAATTCAATCGTGTCTATATTAACTGTTTTGACAAAACAGTTATTTTTCCTGAACCTGATGATGAAAGAGACTTGTTTATGACTGCTAAACAAGTGAAGGAATCAATGCAAGATGGTGTGAAGGTATTCATGTTGATGGCAACTTTGAGCATTAATGAAAGTGGAACAATTGATGCTTTACCAAATGTCCGTGACTTTCCGGAAGTTTTTCCTGATGAGATAAACGATTTACCGTCGGAACGAGAAATGGAGTTTATGATCGACTTAATTCCTGGAACTAGTCCGATATCGATGGCTCCATATCGTATGTCCGCATTGGAATTGAAAGAGTTGAAGAGTCAACTTGAAGATATACTTAAGAAGAGGTTTATTCGTCCGAGTGTATCACCATGGGGTGCACCAGTGTTGTTGATTAAGAAGAAAGAAGGTTCTATGAGACTCTGTGTGGACTGCAGACAATTGAACAAGGTGACTATCAAGAATAAGTATCCACTTCCGAGGATTGATGATTTGATGGATCTGTTGGTTGTTACGAGTGTGTTCAGTAAGATTGATTTGAGATTTGGGTATCATCAGATTCGTGTGAAGGCTGAGGATATTCAGAAGACTGCTTTTAGAACGAGGTATGGACATTATGAGTATTTCGTGATGCCATTTGGTGTGACAAATGCACCAGGTGTATTTATGGAATACATGAACAGGATTTTCCATCCTTATTTGGACAAGTTTGTGGTGGTGTTCATTGATGATATTTTGATTTATTCGAAGAGTGAAGAAGAACATGTCGAGCATCTGAGGATTGTGTTATCTGTGTTGAAAGAGAAGCAGTTATATGCTAAACTTTCTAAGTGTGAATTTTAGGGGTGTTATAGTCTTCAACACTTTGCTCTTCAGAATCTACAACTTGAATGCATAATCTTGAAGGTAAATAATCCTTTAGAGGCTTCTTCAGACAGAGTCACGATCAGAGGCTTTAGCACGAACGTTCTTCAGATCCGTTGTCTAACAACTTTCTAGATCTTAACAACTTTTTGTATCGTGCTTGTTTCTCTTTAGAGTAAGAGTGTGTTGATTCTAGAATCTGATGACGTCACTCATCAATGCTTCAAATTCAGAACCTGTTAAGCAAAAACTACATATTTGACAGAAACCATTAGTGTACATAATTTTTATTTAAGAATCAATGTGTTGTTATCATCAAAACTAAATGCCATATGCAAAACCAAATCTTGGTCTAACATGTCTTTCCTGTTGGACTCTCCCAATTAACTATACTAATTTTTCCTTGGAAACTTTGTATCTTAAAGTCATTTGTGCCAAATCATTGGCTTTTTGGTTTTTGACTTGAGGGACATGTTTAATGTCGACTTTATCAAATATTCTTAATAAATAATTATTCTTCACAAAGTACATAAGTAAATTTTCCTTAATGCATTTGTACTATTTTGTCAGTTGTTTCACAACCAACTCTGAATTGCCTCTAATCTCGACTCCTTTTGCTCCCAAATCTAAAAGAATTTTAAGGCCTACAATTAAGGTTTTATACTCTGCCTCGTTATTGGATCAACAATCTTTGATTTTAAATTTGAACTTCTTTGGAATTTATTTAGGAGAAATTATCAAAATTCCAACACCAGTTCCATTTTAATGTCTGAAAACGTCAAAACAAAATTTCCAAGGTTTTAAATTGACAAAAAATTGCGCCTGAAAACGTTAAAAATACAATTTCCAAGGTTTTAAATTGACAAAAACTTATGTCTTTTTGATAACTGTGTGATCAATAATGAAGTTAGCAACAACTTGGCCCTACATAGCCCTTAAAGGTGCATACGTTAGAGAATATTCATCAAATTCAAATCCCATTTCCCAATTCAATTGTGTAAAATAGGTTTCAACATCATGTTCTTAATAACATCAACATGGGAATTGTAACGCCCCGATTCTGAATTTCCCATTTTTGTTGAGTCTTTTAATTTATTTTGATTGATTATTCTTTTAATTGTGGAATTTGAACATTAATATGTTATGTGTGCTTATTATATTATTTTATTATTCGGAGAGATTTGGGGAATTAATTAGAGGGTGTTTTAGATAATCCTTAATTAGTAGATATTTGAGAGAAATAGAATAGAAAGAGTATAAGTGGAAATAGAGAGAAAAGAAAAGAGATAGAAAGAAATAGAAAGGAAAGAAGAAGAGAAGAGGAGGAAGAGGAGAAAACCTAGAATCATCAAGAATCAAACTTCTAAGCTTCAATTAATCGGTTAAGGGTGTGAAACTTTATCATTCTTTCGATGTGTATGATTATGTATGTTTCTATTGGTCTGCTTTTGGATTGGGGAAGGTTCTACTCATTTTCCGTTTTAGGTTGAATTTGATTTAATCGACAGAAACCGAGTTTTTACGGTTAAAAATGAGAATGAGGGGTAGAGTTTAGTCGAGGAATATTGGGCTAAACCTGCTAGAACGAGTTGGGATTGAATCGGGTAGATTTCGAGGAGTTTCGGAGTTTTGGACAATGGGGATCTCTGAGTTCACAGACCCTCACTAGCACGTTCGCTAGGCGAGCAGGTCACGAGCGTTCGTTGGGCATTCACCGTGGCGAGCCAGTAGCGAACGGTCCCAGACTTGGACAGAATGGTTTTGGTGTTCTTCGCTGGTAGTGAAGGGGTGGTGGCGAGCATTCGTTAGGCCATCGCTGAGCGAGCGGGGTAGCGAATCAAGTCAGTGACTTCTGTTTTCCTTCGCGAGCTTGTTCGCTAGGCAAACAGGTAGCGAGCACTCGCTAGGCAAGCAGGGTAGCGAGCGTAGCAGGATGTTATTTTCTTGTGTTTTCACTTCCCTGTGGATTCTTCGATTCAAGTATGATTAACCCTTTCTTATTATGCATAGTTGTGTGTGTGATATGAGATGTTGTGGGTAGCCGTATGGCGTGAATCCTAGATTGTGAATCGTGGAGTGTGAAATGTGGCTGTTTGGCAATTTTGTGCAATTGTTTGAATTGAATGAAAATGTATGATGAGATTGATATGAATGTGTATAATTGTATGTATTTGTATGATGTGAAGAATGCATGATTATGTATTTGTGAATATGTATGCATTTCAAGAGTGTATGGAGTCGTTTTGCATGTGAAGCATCATGATTGCATTCTTGTGTGTCTGATCCCGCGTAGGATCTGCAGAAACCTCGTGTGCCCTTGTGGGGTGTGAGCGATGGTTTGCATTTGATCCCTAGAAGGATCTGCAGAAACGATTGTGTGCCCTTGTGGGGTGTGAGTGATAGTTTATATTTGATTCCGTGGAGAATCTGCAGAACGATTGTGTGCCCTTGTGAGGTGTGAGCAATCGGATCGTGTGCCCGTGTGGGGTGTGAGCAATCTTGAAACATCGTGTGCCCATGTAGGGTGTGAGCGATGGGTGAACATCGTAGGCCCGACGGGAAGTTACTTCGGTAACGAGTGATGGTTCCATTTGGTTCTTCAATTGAACCTGCTGAATGAGTCGGTACTGAATTTGCATCTGCATAGAGTCGTGAGTCGGTCTCTATGAGTGCATTATCATCTTCATATGATGTATTGGTGTAATGAACATAATTGTGTATGTTTATGTGAAGTGTTGAATTAAACAAAATTGTATATGCTTAATGGTGAATGTTTGCATGGTGGATATGCTTGGTGTATTATATATATGTTGTGATGTATATATGATTGAATTATGATGTATTGCGGTGAGAAATGCGTTATGTGTATTCTGTGTTGGTGTATATATATATATATATATATATATATATATATATATATATATATATATATATATATATATATATATATATATATATATATATATATATATATATATATATATATATATATATATATATATATATATATATATATATATATATATATATATATATATATATATATATATATATATATATATATATATATATATATATATATATATATATATATATATATATATATATATATATATATATATATATATATATATATATATATATATATATATATATATATATATATATATATATATATATATATATATATATATATATATATATATATATATATATATATATATATATATATATATATATATATATATATATATATATATATATATATATATATATATATATATATATATATATATATATATATATATATATATATATATATATGCATTGTTTGTTATGATAATGTTTCTCACCCTTCTGTTGTTTTATGATGCTCTATGAGGCATTGCAGAGTAGGTTTGCTGGAGGTCTTTTGTGAAGCGTGGCTTCGTTCTTTTTGGTCGGTTGGCTCTGATATGTAACACCGGGTAGTTAGGGATTCTTTTGGTTCTTTTGTGATACATCTTTGTATGTATCTGCCGGAATGTTTTTTAAACATGACTTATGACTTGAATTGAACTGTTTATGTATACAATGCTTATATGAATGAAGTGATTCATTGTTTACATGTTTCCGATTTTATTCTAAATATTGGTGTGTGGGTTTTAAGGACTAAGTTCCTTTGTGGTGATTTACCCTTTGTTGCATATCTTTATGAGAAGGTGTTGTATGTGTTTTGAATTTCCTGGATAATGTGACATACCTCTTTTATACCATGTTTATACTCTGATGAAAATTTTTATTAAGTGCCTAAATGATTTAATCATTTATTTGGGGGTATAGAAAGGGGGTGTTACATTAAGTGGTGTCAGAGCCAGTGTTAAGTCAGTTGTGTCTGTCTTGTTGCTGTGTTGGTTGAACGGTTGTTTAACCTTGTTGTTATTTTTGGGAATCATCAGAATATGGTTGGTCGTAATGACACTGCTATGGCTGCGGCGTTGGAGGCTATGGCTAGGGCGGTGCAAGGTGCACCGAATACGAACGCTAATGATGAGTTTAGAAAGAATCAGTCGCCAATATTCAAGGGGAGGTTTGATTCAGACGGTGCTCATATCTGGTTGAAGGAGGTTGAGAGAATTTTTAGAGTTATGGGGTGTGCTGAAGGAAACAAGGTGAGACTTTGGACTCACATGTTGAGAGAAGAGGTCGACGACTGGTGGATCAGTATGAGACAAGTTCTTGAGGTAGATGATGAAGAAATAACCTGGGATTTATTTCGCACTGAATTCTTGAGAAAGTATTATCCTGAGAGTGTAAAGGGGAAAAAAGGAAATGGAATTTCTTGAGCTGAAGCAAGGCAATATGTCTGTGGTAGACTACACGACTAAGTTTGTGGAATTAGTTCAGTTTCATCCTCATTATGCGACAGTTACGGCGGAGTTCTCTAAATGCATTAAGTATGAGAATGGCTTGCGTCCTGAGATAAAGCAAGCGGTGGGATACCAAAGAATACAAAGATTTTCGGACTTGACCGAATGTTGTAGGATTTTTGAAGAGGACAGTAGGGCTCGATCTACTCATTATAAGAGTTTGAGTGAGAAGAAAGGCAAGCAGCAAGTAAGGAGTGGACCTTATATGACGCCTATTGATAAGGACAAGTATAAGGGAAACTTTGATAGGAGACTCAGAGGAGGAAGTTCTGGTGCGGTCAAATGTTACAAGTGTAGCGTGATGGGCCACAAATCTTTTGAATGTGGGAAGTCTGTGGAGAAGTGTGTTAATTGTGGAAGTCTTGGACATGCCACTTCTGGTTGTAGAAGGAATGTGGTAAAGTGTTTTAATTATGGGGAAGTTGGTCATATTAGCACCAAGTGTACCAAGCCAAAGCAAGCTCAGTCGGATGGGAAATTATTTGCATTAGCAGGTTTAGACACTACTAATGCGGATCACTTGATTAAAGGTACATGCTTTATTAATAATATGCCTTTAGTTGCTACTATTGATACTAGAGCGACTCATTCGTTCATTTCTCTCGATTGTGCTAAGCGTTTGGATTTGTGTATGGTTTCTTTGAGTGGAGACATGGTTATTGAGACTCCCGCTTCGGGGTCGGTAACTACTTCTTTGGTGTGTGTAAGTTGTTCTTTGACCATGTATGGTAAAGAATTCATTATGGATTTAGGTTTGGACGTGATCTTGGGTATGAACTGGTTGCAATTTAATAGAGTTCATTTAGATTACTATCACAAGTTAGTAAGGTTTCCTTCTTTGGAAGATGATGAAGGTGAGAGTTTTCTATCCACTAAAGAGTTGAAGAAGCTTTTAGCGGACGAAGCTCAGTTGTTCGGCTTGTTTGCATCGTTGTCTGTGGAGAGCAAAGTTGAGCTTGATGTGTTTCCAGTGGTGTGTGATTTTCCAGAAGTATTTCCGGAGGAGATTACGGATGTACCGCCAGAAAGAGAAGTTGAGTTTTCTATTGATCTAGTTCCCGGTACTAGACCGATTTCGATGGCACCGTATTGTATGTCAGGATCAGAGTTGGTAGAACTGAAGGAGCAGTTGAATGATTTGTTGGATAAGAGATTTGTAAGACCAAGTGTTTCTCCTTGGGGTGTGCCGGTATTGTTAGTAAAGAAGAAGGATGGAAGTATGCGGTTATGCATTGATTATCGGCAGTTGAATAAGGTAACGATTAAGAATAAGTATCCGCTTCCAAGAATCGATGATTTGATGGACCAATTGGTTGGAGCGCGTGTTTTTAGCAAGATTGATTTGAGATCGGGTTATCACCAGATTCGAGTTAAGGAGGAGGATATCCCAACGACGGCTTTTAGGACACGGTATGCTCATTACAAATATTCTGTGATGCCATTCAGAGTTTCTAATGCGCCGGGTGTGTTTATGGAATACATGAATCGTATTTTTCATGAGTGTTGCACCCTAAAATTTGACCAACCCATTTCACTTGATTTGTGTTTTCAATTGCATTATTATCTGTATAATAGATCATGTACATAGTTCATCTATTTGCATAGCATAGCATAAGCAAGTCATCCAACAAGGGATCAAGTGCCATTCTTATCTAAAGGAGCACATCAAAAAGGGGTTCTTATTCAAAGTTAACAATTGGGGAGTTGAAGCCTTGAACAGTTAGAAGGTCAGGCAGTGGATCTATCTCCTATCTGAGGGTGTGTTTGAGGATCATCAATGAGACATGAGCTATGAACTGAGGGTATGGAAGGTGTGCTAGCATGGTATGGAAGGTGTGCTAGCATCATGGAGGGCTTAGAGGGTCATTTTGAAGATGAGCCAAGTCATTGGTGTGATTACAAGAGCTACAGTTGAATGCAGTCAACTAGGGTTTCATCTGGGTCAACCCTAGGTTAACTGAGTGATTGAAGAGAATCAAGGCTTAGTGGGAGGATGTGGGATTCATGGATTGATTTGTGGATACAAGTGTGGTGTTGTGCTGAGGAGAAATCAAGAGGAATCAAGAAGAAGAGGAGTTACTAAATTAGGGTTTCAGTGTAAAAACCCTAATTTAGGCTTAACTTCCAAGCCAGATAAGTCAAAATGAAAGTTTCAAATGGATCCTTGGCCAAAATGAAATTTGTATATCTTCTCAATACCTTTAATTTGAGTACTAGAAGTCTTCAAGGAGATTTATAGAACTCAAGTTATGGTTCTTGCAAGTTAGAGGTCATCAGAGGACATTGAAATTTATCTGTGAAACTCACCTGACTTCCAAGCAACTTTTGCCCATCAAGGAGTTTTCGAATGGATTCTTGGACAACATAAGAGTTGTAGATATTGATCTTATATTTAATTTGAGTACTAGAATTCCTCAAGAGGAGTTGTAGAACTCAAGTTATGGTCTTGGCAACTCAGGGGTATTTTGGGAAAGTTGAATTATAAGTCATTTCTCAACATAGGTCAATATCTTCATCTTCCACTCTTCAAATGAAATTTTGCCCAACATGAGATGTTTTACAAATGGGGTTTTTAGGCTAGAAAAGAGATCATGAGGACTTGGAAATTCTTGGAACTCAATGTGGCATAAATGACCAAATAAGGAAGGTTAAAGTTCATTTTCAAGTGACCAAATTTGGGATTTTTTGATCCAAGGCCAAAATACATCATATGACCTATCAAACTGAATGGAAAACACATTTTAAGATCAATGGCATTGTTACTTTTTTGAGTTAAGGCCAGGATTATGGAGCTATGCTCAATTGCTTGCAATGGAAGTAACACATGCCAAATCACATAAGGGATAAGTTGCAAGGCAAGGAGCCATATGCACATCTCATACATCTCATTTGGAGAAAAATTCAAACCAGAACCAAGTGATATAGCAAGCAAAACTCCAACTGATATGGTGATCTCATAAAGGGAAAGTCTCATGACATGAGAATTGCAAATTCTCATTGGATCATTCTAGGTGCTTCCAGAAGTTTCCAACATTGTCTATAAATGATTTAGAGTGGATCAGAATCAGGGGTTGGCCATTGTTGAGAGAGAAAAGAAAGAGTGAGATCAAAAATCCTCCATTGCAATTCACTTTCGAGTTCTTCAATTTCTCCATTGATCTTCCATTTTCTTGATTCTATTCAACTCCATTGATGTTTCTGAGTGTGTACAAATCAAAATCTGAGTGATTACATGTTGAAATCATGTTCTTGATTCTCAATTTCCACACCTGCAACTACAAATCAGTTTCCACGATCCACTCAATTTCAAGAGGATTTGCTGCATACAGAAGCAAGAACACACCACATTGAACGAATCTGGAGACTTACAAGTCTTGATTTGGTGATTTGATCCATCTGTTTCACTCATTTTCTCAGGTTAGTAAATTCCAACCTACAGCTTCATTTAGGTGTAATTAGCATGAATCTTTAGGCTAGATGAGTAGTATGTGGCTAGGAGTAACTTTCTGGAGAGTTTGAAGCTAATTGGTGATAGTTGATATGATGACACATTTTCTGCTTGGATTGATTACATGCTGGATATGGAGTTATTAGCTTAGTGTGATGGTTAGAATTACTCATAGTGAGGTGAGGAAGAGATTGGGCACAACAATTTGGTGATTGGTGAATTTTGAATTTCTGAGCAACTTGGGATTGAAGTCCGTGTTTAGAGCTAGGGTTCATATTAATGGATTTTGAGACCATAACTAGAATCAGAGTGAAAAATGGAGCAAGTCTGGGCTTTGTATTGTTGATTTTGGTTGAGAATTGGAGATTTATGAGAAGCTGCAGATGAGTGTTCATGTATGTTCATCCATGGAAGTTGGCTCCAAAACTCATTCAAATGAGGAAGACGAATACGCAGCCGTTGGATTAGGGTTGGACTCGTTGACTGAAGCCAGATCGTGTGGCTGTGCGCGCATTTCCATTTGTGAAGGATTTGTGCTGAAGAATGAAACTCAGTCGTTTCATTTAAATCCAACCATGGGCTTGAGTCTGATAGTTGTTATCCCCACCCCCATTTCGTGGCCCATTGAGTTTTGAACTGCATCCTTATGCTATCTACACCGTGCATTCGTTTTTTTCTTTTATTGTTTATTTGTTTTTTTGGGCCTAGTGCGTTCTGCTGAATGCACCCCCCCATTTTCTGGGCCCAATATTTCCTGAAATATATGATTGCTGGTGACACCCCCTGCTATATCACTTTAAATCGAATTACTCTTTTCTTTTCATTTGCATTTAATTTACCAAATAATTCATAAAAAATCCAAAAATAATCATTTTGATATGGGGATTTTCACTAGGTTTTAATAATTGTCTGAAGAAAATTGTGAAAAAATAAAAATATCATTTTAAGCATTTTTCTATTTTGGGGTGATTTTTACATTTAATTGCATTTTATTTTCATTTTGTTTGTACATATCATTTGGTAAATTTTGTTTGGTCACTTAAATTCATATTTTGACTCCCTTCTTTTTGTGGTAGTTAGATTAAAACATTAAGTTCCCCCTGGATTTATTCCACATTTTTGTGGATTAATCTTGATTAGTTTTGATTAGAGAATATTAGGGTGATAATTTTAGGGTTTAAACTCAACATAGGTTCATTCTAACATTTTCTTTTGGGGTTTTTAGCATGAATTAGGTTATGGGACATATAGGGTATGTAGGGTAGATATAGAAATCCCCTTAGAATTAATCTTAGAATTTTAAATACTATTTTACTATTTTCAGTATATTTTGCAAATAGAGTGTTTGTTTGGTGTTCCCACTTGGGGTTTATATTTGTCTGTTTGGGTTTCTGGGCTTTTATTTTGGGGTGTGGGCTTGGTTTGGGCTTGTGGAAGCATGAAGAATCAATGGAGAAGATTGAATACAAAGATCAAGGTTGATACATGAAGATTGCTTGGAGGTTGAAGGTGATGATTGAAGACTTAGGAGAAATAGGAGAAAGTAGGAAGAGCTTAGAATAGACAAATTCTTCTGTCAAACATAGAGAGCTTCTTGTGCCTCTATTCCATCCTATGACACAAGGTACCCACAAAGGGTTCCATCTCTCCTTAGGAGGGATGTAGAGGCTGCTTTGATTGGGTAGAATATTGAGGATAACTCTCACTAGATGTGTTAAGATCTTGATGATTTCCCTGGATTATCATTAAGCATCTTAACATCCCAACTTCCTCTATTACTTGATTCTCTCTTGGGAATATCTGTATTGGAGTTAAAAGCCTATTGAGGATGGAGTTCATTGATGATTTTAGAAGAGGAAGCTGGTACCTGTCAAAGCTAGATATCTGTTGAGGATTAAGGTTTTGCTGGTTGGAACTCAGTGCTTATTGAAGCTGGAGATTATTGGAAGATAAGAGCTTAGCTGGAGCTTAAATATCATTGGAAGGAGAAGATAGGATCTTGCCTCAAGTTGTTAACCTTTTGTGTGTATCAACTGTAGCTGCCAGAGCTGGTGCTGCTTGGACTGCTGCTGTAGGAGATGTTGAGCTGTCAGAGCTGGTTTTGGGGTTTTATTTTCTTTGTTGTATTGTTTGTTAGTCTTCCCCTTAGGTTTAAAGTGAAGTTGTTCACTTTGCCTATTGTTTCTTGCTGCATTTCATGCATTTTACTGCTTTACTGTATGTATCTGTTTCTTTTGCCGTTTATCCCCTAGGATCTCTGTTTCTCTCTGCGCAAGAAAGAAATATGATAGACATTAGGCTCTCATCCATGCATGACAACATTAGGGTAGATTTTGATTCCCTTTTCAACCATAGGTTTTAGAGTTGCTGTTTCTCTTCTATCTCAAAAACAATCAAAAACATACAATAAAAGGTTAAACATCAATAAAAAACAGTTCTTGCGTAAAAGACTGTAAACCAATCAAAAGAGTCATTTTTGTCCGCTTGGACCCGTAATCAGGATAAAACCCTTTTCAGAAGGATAAAAAACAATCAAGACAGACTTGTGTCGTACGTGGCCCGAACTACGTTTGCTCTGATCTTTCATGCTGTATGAAAGTACGTAGGCATAGGATGTGATATCCTAGCGAGCAACCTTCCCCTCCTTTCCCGTAGGTAGGCGAACTACGTTGACTCTGATTTCTCGTTCTAGACGGGAATACGTAGGCATAGGGTGCGATACTTTGTCAAGTCATTTTATTTTCTCTTAACCCTTGACCTGTAGAATAGATAGAATAACAATCCGTACTAGAAAACAAGCGTGGATCCCGTCGAGTACGACGGACGTGAGGGGTGCTAATACCTTCCCCTTGCGTAACCGACTCCCGAATCCAGGATTTGGTTGCGACGACCATTCCTTTCCCGTCTTTGCGGTAGGTTTACTTCGAGCGTTTCCTTTCCCTCCTTTGGGATAAATAACGCACGGTGGAGACTCTTCTGTTCAGCCGGCGCCGATTTTCACAGTAGCGACAGCTGGCGACTCTGCTGGGGACTCCAACGGTTCCCTACGCGAGTCAATCCTAGCGCTTGTTTTCCCGTCAGGGGTGTTGTATGGATTTACTATTCTGTCTTTACTTTCCGCAATGTTATTACTAGCCTTATATTATCATTGCTGCTGTGGGTAGGGGTAATTTGTTGAGAGATAAGCCAAACCCAGGCTTGAGTACACATATAGATTTAGAGAGAGAGAGTAGTGGTTAGCCTGCTTGCTTAGCATGCACCAGCTAGCCGCGAAATCTCACTCGGGCGAGATTCTCTTTGATGCTTCTTGCCTGGCCCTTAGGGCTCGACAAGTTGTCTGACCCGAGGATTGTCGACTCTGGGAACCTATCAATTGGGATTCAACTAAGTGAGGCCGCTTCAAGGGATGATGATGCCACACCTTCTGGGTATCGTATCATCGCTCTTGAAAGTCTGTGACGTTGAACCCGCATAGGATGCCGTACCTCGTCTGCGAGTTAAGTACACACCTGTGAGGGGTAGGAGGGTCTGTTTGCAGGAAACCTTTGACCTCAGAATACCTGGTTTATCTCTATCAGTGAGATGTGGTTACAGGGTTCTTTTGAGTGGTTGGTTTGGTTTGAGATGAAGGTTGGATGGTTCTCAGGCTTCAGTACAGAGCAGCCTAGTCTATCAGCATTACACTTGGTCCATTGTTTGCATATGCATGTGCATTTTCATGATTGCATTTCATTAACATGTATTTATGTTGCAGGTGATCATTCCCCTCTGATTCTAGGATATCTTCTAGCCAGGCATGGAGTCCCTGAAGAAGACGTTTGCTTACAGGTTGCATTCACCAGACATCAGTTCATTATTGGGTTTAGTTGCTTTGGCAGATGAGAGTGTGAGGGCTGGGTTCAGAGCATCCTATGGGAGACTGCTTAGCTTGTTGTACACACCTTCAGCTTTCGAGACTACTGGGGTGTATACTTTGATGCAGTTTTATGAGCCGCAGCTGAGATGTTTCTTATTTCCAGACTACATTATGGCACCCACTTTGGAGGAGTATTATGTTATGTTGGGTATTCCCGTGCTAGACCAGATGCCCTTTCTACATGTTGATACTGAGCCTGAGTTAGCTACACTCACAGAGATTGTCAGTTTGGACGCTTCTGAGTTTCCAGGAGGCTTGGTCAAGCTGAATGGAGCTTATGGTTTTCACTTGTCTGTCCTAGTTGAGAAGGCTACACAGTGCGCGAAGAATGGGTGTTGGGTTGCCTTTAGCGCTATTCTGGCTGTCTGCATCTACGGGATTGTCTTGTTTCCTAATGTACCAGACTTTGTTGACTCGGATGCCTTCTTGATTCTCGCCTCGAAGAATCCAGTCCCTACTCTCTTGGGCGATGTTTATCATTCTATTCACTACAAGAATGAGAAACGTCGTGGCAAGAATGTTTCCTGCTGTCTTCCTCTCTTGTACAGGTGGTTCCAGAGGCACCTTCCGAAGACTGGGCCGTTTGTTGATACCGTTGATACTTTGGATTGGCCGTCCCGATTGATGGGGCTATCTGCTGAGAATATCATTTGGTTTGATCGGGGTATGCTTGGTACTGACATTATATATAGTTGCAGTGGCTTTCCGAATGTTCCCCTGATTGGACGAAAAGGCTGTATCAACTATAATCCTTCATTGTTGGTGTGACAGTTCGGTTACGCTTTGAAGGCCGCCCCTATTGAGAAGGTGATACAGGAATCTCTGTATCTCACGAGCTCATTAGACGAGGTTGTTTTGACCAGATTAAGGCATGCATGGGCTAGCATCCATAGGAGGGGGAAGGCTTTGCTCGGTAAGAGCAACAACATAGCTTATGATCCTTATGTGGCATGGGTCCGTGAGAGAGCTAGTACTTCTTTGATGCCTTATCCTGCTATGGAACCACTGTATCTTCCATTGAGGTACCTCCTACAGAAGAGAGTGAGAAATATAACAAGTTGTTGGCTGCAAATGAGGAATTGAAGAAAGCTAACGAGGAGTTAGAGAAGTAGATCTTCCAGTTACGACGAGAGAAGAAGGAAGCCACCTTCACTGTGAAGGAACAAACCGAATTGATTAACAGGTTGGGATCAGAGCTGACAGAAGCAACCGAAAAGAAAGAAAAAGTGGGGATAGCCTTGAACGGTGTGAGCAAGGTGCTTACTTCCAAGAAGGAACTTCTAAGCAAAGCTTATGCTCGTATCAGCAAGTGGGAAGCTTTGTGGAATGCCACGCTTACCAAGCGGAAAGAGCGCGAAGAAGAACTGAAAATGCAGATTGCCACGCTGGAGGCACAGGTTAAAGCCCAGGAAGCAAAGATTGCTGAAGTGACATCCCTTAGGAGTACTGCTAGTCTCAGAGTAAGTGACAGTGACGAGAAGTCGAGAGGTTACGAGGAGAAGGTCGGTTCCAAGAGGTACAGATCTGACGAGAGTTCGAGCAAAGGAGCTTCCCGGGACGATGCCGCGAAACTGAGATCCACTACCGAGCGGCATGCTTTACTGATTCAGGAGTTGATCTCCCGACTAGGGCACTCGGAGACGATGAGGATATTGGAGGACGTCCGAGAACGCCATTTGGCCTGATATATCTTTGCCTTACCTTTGTTATTTGTACTTATATTTGGGCCATCGCCAGACTTGTTGGCCGAGGTCTCTTCGGTTGTATTCAGTTGAACTCTTGTACCCAGCCTCCTGGCATTTGTTATATATGAGGATTTTCTGGTTTATTGCTTGCTGGATAGGGACTCCATTGCCGTAATGGCTTTCTCTCCGGAACTAGAATCGGGGGAATATAACCTGTAGCATATTTACACAATTGCATTTGCATTCATATTGCATTCACCAGGTAATTATTGAACTGTATCTCATTTCCTGCATCTCTTCAGGTTCTTCCAGGATTGAAAGGCAACGCCCGCACCGATACTCTACTTGTACCAACTGCAAAAGAGTTATGGATCAGATGCAGAGCGAGATGCAGGAGATGCGTGAGAAGCTGGCGCTGTTCATGCAAACGATGGAGACAATTGTGAAAGGGCAGGAAAACTTGAAAACTTTGGTACAACCATTACTGACGAGAAATGTAGGGAATGGAAACGAAGACCACAATTTTGTACGTGTTGACACCATTCATGGGGATGATACTCCTACACCAGTAGCTCCACCTGTGGTGAATATACCTGCCGCGAATGTGAACAATGGCGCTGGCGCCGGGAATGGTAATACAGGAATCGGTAATGAGACTGTCATTAACAACGTTGGATTCGAAGGCGCTAATATGGGCGGTGATAATAATGGAGGTAATGGATTTGGTAACAACGGATTTGGCTATAACGACCAGGGGTTTGATTATGCTAACCAGGATGGGAAGTTTGGCTTCAATGCTCAGGGTTTCGGACATGATGGATTTGGTAATGCCAATAAGGGCTATGGTGAATTCGGTAACGGAAATGGTGCTGGAATGATGTCTTTTGGACCTGCCGGGGCCGCTCAAGGGTATGGTAACAGGGGACGGGGCCCTGTGATGAATCAGACTAGATTTGGTCGCAACAATGGGTATGGAAATGAGAATGTTAATTGGATGGAAGACCAACAAGAAGATGCTTTCTCTGGTAGAGGTTTTGAAGGTCCTGTAGACAACACTCAGTGAATCAAGATGCTCGAGGAGCAGATGAAAGGGGTTGTGAATCAGAGTGCTTCCGGTTTGGATATGACCACGATGGGACTGGTGCCTGGTCTGCGGGTACCGTTGAAATTTAAGGCTCCCACCTTTGATAAATATAAGGGAGATATCTTCCCCAAGGTACATGTGCGCTCATACTACAGACGGATGTCCGCTTACTCGAACGATGAGAGAATGCTGATGCATTTCTTTCAAGACAGCTTGTCTGATCCTTCCCTTGAATGGTACATGGGGTTGGAGCCTACTCAGATAAAGACATGGAAGCAACTGGCTGAAGCGTTTGTGACTCATTACAAGTATAACAGTGACCTGGCACCGAACATGGTCCAGCTGCAGGGGTTGTCACAGAAGAAAGATGAGAGTTTCAAAGAATATGCGCAGAGATGGCGCGACATGGCTGCGAGGTTTCATCCTCCTATGGTTGAGAAGAAGATGAATGATATGTTCATAGGAACGTTCACACGGCCTATTTTACGATAAGATGTTTCCTGCTTCCTTGGGCAGTTTCTCGGATCTAATCTTGATGGGCGAGAAGATTGAAAGTAATATTAAAATGGGAAGATTCCAAGCTGGGGAGTCTACTTCGTCGGGAGGTAATAGAAAGGCATTTGGTGGTCGTCGTCAAGGTGATTCTAGCGCAGTGTTTGGCGGACGGGGCAGAGGCCGAGGAAGACACCAGTATAATCAGCCGCAGCAGATAGCGAGTGTCACGATTCCGATCCCTCACTAGAGACAACAACAACAACCACCGCAACAATAGCAGCAGCAGGGGCAGAATGCTGGCCAAAGAAGATTCCCGAATGCGAAGCCGAAAAGGGTGTTTGAAGCGCCTCATTCCACGTACGCGGAACTTTTTCAGACACTGTTGGGGCTGAATTTAGTTGAAAAGAGGACCTTGGCGCCGCCCACGGGACCAACCCTTCCTTATGGGTATGATGTTAACAAGCACTGTGACTTCCACTCCGGGGCTCCCGGGCATGACATAGAGGCCTGTCATGCGTTTAAACATAAGGTTCAAGATCTACTAGATAGCAAGGCCATAAATTTTGGACGAGCAGGTCCGAATATAGTACAGCAGCCAATGCCCAACCATGGGGCAAATGCTATTTTGACTGAGGAGGGTTTGAATCTGATCATGAATGTTGATGAACTGAAAACACCGTTGTGTGAGGTAAAGAGCAGGTTATTGAAAGGAGGTGTGTATCCGGGCTGCGATGAGTTTTGTCTAGAATATTGGACCCAGGCTGGGGGTTGCGCTGAATTGAAGAAAGGTATTCAGACCTTGATAGATGAAGGCACGTTGCAATTCGACAGAACGGCAGTTGAGAAACCTGCAGAAGTATTAGCTGATGAGCAAAGTGATGTTGCTACGGTGTCAATTCCCCGAAAAACGATAACTATAACGGCGCCAGCCAGGCGGCCGACAATCACTATTACAAAGGCAGGACCAATCCCTTATGAGAGCACTAAGGCAGTACCATGGACTTATGGGCTGGAAGCATATTGTGATGGGGAGAAACTTGATATCAGTAAACAGCCAGCTGGGGTTGTGGACAATGTCGTCGGGACTGGAGGGATGATAAGGAGCGGGAGAATTTTTATATCGCCTAAGGTAGAGGCTGAACGATTGGCAAAAGGTAAAGGTAAAGTGAATAAGGATGTTCCTGTGCAGAGGAATGAAAAAGAAACGTCACTAAAGGATGTAGAAGAATTTATGCGTCTTATCCGTAAGAGTGACTATAAGATTGTTGAGCACCTTCAACAAACGCCGTCGAAGATATCCATACTGTCGCTGTTATTATGTTCCGAAGCCCATAGGAATGCGCTATTGAAAATTCTGGACACGTCGTTTGTACCCCAAGATGTTTCTGTGAATCAGTTGGAGGGGGTGATGGCGCACGTGAATGCAGGCCATAGTTTGGGATTTACGGATCTTGATTTGACCCCGAGGGGAAGAGTGCATAATATGGCGTTGCATGTCTCAGTTGAATGCAGGGGCGCAGTCATGTCCCACGTGCTGGTAGATACCAGGTCTTCCTTGAATGTGCTGCCGAAGAAAGCAATGATGAAGTTAGACATCAGGGGGATCATTTGTATGCCTAGTGACTTGGTGGTCAGGGCATTTGATGGTACGCGAAGGTCAGTCTTTGGATCCATAACTTTGCCTCTGCAGGTGGGGCCGGAGATTTTTGAAACTGAATTCTACATTATGGACATCCAGCCAGCATATAGCTGTCTTCTTGGACGACCATGGATCCATGGTGTTGGGGCAGTCACGTCTACCTTACACCAAAAGCTGAAGTACATGGTAGGGGACAGTGTGGTCACAGTTTGTGGAGAGGAGGATATATTGGTCAGCCATTTGTCGTCATTCAAGTACGTGGAAGTAGACGGCGAGATTCATGAAACCCCCTGTCAAGCCTTTGAGGGGTTGCGCATCAAGGACAAAGTTCTCGGGCCGAGTAAAGCATCAGAGGTGGCAGTGTCGTCATACAAAGAGGCTCAGGCTCTAGTGAAGACTGGTGAGACCAAGGGCTGGGGCAAGGTTCTGGATATTCCCGTGAAAATGGACAGATTTGGGTTGGGATATCAACCTTCATCATCAACACCTACTGTAGGGGCACCTCGTTTCAAAGGACCAATAATAATTACGGCTAGTGGGGTATATCACGAGGCCGTTAACGCTGTTTCAGATTCCAAAGAAGGAGACAGCGACTGCGACATGGACGTCTGGATTCAGCCGAGCGTGCTAGGACAAGGGCTTTGCAATTGGTCTATTCAGGAGACTGTTCCTGTGACAACTAAACAGTAATACTTTGTTTTCTTAATTGTTGAACAATCTGGTGTCCTACCCAGGGCATCGTGATTTTGCTTAGGGTCGTTCTGTTATGTACATTGCACTGTTTAATCGTTAAATAAAAGGCGTTTTTCATGTACAAATATTGTGATCTCTGTTTTTCCTGTTTTTATTTTTTACAATAAAATGGCAACGTGGTTATTCGCTTTGTATGTGTTTTAAAGCAGTTAACCATTTCCTTTGCAGGATTACTATTTCAGATGACATCTATGAACCGCCTATGACTCACTTCGACTTTGAGCACCCGGTATTTCAGACCGAAGAAGAGATTGTTGAAGATGGCGACGTTCCAGAAGAGTTGTCTTAGTTGGTAAAACAAGAAGAACAAATCATTCTGCCTCATGAGGAAGTCATTGAGATCGTCAATCTGGGGTCGGAAGGGGTTGAAAGGAACATCCGTATAGGGGCCGCGCTGCAGAGAGACGTCAAGCGAAGACTGGTTGAAATGCTCAAAGAGTACATCAATATTTTTTCTTGGTCGTATGAGGATATGCCTGGGCTGGATACGGATATGGTTGTGCACCGTCTTCCGCTAAAAGAAGAATGCTCGCCGGTTAAGCAGAAGCTCCGAAGAATTAGACCGGACATGGCTGTGAAGATTAAGGAGGAAGTTCAAAAGCAGTGGGATGCTGGTTTCCTAGCTGTTACAAAATATCCTTCATGGGTCGCTAATATTGTGCCAGTGCCAAAGAAAGACGGTAAAGTGAGAATGTGCGTAGATTACCGTGATCTAAACAGAGCGAGCCCGAAAGACGATTTTCCACTTCCTCACATCGATGTGCTGGTTGATAACACCGCTCAATTCTCTGTATTCTCCTTCATGGATGGCTTCTCAGGCTATAATCAGATTAAAATGGTGCCAGAAGACATGAAGAAGACTACCTTCATCACTCCCTGGGGAACATTTTGTTACAAAGTGATGCCCTTCGGATTGAAGAATGCTGGGGCAACGTATCAGCGTGCAATGACGACTCTCTTTCATGACATGATGCATAAAGAGATCGAAGTTTATGTTGATGATATGATTGCCAAATCCCAGACGGAGGAAGAACATTTGGTGAATCTGCTAAAATTATTCAAGAGGCTTAGGAAGTTCAGGCTGAGACTGAACCCTAACAAGTGCACCTTTGGGGTGAGATCGGGTAAGCTGCTGGGGTTTATCGTGAGCGAAAGAGGAATAGAGGTTGATCCTGCGAAAATAAAAGCAATACAAGAAATGCCGACGCCTAAAACAGAAAAAGAGGTGCGCGGGTTTTTAGGGAGGTTGAACTACATCGCTCGGTTCATATCTCACCTAACAGCTACGTGTGAGCCGTTATTCAAGTTGTTGAAAAAAGACCAGGCTATAACATGGAATGAAAATTGTCAAAAGGCGTTCGATAAAATAAAACAGTATTTGCAGGAGCCTCCTATCTTGATACCTCCAGTGGCAGGGAGACCCTTGATTATGTATTTGACGGTTCTTTAGGGGAGTATGGGTTGTGTTCTCGGTCAACATGACGAGACAGGGCGTAAAGAGCATGCGATATACTACCTGAGTAAGAAGTTTACTGACTGTGAATCTCGATACTCAATGCTCGAAAAAACTTGTTGTGCGCTAGCCTGGGCCGCCAAGCGTTTGAGGCAGTACATGCTAAATCATACAACTATGCTCATCTCAAAGATGGATCCTATCAAATACGTATTTGAAAAGCAGGCACTATCTGGGAGAATTGCCCGTTGGCAGATGGTTTTGACCGAATACGACATCCAGTATGTTTCACAGAAGGCTATAAAGGGGAGCGTGTTATCAGAATATCTTGCTGAGCATCCTATTGAGGACTACTAACCGATGAGGTTTGATTTTCCTGACGAGGATATCATGTACCTGAAGATGAAAGATTGGGAAGAACCGTTGTCGGATGAAGGGCCAAAGACAGATTCCAAGTGGCAGTTGATCTTTGACGGAGCTGTAAACTCCTACGGTAGCGGAATAGGGGCAATCATCACTACTCCACATGGGTCGTACATCCCATTTACTTCTCGATTGACCTTTCCGGTTACCAATAATGAAGCCGAATACGAAGCTTGCATCATGGGGCTTGAGGAAGCCATTGATTTGCGAATCAAAAATCTGGATGTATACGGAGACTCAGCTCTGGAGGTGAATCAAATAAAAGGAGAATGGGAGACACGTCAGCCCAATTTGATACCGTACATGAATTATGCAAGGAGATTGTTGCCTTTCTTTGACAAGGTTGAATTACATCATGTGCCGCAAGCAGAAAATCAGATGGCTGACGCCCTGGCCACATTGTCTTCCATGTATAAAGTCAACTTCTGGAATGAGGCTCCCAGAATTGTTATCTCTCGGCTTGACAGACCCGCCTTCGTATTTGCCATTGACGAAGCATCTGATGATAAACCCTGGTATTTTGACATCCAGAATTTCCTGAAGAACAAGGAGTATCCGGCTGGGGCATCCAGTCGCGATCAGAAGACTCTTAGGAGATTGGCTGGTAATTTCTATCTGAATCCGGACGGTGTCCTATACAAAAGGAATCATGACTTGGTGTTGCTACACTGTGTAGACGAGAAAGAGGCGAAGTTGCTCATGGAGGAAATACACGAGGGTACCTTTGGTACACATGCTGGTGGGCATGCTATGACCAGAAAGCTGCTGCGGGCAGGTTATTACTGGCTAACTATGGAAACTAACTGTTTCAAGTTTGCGAAAAGGTGTCATAAGTGCCAAATCTATGTGGATAAGATCCATGTGCCTCCGAGTCCTCTGAACGTGATGTCGTCATCGTGGTCATTCTCGATGTGGGGAATTGATATGATTGGAAAGATCGAGCCGACAACATCTAATGGACACCGGTTCATTTTGGTAGCAATTGATTATTTTACCAAATGGGTGGAAGCGGCATCATATGCTAATGTGACCAAGCAGGTGGTAGCCAAGTTTATCAAACGAGATATCATTTGCAGATATGGAATCCCTGAGCGGATTATTACCGATAATGGTTCGAACTTAAATAACAAAATGATGAAGGAGCTGTGTCAGAGTTTTAAGATCGAACATCACAACTCTTCTCCTTACCGACCCAAGATGAATGGCGCTATTGAAGCGGCCAATAAGAACATAAAGAAGATTGTTCAGAAGATGGTGATGACCTATAAGGACTGGCATGAGATGCTACCTTTCGCTTTGCACGGTTATCGTACGACGGTACGCACATCAACCGGGGTAACCCCGTTCTCGTTGGTATACGGAATGGAAGCAGTGTTACCACTGGAAGTTGAGATTCCTTCCCTAAGGGTATTACAAGATGTCCAACTCGACGAGGCAGAATGGGTGAGAGACAGGTTGAATCAGCTGAGTTTAATGAATGAGAAGAGGCTAGCTTCTCTAGCATACGGTCGTTTGTACCAGATCCGAATGAAGAAAGCGTATGATAAGAAGATACATCCTCGGAGCTTTCAGACGGGCGACCTTGTGCTAAAGAGGATCCTCCCGCCGCAGGCAGATCACAGGGGCAAGTGGACCCCTAACTACGAGGGGCCATATGTTGTCAGAAAAGTCTTTTTAGGAGGAGCTTTATTGTTGTCCACCATGGACGGTGAAGACTTTACGTCGCCTGTGAATTCGGACGCAGTTAAAAAATACTTTGCTTGAAATTGACCCGCTGGACAGAAAAAAGAGAGTCCAGGCAAAAATGGGGCATCCTGGCGAACCAAAAACAGAATAAAAGGTTCGGGCAAAAATTAGGGATAAAATCGAAAAGATGTACACCCGCGAAGTTGAAAACCTACACTGGGCGACTTCAGCAAAAAAGGGTATCCCGGTGAAATGAAAACCCGCAAAGGGCGGTTCACGCAAAAGTTAGGGATTTGAAAAGCAAATGACCGTGGTCCGAATTTGATGTTGCATTGCTTGGTGGCTGGGAGAATACTTTAGGGATTCGATTATCAGATACAACCTCGTCGAAGTTTGAATACCGGGAAAGCGCCAGAGTCAGGCGAGTCATAGGAGGATCAGCTCATGATGTTTGTTTGCATCACGTTGCCGACATATGTGCAAATTTGATTTGTCACTGTATTTATGCTTCCTGTGCATACTTGTATATTTGTTGTGTGTAACTTCCTCTTTTCAGGAGTTACATCCAGTGTACAAAACTCTGCCCATTCAGGGGCCCAATTAATAAAACATCTTATTCAGTATTTGATGCTTGTTTTTTATTGTTTTGTATGGGAAAAGCGTCAATGTTTCGATAAAACTAGCAGTTGCATAACGTTGCTGGCCCTTGCCAATAATTGCTAAAACTTCGAATTGACTGAAAATGATGTCACTAATGCTAACTTGAATAGATTTGGTTGTATAGACTTGTCTTGTCTCGTTTGTGGTATTGCAGGTTTCTTGCCCATATGAGGTGGACGATCAGAAGATTGCAGTCCTAACCAGAGGCTCGTGACGAAAAGACCTGATCCTTATACGAGATGAATCCCCACGCAGGTCACACTTCATTTCCCGAAGCTAAGATGACAATGTTCTTTACTGAAGGAAGGCCAATTTCCCCAGCTAGTCGCAGCTTATCCCAAAGGTTATTCTCCAGCAGGTCAAGATTGATGCTCGCCGCAGGATGTCTGTCCTCAGTCCCGAGTATGTAAACTGTAGCCAGATGGTTTACTCTTCCCAGCAGGGTCGTTTACCCTTAGCAGAATTTGATAACTCCAAGATACGTAAGCTGTATTCAGACATCGGTGGCTCTCCAAAAGGACTCCCTATCCTCAGCGGAGTCGTTTAGCTTTCAGAGAGTTGTAAACTGTGTTCAGACAGTTATTCTCCCCAGTAGGGTTGTTCATTCTCCCCAGCGGAGTCGGTTAATATTTCCCAAGAGAGCCGTTTCTTCCCCAGCGGAATGTTCTCTCCCCAGCAGGTGTTATTCTTTCCTCCCAGTGGAAATCGAAGTTTTAAAGCTCTCCCCGGCAGAGTTTGTTGTATGTCCTGGCATTTATTTTGCCGGAATACTTGGTGGCAACCGTTCCTTCACCAGCAGGGTGGTATTTGTCCTCAACATCCGTGATGAAGCGAGCTTATCAGAGTTGTTCCCAGCCGCCTGCACCTGCATTTGCATTTGCATGCATTATCATGTTTGCATCCATCTGAAAAACGCGTAGCATTTCCATACTGTATGAAGCCTTGCGCTATTGTCAAACATGTGCATGTTGAAACATAAGTCAGGTTGGTTAACCTTTCGATTTCAGGAATGCTTCTCAACAGGAGTATGGAGTTCTAAAAGCTCAGGGGTCTTTTCAGATAATCAAAGTCTTGACATGAGACGTATGATGATGCGATTCAGTTTATCATCATCCCCACAGAGTTACTGGTGGAGGTTTTCTCGTGTCCGATCAGTGGACTGTTTTGTCAAGTTTGTTGCTGCAGTAGAATCTCAGGGTTCCATGAATCAAAACTTCAGAAGTGGTCGCTTGTTGTCAGAACGGGTGTCGGTCATTGGTTTTTAGAATATCCCTAGCTATGTTGATAGGATTTGTTCGTGTTGACAAATTACTCTCTCCGTGATGACGGAATATGGAGTCCTGTTGAGGACGAAGTTTGATTTCTCCGTGTTGACGGAATATGGGGTCCTGATGAGGACAATTTATGCCTATGATGATAGGATTTATTCGTGTTGACGAATTACTTCTCCATGATGATGGAATATGGGATCCTGATGAGGACAATTTATGCCTATGATGATAGGATTTATTCGTGTTGACGAATTACTTCTCCATGATGATGGAATACGGAGTCCTGATGAGGACAATTTAGGCCTATGATGATAGGATTTATTCGTGTTGACAAATTACTTCTCCATGATGATGGAATATGGAGTCCTGTTGAGGACAAAGTTTGATTTCTCCGGGTTAATGGAACATGGGGTCCTGATGAGGACGAGGTTCCTCCGTGTTGACGAAATGTGGCGTCCTGATGAGGATAATTTACGCCTATGTTGATAGGTTTTATTCGTATTGAGGAATTTTTTCTCTCCGTGTTGACGGAATGCGCGTCCTGATGAGGACAAGGTATGATTAGGTGGATAGGATTTCTTCGTGTTGTCGAAATATGAGTTCAGAGATGTACAAGAATGGTACTCCTATGATGATAGGATTTATTCATGTTGATGAATCTATTTCCCTTGTGTTGACGAAACGTGAGTCCTGACGTGGACAAGCTATGTTAATGGGAGTTCTTGTGGTGATAAGACGTAAATAAGAACTTTATTACCCATGCTGATAGGATTTCCTTGTGTTGACGAAATGCAGATAGCCCATTCCCAGTGGAGTCGACCAGTCTTATTTCTCCGTGTTGATGGAATATGGGGTCCTGATGAGAGCAAATTTTATTCCTATGATGATAAGATTTCCTCGTGATGACAAATTTATGGCTTTTCGTGTTGACAAAATTAAGGGCAATCGTGAATAAGTTTTTCCTGTGATGACGAGATCTTTACTCGTGTGAATGAATTTGTTTCTCTTCTTGTGTTGACAAGGTTAGTCCGGTGGCGGGCATAGGTGTTTTTTGCAAAGATAGTTCAGTACCCGTGGTGTTACATGGGTGGTGATAGGCAAAATCAGAGTTATTCTCCGACGAATGATCAGTTGCTACCGTAACAAGCAGGTTCACTCATCGAATGTCGTTCCCCAAGCAGTGGCGCAGTTTATTTCTGCGGTTGGCAAATTTCAGGGTTTCTTTGGTATTCAACCGTCTCGTACCTCGAATGTTTGAAGGTCGTCCGCTCTTCACCCATTCGGGTCCAAGCCGCTTGAATAGGGGCAGCTGTTGCACCCTAAAATTTGACCAACCCATTTCACTTGATTTTTGTTTTCAATTGCATTATTATCTGCATAATAGATCATGTATATAGTTCATCCATTTACATAGCATAGCATAAGCAAGTCATCCAGAAAGGGATCAAGTGTCATTCTTATCTAAAGGAGCACATCAAAAAGGGGTTCTTATTCAAATTTAACAACTCGGGAGTTGAAGCCTTGAACAATTAGAAGGTCAGGCAGTGGATCTATCTCCTATCTGGGGGTGTGTTTGAGGATCATCAATGAGACATGAGCTATGAACTGAGGGTATGGAAGGTGTGCTAGCATCATGGAGGGCTTAGAAGGTCATTTTGAATATGAGCCAAGTCATTGGTGTGATTACAAGAGCTACAGTTGAATGCAGTCAACCTGGGTTTCATCTGGGTGAACCCTAGGTCAACTGAGTGATTGAAGAGAATCAAGGCTTAGTGGGAGGATGTGGGATTCATGGATTGATGTGTGGATACAAGTGTGGTGTTGTGCTGAGGAGAAATCAAGAGGAATCAAGAAGAAGAGGAGTTACTAAATTAGGGTTTCAGTGTAAAAACCCTAATTTAGGCTTAACTTCCAAGCCAGATAAGTCAAAATGCAAGTTTCAAATGGATCCTTGGCCAACATGAAATTTTTATATCTTCTCAATACCTTTAATTTGAGTACTATAAGTCTTCAAGGAGATTTATAGAACTCAAGTTATGGTTCTTGCAAGTTAGAGGTCATCAGAGGACATTGAGATTTATCTGTGAAAGTCACCTGACTTCCAAGCAACCTTTGCCCATCAAGGAGTTTTCAAATGGATTCTTGGCCAACATAAGAGTTGTAGATCTTGAGCTTAGATTTAATTTGAGTACTAGAAGTCCTCAATAGGAGTTGTAGAACTCAAGTTATGGTCTTGGCAACTCAGGGGTATTTTGGGAAAGTTGAATTATAAGTCATTTCTCAACATAGGTCAATATCTTCATCTTCCACTCTTCAAATGAAATTTTTCCCAACATGAGATGTGTTCCAAATGGGGTTTTTAGGCTAAAAAAGAGGTCATGAGGACTTGGAAATGCTTGGAACTCAAAGTGGCATAAATGACCAAATAAGGAAGGTTAAAGTTCATTTTCAAGTGACCAAATTTGGGATTTTTTGATCCAAGGCCAAAATACATCATATGACCTATCAAACTGAATGGAAAACACATTTTAAGATCAATGGCATTGTTACTTTTTTGAGTTAAGGCCAGGATTATGGAGCTATGCTCAATTGCTTGCAATGGAAGTAACACATGCCAAATCACATAAGGGATAAGTTGCAAGGCAATGAGCCATATGCACATCTCATACATCTCATTTGGAGAGAAATTCAAACCAGAACCAAGTGATATAGCAAGCAAAACTCCAACTGATATGGTGATCTCATAAAGGGAAAGTCTCATGACATGAGAATTGCAAATTCTCATTGGATCATTCTAGGTGCTTCCAGAGGTTTCCAACATTGTCTATAAATGATTTAGAGTGGATCAGAATCAGGGGTTGGCCATTGTTGAGAGAGAAAAGAAAGAGTGAGATAAAAAATCCTCCATTGCAATTCACTTTCGAGTTCTTCAATTTCTCCATTGATCTTCCATTTTCTTAATTCTATTCAACTCCATTGATGTTTCTGAGTGTGTACAAATCAAAATCTGAGTGATTACATGTTGAAATCGTGTTCTTGATTCTCATTTTCCACACATGCAACTACAAATCAGTTTCCACGATCCAGTCAATTTCAAGAGGATTTGCTGCATACAGAAGCAAGAACACACCACACTGAACGAATCTAGAGACTTACAAGGCTTGATTTGGTGATTTGATCCATATGTTTCACTCATTTTCTCAGGTTAGTAAATTCCAACCTACAACTTCATTTAGGTGTAATTAGCATGAATCTTTAGGCTAGATGAGTAGTATGTGGCTAGGAGTAACTTTTTGGAGAGTTTGAAGCTAATTGGTGATAGTTGATATGATGACACATTTTCTGCTTGGATTGATTACATGCTGGATATGGAGTTATTAGCTTAGTGTGATGGTTAGAATTACTCATAGTGAGGTGAGGAAGAGATTGGGCACAACAATTTGGTGATTGGTGAATTTTGAATTTCTGAGCAACTTGGGATTGAAGTTCGTGTTTAAAGCTAGGGTTCATATTAATGGATTTTGAGACCATAACTAGAATCAGAGTGAAAAATGGAGCAAGTATGGGCTTTGTATTGTTGATTTTGGTTGAGAATTAGAGATTTATGAGAAGCTGCAGATGAGTGTTCATGTATGTTCATCCATGGAAGTTGGCTCCAAAACTCATTCAAATGAGGAAGACGAATCCGCAGCCGTTGGATTAGGGTTGGACTCGTTGACTGAAGCCAGATCGTGTGGCTGTGCACGCGTTTCCATTTGTGAAGGATTTGTGCTGAAGAATGAAACTCAGTCGTTTCATTTAAATCCAACCATGGGCTTGAGTCTGATAGTTGTTATCCCCACCCCCATTTCGTGGCCCATTGAGTTTTGAACTGCATCCTTATGCTATCTACACCGCGCATTCATTTTTTTCTTTTATTGTTTATTTGTTTTTTTGGGCCTAGTGCGTTCTGCTGAACGCACCCCCCATTTTCTGGGCCCAATATTTCCTGAAATATATGATTGCTGGTGACACCCCCTGCTATATCACTTTAAATTGAATTACTCTTTTCTTTTCATTTGCATTTAATTTACCAAATAATTCATAAAAAATCCAAAAATAATCATTTTGATATGGGGATTTTTGCTACGTTTTAAGAATTGTCTGAAGAAAATTGTGAAAAAATAAAAATATCATTTTAAGCATTTTTCTATTTTGGGGTGATTTTTACATTTAATTGCATTTTATTTTCATCTTGTTTGTACATATCATTTGGTAAATTTTGTTTGGTCACTTAAATTCATATTTTGACTCCCTTCTTTTTGTGGTAGTTAGATTAAAACATTAAGTTCCCCCTGGATTTATTCCACATTTTTGTGGATTAATCTTGATTAGTTTTGATTAGAGAACATTAGGGTGATAATTTTAGGGTTTAAACTCAACATAGGTGCATTCTAACATTTTCTTTTGGGGTTTTTAGCATGAATTAGGTTATGGGACATATAGGGTATGTAGGGTAGATATAGAAATCCCCTTAGAATTAATCTTAGAATTTTAAATACTATTTTACTATTTTCAGTATATTTTGCAAATAGAGTGTGTTTGGTGTTCCCACTTGGGGTTTATGTTTGTCTGTTTGGGTTTCTGGGCTTTTATTTTGGGGTGTGGGCTTGGTTTGGGCTTGTGGAAGCATGTAGAATCAATGGAGAAGATTGAATACAAAGATCAAGGTTGATACATGAAGATTGCTTGGAGGTTAAAGGTGATGATTGAAGACTTAGGAGAAATAGGAGAAAGTAGGAAGAGCTTAGAATAGACAAATTCTTCTGTCAAACATAGAGAGCTTCTTGTGCCTCTATTCCATCCTATGACACAAGGTCCCCACAAAGGGTTCCATCTCTCCTTAGGAGGGATGTAGAGCCTGCTTTGATTGGGTAGAATCTTGAGGATAACTCTCACTAGATGTGTTAAGATCTTGATGATTTCCCTGGGTTATCGTTAAGCATCTTAACATCCCAACTTCCTCTATTACTTGATTCTCTCTTGGGAATGTCTGCATTGGAGTTAAAAGCCTATTGAGGATGGAGTTCATTGATGATTTTAGAAGAGGAAGCTGGTACCTGTCAAAGCTAGATATCTGTTGAGGGTTAAGGTTTTGCTGGTTGGAACTCAGTGCTTATTGAAGCTGGAGATTATTGGAAGATAAGAGCTTAGCTGGAGCTTAAATATCATTGGATGGAGAAGATAGGATCTTGCCTCAAGTTGTTAACCTTTTGCTGTGTATCAACTGTAGCTGCCAGAGCTGGTGCTGCTTGGACTGCTGCTGTAGGAGCTGTTGAGCTGTCAGAGCTGGTTTTGGGGTTTTATTTTCTTTGTTGTATTGTTTGTTAGTATTCCCCTTAGGTTTAAAGTGAAGCTGTTCACTTTGCCTATTGTTTCTTGCTGCATTTCATGCATTTTACTGCTTTACTGTATGTATCTGTTTCTTTTGCCGTTTATCCCCTAAGATCTCTGTTTCTCTCTGCGCAAGAAAGAAATATGATAGACATTAGGCTCTCATCCATGCATGACAATATTAGGGTAGATTTTGATTCCCTTTTCAACCATAGGTTTTAGAGTTGTTGTTTCTCTTCTATCTCAAAAACAATCAAAAACATACAATAAAAGGTTAAACATCAATAAAAAACAGTTCTTGCGTAAAAGACTGTAAACCAATCAAAAGAGTCATTTTTATCCGCTTGGACCTGTAATCAGGATAAAACCCTTTTCAGAAGGATAAAAAACAATCAAGACAGACTTGTGTCGTACGTGGCCCGAACTACGTTTGCTCTGATCTTTCATGTTGTATGAAAGTACGTAGGCATAGGATGCGATATCCAAGCGAGCAACTTTCCCCTCCTTTCCCGTAGGTAGGCGAACTATGTTGACTCTGATTTCTCGTTTCAGACGGGAATACGTAGGCATAGAGTGCGATACTTTGCCGATTCATTTTATTTTCTCTTAACCCTTGACCTGTAGAGTAGATAGAATAACAATCCGTACTAGAAAACAAGCGTGGATCCCGTCGAGTACGACGGACGTGAGGGGTGCTAATACCTTCCCTTTGCATAACCGACTCCCGAATCCAGGATTTGGTTGCGACGACCATTCCTTTCCCGTCTTTGCGGTAGGTTTACTTCGAGCGTTTCCTTTCCCTCCTTTGGGATAAATAACGCACGGTGGCGACTCTTCTGTTCAGCCGGCGCCGATTTTCGCAGTAGCGACAATGAGTAGTTGGATCATTTTGTGATTGTGTTCATCGATGACATTTTGATCTACTCTAAGTCTCAAGAGAAGCACGAAGAGCATTTAAGGATTGTGTTACAGATTTTGAAGGAGAGGAAATTGTATGCTAAGTTGTCAAAGTGTGAATTTTGGTTGTCGGAAGTGAGTTTTCTCTGGCATATTATTTCTGGTAGTGGTATTAGTGTGGATCCATCCAAGATTGATGCGGTAATGCAATGGGAAACTCCTAAACCGGTTACGGAGATTCGAAGCTTTTTGGGCTAGGCAGGCTATTATCGGAGGTTTATTGAAGGATTTTTGAAGTTGGCACTTCCGTTAACGCAGTTGACTTGTAAGGGAAAGGCTTTCATTTGGGATGTTGGTTGTGAGGAGAGTTTCAATGAGTTAAAGAGAAGATTGACGACAGCGCCAGTCTTGATTTTGCCGAATACGCAAAGAGGTCATAATGCTATTTGGGTGATTGTTGATAGGCTTACTAAATCTGCTCATTTCATTCTGATTGATATTAGTTATCCTTTGGAGAAGTTAGCCGAGATTTATGTTTGTGTGGTTATGAAGTTGCATGGAGTTCCTAAGAGTATTGTATCGGACAAAGATCCTAGATTTACTTCAAGGTTTTGGGAGAGTTTGCAAAGAGCTTTGGGTTCTAAGCTAAGATTGAGTTCGGCTTATCATCCGCAAACAGATGGTCAAACCGAGAGGACGATTCAGTCGTTAGAGGATTTGTTGCGTGCTTGTGTACTAGAGCAAGGTGGTGCTTGGGATAGTTATTTAGCGTTGATTGAGTTCACCTACAATAACAGTTTTTACTCAAGTATTGGTATGGCGCCATTTGAGGCTTTGTATGGTCGGAGATGTCGAACACCTTTGTGTTGGATGAAACTGGTGAGAAGTCGGTTGTTGGGCCGGAGATGGTATAACAAACGACGGAGAAGGTGAAGTTTATTCGAGAAAAGATGAAAGCTTCTCAGAGTAGGCAGGAGAGTTATCATGACAAGAGAAGGAAAGATCTTGAGTTTCAAGAAGGCGACCATGTGTTTTTTAGGGTTACACCGGTTACGGGTGTGGGTCGTGCCTTGAAGTCGAAGAAGTTGACTTCTCGTTTTATTGGTCTGTATCAAATTATTGCACGAGTGGGTGCTGTGGCGTATCGTGTGGCGTTGCCTCCGAATCTTTCGAATTTTCATGATGTGTTCCATATTTCGCAACTTCGGAAGTATGTTCCGGATCCGTCACATGTTATTCCTATGGACGAGGTCGAAGTAAGAAATAACCTTACGGTTGAAGTTTCACCGATTAGGATTTTGGATCGTGAAATTAAGAGGCTAAGGGGCAAGGATATTGCGCTTGTGAAAGTAGCATGGGCAGGTGCTGCAGAAGGCAACATGACTTGGGAATTGGAGAGTAAGATGCGGAAGTCGCATCCGGAATTGTTTGGATCAGGTAATATTTTCGAGGACAAAAATTTCTAAAGTGGGGGAGAGTTGTAACGCCCCGATTCTGAATTTCCCATTTTTGTTGAGTCTTTTAATTTATTTTGATTGATTATTCTTTTAGTTGTGGAATTTGAACATTAATATTTTATGTGTGCTTATTATGTTATTTTATTATTCGGAGAGTTTTGGGGAATTAATTAGGGGTGTTTTAGATAATCCTTAATTAGTAGATATTTGAGAGAAATAGAATAGAAATAGTATGAGTGGAAATAGAGAGAAAAGAAAAGAGATAGAAAGAAATAGAAAGGAAAGAAGAAGAGAAGAGGAGGAAGAGGAGAAAACCTAGAATCATCAAGAATCAAACTTTTAAGCTTCGATTAATCATGTAAGGGTGTGAAACTTTATCATTCTTTCGATGTGTATGATTATGTATGTTTCTATTGGTTTGCTTTTGGATTGGAGAGTGTTGCACCCCAAATTTGTCCTACCTTACATAGTTTCTAGTGCCACTTTATTTCGAATGAATAAAATGACACAATTGGCAAGAGACCGTGTCTAAGTAGTTGTGAGTGTGAGAGGTCGAGAGTTTGGATCCCACCTTCTTCACTTTTTGTTTTTCTTTTATTTTTATTCTAAGTTTTCTATTTTCATAAAAAAAATAACAAAAATAATTTTTTTTATTATTTAATTATTCTTTTCGTATTTTATTTAAATTATTTTTTAAAAAATATTATTTTTTCACTTTTTTTCATATTATTCATAAAAACATCCAAAAATTATAAAATTAAAAATATTAGAAAAGATTTTATTCTTTTTATAATATTTTTAATGTTTAGTAAATAAATAGGGTTTTAAGTTTGTTTTAATTTGTTTTAGTTTTGACTAATTCTTTAATTTGGGCTTTAAAGTGGGCATTAGGTTAGAGTTAACCCTAATTTGTTACCTATATGAACATGAGTTGCATTTGAGAAAAAGAAAAGAGCACACAAAAGGAAAAAAAGGCGACCGTTCTCACGACTTATCAGAAGAGGAAAGCGTAAGCAAATCCACCAAACGGCGCAAAACCACCGCGAACCGCTTCGAACCCCGAACGAGGTGAGCAGTTCTTTTTGTCAATAACAAAGATTTTCTGTTGTTTTTAGGTGGAACAAACCGAAGAAGAAGGAGAGAAATCGTTTCCGGCCATACAAGAATGGAGCAAAGCTCAAAGGAGCTGCAACGACGCCGCCACCGTGATGAAGAAGAAGATGGGGTTTCTAAAAACCTAAAGATTGAAATGCTTCAGCGTGAAGCCTACTTTTCCCCTTATATTTCTTATTTTTCCCTTTTTTTTTTATTTTTCTTATTATTATTATTATTATTATTATTATTATTCTGATTTTCTTTAAATTGTAATTATGTCATAATAAATGGTTAGTTTAATTAAAAAATATTTTCTAGTTAAACCTTGTTTTAAAACTCTGTTCTTATAATAAAAAAATTAAAACTAAAACTTATTTTTTAAAAAAAATTTAAATTGAATCCTTTTTAAAAAAAATTAAAACTAAAATATTTTTATTAAAAACCATTGTTTCAAAATTAAGATTAAATTTCTTTTTTCAGAAATTAAAAATAAAGTTTTTCAAAATTAATAAAATAATAAATTTCCCAATTGCCTTTTCTTTCTTTCATTATTAATTGCTTTATTATTTGTCATTGATTTCCGCCTAACTTTTTTTTCACTAACGTTCTCTATTTGTTTTCCGCTAGGTTTTAGTCGGTCTCCGATTATTATTAATTAAATATTTTGTTATCATATTTGTAATTTGTTCCATGGATGTAATTTACGCGAGGCCATGGTCGCGGTTTATTTTATTTTGCATTTTTTGGGGATTTGTAATTTACGTGAGTGATCGTCGCGACGCTTTCTTTACTTTCTGCACTTTATTTCTGCCATATAATATTTTGCCATGTTTTGCATGAATTAGCGTTATGTTCCTTCCGAAGGATTAGGTCTAGCCGTTTGACCGCCGAGTCAATAACCCTAACGTTTGACCATTCAAAACCCTAATCGCCTAGGTGTCCCGCCATGGACGAAAATACCCTTTATCCTAGCATTAGGTCAAAGAGTCGCCGTACTCTGTTTTAGGGTTTCTCGCCATGGAATATTTAATTTAACCCTAATTTCAATTAACAATTTCAACGTAGAAATAGGAGTTTCAAGACTCCACGTAGGCGCTTCCCTATGAACGCTTACTCCCCAATGAAACCTTGACCACAATCAAGACGTTTCTAACCTCCCTTTCGAGGGGAACTACAATTACTCTGATTCCATTCCCGTCAGTATATGTAGGCACAAGATGCGATGTCTTGCCGAGTAAACTTAGGACTAACCATTAGGTCTTTAGGTCACTCTATCCCTTAGCTCAATATATATTAAAGCAGATAATAAAATAAAAAAAAGCATACAATAAACAAAAGGTTCCTGTAGAGTACTACAGAAGTTTAGGGTGCTAGTACCTTCCCTGAGCTTAACCAACCCCTTACCTAGATCTCTCCCCGCATTGTCTTTACGATGCAAAATTAGGTTTTCCTCTTTTGACCTTTTTCTTCGGATAAATCAAAGAGCGGTTGTGAACTAAAGATGCGATTCAAATTAATTAATAATTTGATATTATATTCTAACTGCAACAGAGAGGGTTCTACTCATTTTCCGTTTTAGGTTGAATTTGATTTAATCGATAGAAACCGAGTTTTTACAGTTAAAAATGAGAATGAGTGGTAGAGTTTAGTCGAGGAATGTTGGGCTAAAGCTGCTAGAATGAGTTGGGATTGAATCAGGTAGATTTTGAGGAGTTTCAGAGTTTTGGACAGTGGGGATTTCTGAGTTCGCAGATCCTCGCTAGCACGTTCTCTAGGCGAGCAGGTCACGAGCGTTCGTTGGGCATTCGCTGTGGCAAGCCAGTAGCGAACGGTCCCGAACTTGGACAAAATGGTTTTGGTGTTATTCGCTGGTAGCGAAGGGGTGGTGGCGAGCATTCGCTAGGCATCGCTGAGCAAGCGGGGTAGCGAATTAAGTTAGTGACTTTTGTTTGCCTTCGCGAGCTTGTTCGCTAGGCGAACAGGTAGCGAGCACTCGCTAGGAGCTCGCTAGGCGAGCAGGGTAGCGAGCGTAGCAGGATGTTATTTTCTTGTGTTTTCACTTCCATGTGGATTCTTCGATTCAAGTATGATTAATCCTTTCTTATTATGCATAGTTGTGTGTGTGATATGAGATGCTGTGGGTAGCCGTATGGCGTGAATCCTAGATTAGGAAACATGAAGTGTGAAATATGGTCGTTTGGCAATTTTATGCAATTGTTTGAATTGAATGAAAATGCATGATGAGATTGATGTGATTGTGTATACTTGTATGTATTTGTATGATGTGAAGAATGCGTGATTATGTATTTGTGAATATGTATGCATTTCAAGAGTGTATGGAGTCATTTTGCATGTGAAGCATCATGATTGCATTCTTGTGTGTCTGATCCCGCGTAGGATCTGCAGAAACCTCGTGTGCCCTTGTGGGGTGTGAGCGATGGTTTTTCTTTGATCCCTAGGAGGATCTGCAGAAATGATCGTGTGCCCTTGTGGGGTGTGAGCGATAGTTTATATTTGATTCCGTGGAGAATCTGCAGAACGATTGTGTGTCCTTGTGGGGTGTGAGCAATCGGATTGTGTGCCCGTGTGGGGTGTGAGCAATCTTGAAATATCGTGGGCCCATGTAGGGTGTGAGCGATGGGTGAACATCGTAGGTCCAACGGGGAGTTACTTCAGTAACGAGCGATGGTTCTATTTGGTTCTTCAATTAAACCTGCTGAATGAGTCGGTACCGCATTTGCATCTGCATAGAGTCGTGAGTCGGTCTCTATGAGTGCATTATCATCTTCATATGATGTATTGGTGTAATGAACATAATTGTTTATGTTTATGTGAACTGTTGAATTAAACAAAATTGTATATGCTTAGTGGTGAATGTTTGCATGGTGGATATGCTTGGTGTATTATATATGTGTTGCGATGTATATATGATTGAATTATGACATATTGCGGTGAGAAATGCGTTATGTGTATTCTATGTTGGTGTATATAGGTATATATATATTATATGCATTGTTTGTTATGATAATGTTTCTCACCCTTATGCTGTTTTATGATGCTCTATGAGGCATTGTAGAGTAGGTTTGCTGGAGGTCTTTTGTGAAGCGTGGCTTCGTTCTTTTTGGTCGGTTGACTCTGATATTTAGCACCGGGTAGTTAGGAATTCTTTTGGTTCTTTTGTGATACATCTGTGTATGTATCTGCCGGAATGTTTTGTAAACATGACTTATGACTTGAATTGAACTGTTTATGTATACAATGTTTATATGAATGAAGTGATTCAATGTTTAGATGTTTCCGTTTTTATTCTAAATATTGGTGTGTGGGTTTTAAGGACTAAGTTCCTTTGTGGTGATTTACCCTTTGTTGCATATCTTTATGAGCAAGTGTTGTATGTGTTTTGAATTTCCTGGATAATGTG
The DNA here is from genome assembly GCA_963859935.3 of Lathyrus sativus. Classification (NCBI taxonomy): domain Eukaryota; kingdom Viridiplantae; phylum Streptophyta; class Magnoliopsida; order Fabales; family Fabaceae; genus Lathyrus; species Lathyrus sativus. The sequence goes on from OZ012738.1 coordinate 460,118,736, forward strand.
ACGTACCTCTTTTATACCATGTGTTAATTTATACTCTGATGAAAATTTTTATTAAGTGCCAAAATGATTTAATTGTTTATTTGGAGGTATAGAAAGGGGGCGTTACATGAATAAACAAAATGATTTGTATGTTTTATATAACATTTTAATTTAGTACATAAGAAATACAAACAAAGACACAAGTTTACTATCAGATTATACCTAATTTTTGCATCATTTAAAACCCGACTAAGGTAATAAATGACTCTTTCGACACCACCATCATCCTCTATTATACTCAATGAGAACCTCCTAATAGTTCTATGGTTAAGTTGTTTTCTTTATTCATTTATTTATTTGTTTATTTATTTAAATATTTACAAAATATTAATGGCAAAAGGGAAAAAATATTTTAATTATAATTGTACTCGCTAGGGTTTCAAAACCCTATGCCTACGTATCTCCTAATGTAATGGAGAAATCAGAGTACCATAGTTTGTCTCGAAAAATGTTGTGTGTTGATTGATTTTATTTTTGAAAAAAGCCTCGACGCACGGGAGCAAAAAAAGGTTTGTTTGAAAAAGGTCACGACACACAAGGGCAGAGAAAATTATATTTGATGAGTTTGAGTTGATTTTAAATTTTGAGTTGAATTATTGATCGATAAGGCGTACGCCAGCCAATTAATGGTTCAAGGAGAGTACAGATGTACATCCATCATGTCTAATTATTTGCAAAATTGTTCGAAATTAGTTTGATTGTGAAAAGTTTGATATTATACAAGTTAATAATTGCAAATTTTTTTACAAGTGATAATTTATTTATAAGAATTTTTTATGGTGTCTTTGTGAATTTGCTTATGGTAAGGTTGATATTTTTATGTTTGTGGAAAGTGAAGGTTTGACAATGGTTTTTTCGATGTTTTTTTGCTTGTGACTGGTTAGGGATTATGTGATGATGTTGGTTTATGGTATAAGTTGTGATGTAAATGGCTATGGTGAAAGAATTGGTGATGTTGAGATAATTTCTTGAGCTTGTTTATGGTTTATGTGTTTTGAAAAAGTTTATGCAGGCTGTGAAAAATTATTTATGTACAAGAGAATATAGTGATAAGTTTACATGGTTTAAAGATTTAAAAAAAGAGTTTGATGAATATAATATAGATTTCATTAATGGGGTATTGTTTGAGGAAGTTGTTATACCGTAAAAATAAAACAAACGTGTAAGTGAAAGTTTTTTTTTTTTGGTTTTTTGAGAAGAGAATAAGAGTTATTGATTTGTTGAGAAAAATATTTTGATTAAGCTAAAAAAAAAATTAAAATATTGTAACAAGAAGAAAAAATGTTAGAAATTGTGAATGTTAATAATGTCTTAATGGTTAGAAATATCAAACAAATAAACCAAAACATACTGAGTTAAATTGAAAAATGAATTATCAGAGGATCATCATATGATTTAAAAAGAATTAAAGTAAAAGGAAAAAGATTAAAGTAAAGGAAAAAAAACGTAAAAAATTAATTTAAAAAAATTAAAGTAGAAGAAAAAAGGTTAAAGTAAAGGAAAAAATGTAAAAAATTAATTAAACGAAAAAAAATTAGAAATCTAAAAAGTTGGTACTCGTGTGTTTTGTTAGAGGAGTTTTATGCTAGAGAGTATTGAGCATTGGACCATGGAAATCTAAAAAATTGGTACTCGTGTGTTTTGTTAGAGGAGTTTTATGCTAGACATTGGACCATGGAAATCTAAAAAATTGGTACTCGTGTGTTTTGTTAGAGGAGTTTTATGCTAGAGAGTATTGAGCATTGGACCAAGAGTAACACAAGTGAGAGAGACACCACGTATTCACCCAAAATCTTAAGATGATAGGTATATGAGTTCTCCCACTTATAAATTTTCAAGTCACCACATTCATATCCAATATAGAACTATCATCCGTACTACTCACACTTGTTATATTATTCCAACATATTTGAGACTTTGTAAAATTATGTGTTTGAGACTTTATAAAAATTCTCTATGTAAGAGTGTTTGTGAAAAGTTATGAGAACAAAAGACTATTTATTGAGAAAATTAATATGACGAAACACAGTCAATAAAAAACGAGATATATAAAAATTGACCAATCAGAGGATATTATGATACAATATGACGAATGTGTGCAGTTTTTAATATTTTTGACAATTTTTTATATTAAATAAAAAAGAAAAATGAAAATTAATTATTTAAAAAAATAAATATTAAATAAATTATGACTAAAGTAGTTAAATTTTTTTCTTAAGATTAACTATGAATTATCTGTTGATTTTGTCGCTATTATTTTCAATTTTTCTTGTAGTGTCTGTCATGCTCTATTTGGATTAAAATGTTATTTCATTATAAAAAAATTATGACTCATTTGTCCGTCTAATTTTTAAGAGAATGTGATTTTGATAGTCCACCCACACTACGACACAATGAAAATACTAGAGGTGGGCATTGGTTCGGGCCAGTTCGGGTTTGGACCCAAACCCCCCAATCAAACCAACCCACAAATGAGATTTACTGGCTCAATTTTCGACCGAATTAGTGTTCAGTTTTTCGAGTTCAGGTATAAAAATCGGTTAATTTCGAGTTCAGTTATTAATTGAGCTAACACAATTTTCAGGCCCAAATCCAAAATTCATTAATTTTTTTAAACACTTTTTAAGGGTTGACCCTTAGTGGACCTAATAAAAATTTTAGTTCATATAAAATTTAAAACAGAATTTATAAAATTTGAATGCGGCCTAGATTGGTAGATGAAAGATGAGATTTTGGGAGATCAAAATGCGGTGTAGATTGGAAGATGAATTGAAAGATGAAGGATGAGATTTAGGCTTAGGCAAAGATAAGAATAGAAGAAATGAAATTGTAGACTTAAATTAAGTTGGAATAGAAGGCTCAAAAAATATCATTGAATTTGTTCGGATTCGGATACCGACGAGCCTAAGAAGGCAAGCCGATTTCGATCTATGTAAACCGTCCCAATCCTTTTTAACCATCCGACAAACCAACGACCTGAACTGAGCCGACCCAATACTTCAAAAAACACAGTTTGTGTTGGTGCAAAGATAGAATAAATGATGAAATAGGAAATATTACTAATAAGAGAATGACGGCTACAAAACATGATAAAAGTTACAATGATTGTCACCCTATTTATAGGCTAAAACTAGGGTTACTAAAATAAGATAAAATACTAAAATACCCTCTAACAAACTTAGGGGCCAAGAAAATAGTACAACTAAATAAATATGAATTATTAATAATATTCTAATACCATCCCTTAATTCATATTCCATCAAAACTTGTGACACCAATTCCATCCCTTAATCTGAGAAATTGATCAGTTTTGATAGCTTTCGTCAGAACATCTGCCAACTGCTTCTGAGTGCTGCAGTGTACAACTTCTAACACTCCACTCTGAACTTGATGTCTCAGAAAATGATACTTGGTCTCAATATGCTTGCTTCTCCCATGCAGCACTGGGTTTCTGGCAAGGTTGATTGCAGACTTGTTGTCAATCATCAACTTCAGAGGTTTGTCTACCTTAATCTTCAGATCCTGCAACAGATTCAGAATCCACACAGCTTGGCATGCAGTAACAGCACCTGCAATGTATTCAGCTTCACAGGTTGACAACGCCACAACAGGTTGCTTCTTGGAACACCAAGAAATGGGACCTCCCAGAAATTTGAACAAGTACCCAGATGTACTTCTTCTGTCAACTCTGTCTCCACACCAATCAGAGTCTGAATAACTCAGAAGTTCTGACTCATTATTTCCTCCAGAGGGAAATAACACTCCATACTTCAGAGTTCCTTTGATATACCTCAGAATCCTGACAGCAGCTTGGTAATGGGACCACTTAGGTTTACTCATGAACCTACTAACCATCCCAACTGAGTAGCAAATATCAGGTCTGGTATTGCACAGATACCTCAGAGAACCAACCAGCTGTTTGAAGGTTGTAGCATCCACATCCTTTCCTTCAGAGTCTGAATCCAGTTTCTGATTTGTATCAGAAGGTGTGACAGCCATCTTACAATTCTTCAGATCAAATCTCTTCAGAAGTTCTAATTCATACTTGAGCTGATGCAAAATGATACCTTTCTCAGAATATCTGAACTCCATCCCTAGAAAGTATGTCATTTTGCCTAGATCAGTCATTTCAAATTCATTCATTAGAACCTTCTTGAACTTGGCTATCTCCTGTTCAGAACTTCCAGTCAATAGTATATCATCAACATATAAACATACCAGAGTCATATTGCCTTCAGAAGTATGCTGAACATAGACACCGTACTCCATCTCACATTTCTGAAAGCCTTGCTTCTTGAAAAATGAATCAATCTTCTGATTCCAAGCTCTGGGCGCTTGTTTCAGTCCATATAGAGCTTTGTATAATCTGCACACCATCCCTTCCTGATTCTTTTTCACAAATCCAGGAGGTTGTGACACGTAAACTTCTTCTTCTAATGGACCATTCAGAAATGCAGATTTTACATCTAAATGCATCAGAGGCCAATTCCTGTTAGCAGCTATTGCAATCACCATTCTGATTGTTTCATGTCTTGCTACAGGTGCAAACACTTCAGAATAATCCAGCCCAGGTTTCTGTAGAAATCCTCTGGCTACCAACCTTGCTTTATGTTTGCCAATTGAGCCATCTGGCTTTAACTTCTGCTTGAAAACCCATCTGACGCTGATGGCTTTCTTGTCTTTTGGAAGTTCTGTCAGCTTCCAAGTCTTGTTTCTCTCTATAGCATCAAGTTCTTCTTTCATGGCCTTCAGCCAGAGCTTCTGCTTAAGAGCCTCCTCTGTACTTATAGGTTCAGAGTCTACTAACATGGCACACTGAATAACTTCTCCTTCAGAGTCTACTTCAGTGTCTTGCAGCATGTCAAATTCTGCAAATCTTCTGGGAACGCTTCTGATTCTTTGTGGTCTCTGAACTTGTTCAGAGTCTTGAGCTTCAGAGTTTCTAGCTTCAGATGATTGACCTCCAGAGCTTTGACCATCTTCAGAGTCTGGCATATTTCCAGAGTCTGAATTGCCACCAAGATCTGGATTGCCATCAGAGTCTGAATCATCAGAGTCTGGGTCATCAGAGTCTGGGTCATCAGAGTCACCTTCATCTTCTGAGTCTTCTTCAGAGTTTGAATCAGTATCAGAGTCAGAGTCAATATCAGGGTTTACTTCAACTTCAGAAATTCTTAACTCTGGCCTTTCTTCAGAGGTTCTAACATCAGAATCAGATTGAGACTTATCCCAATTCCAAACTTCTGATTCCTTCACAATCACATCTCTGCTGAATTCAATTTTATTGGTTTCTGGACAATAGAGCTTGTATGCACCTGTACTGTGGTACCCTATCAGAATCATCACTTTGCTTCTATCATCCAGCTTCTGTCTTCTGGCTTCTGGAACATGTTTATAGCAAACAGAACCAAATACCTTCAGATGACTAACACTTTGCTTGTCTCCAGTCCACTTCTGCATAGGAACTATTTCCTTCAACTTCTTCGTAGGACATCTGTTGAGTACATGCGTTGCAGTGGCAACAGCTTCTCCCCAGAGCTTCTGAGGAAGCTTCTTCTCCTTTAGCATGCTTCTCACCATATCAAGCAAAGTACGGTTTCTTCTTTCAGCAAGACCATTGTGTTGAGGGGTATAAGGAGCAGTAACCTCATGCTCAATTCCATTCTCCTCACAGAACTTCTGGAACTCTTTGGAGTTATACTCACCTCCACCATCAGTTCTAAGAATCTTCAACTTCTGACCACTCTGATTCTCAGCCTTCATTCTGAACTTCTTGAATTCATCAAACACCTCATGTTTAAATTTAATAAGGGATACCCACGTCATTCTTGTGAATTCATCAACAAACAACACAAAGTACTTATTCCCTCCAATTGATGCTACTGGAAATGGACCACACACATCAGAATGTACAACTCCCAAGGCATGTTTTGCTCTTGGAGCAACTTCTGATGCAAATGGCAATCTTGGTTGTTTTCCTTCCATGCAAACTTTGCATGACTTTTCAGGCTTCTTAATTGCAGGAATTCCATGTACCAATTTCTTTGAATTCAGATGTTGTAAGCTTCTGAAATTCAAATGACCAAATCTTCTGTGCCACAGCTCACTCTCCTTCTCAGTACTTGTTGCACTAAGACACTCTGAGTCTGCAGTTCTGACATTCACCTTGAATGTTCTATTCCTTCCCTGTTCTGACTCCATAATCAACTTCTGATTACAGTCAAACAGCTTCAGAAGATTGTCCTTCATGGTAACTGAGAAACCTTTCTCAATTAATTGTCCCACACTCATCAGGTTGCTTCTGATGCCAGGTACATACCACACATTCTGAATCAATGCTATTTTCCCATTGTTCAGAGTCACTCTGACATTTCCCATACCTTCTGCATTAAGATATTTGTCATCAGCACATCTGATCTTTGTTCTCTTTTCAGAGTCAAAGTCAACCAGCCATTTCTTGTTTCCAGTAAGATGATTTGAACAACCAGTGTCCATATACCACCAGTCTGTCAGATCCACATTATCAGATTCAGAGGCCATCAACAGCACAGATTCGTCATCAGAGCCTCTGGCAATATTTGCTTCTTCTGATTTCTTCTCCTTGTTTGACCAACAATCTCTAGCAAAATGGCCAAACTTCTTACAACAGTAACATTGTATTTTTCTTTTGTCATACTTCTCTTTTCCCCTCTGAGCATTCTTTTGTCTATCAGAGGTTGAGCTTTCTGACTTCTGACCACCATCAGATCTTCTCCTGGCTTCTGACTGCTTCTGATACCTCCTATCAGAAGTTGCTTTCAGAGCCTGCTGTTCTACTTCCTTTTCAGAGTTTCTCTCAGTCAGACGCAACTCTTGCGCTTCTAGACTGCTCTGCAGCTCTTCAATTCTCATTGTGCTCAGATCTTTGGAATGTTCTATTGCTACCACAATGTAATCAAATTGAGGAGTAAGGGATCTCAACACTTTCTCCATGATTGTTTCTTCAGAAAGAGTTTCTCCACATGCCTTCATCTCATTAGTGATCAGAATCACTCTGGAGATGTATTCAGAAACTTTCTCATTATTCTTCATGTTGAGATTCTCATATTGCTTTCTCAAGGACTGAAGCTTCACCTTCTTCACTGATGCGTCACCACCATAACATCTCACCAGAGTGTCCCATGCAGCCTTTGCTGTTGTAGAGTCTGCAATCTTCTCAAACACGTTTACATCCACACATTGATGAATGAAGAACAATGCTTTCTGATCCTTCTTCCTCACTTCCTTCTGCGCGTTTTTCTGTTCATCTGTTGCATCTGCTGCTACCGGAACATAGCCATCAGTGACAAGATCTAGAACATCTTGAGCACCAAACAGCACACGCATCTGGATCATCCAACGATTCCAGTTTTTACCGTCAAATACTGGAAGTTTGGTGTTCATGTTGCCGTTTCCGTTCATCTTCTTCTTTGCACAATACACTCAGAGTTTTCTCACACAGTGTTTCCCAACCCACAGAATTAAAAAAAAATTCTGATCAGATTTTGTTCAAGATTCAACAAGAATCTGAGAAACAAAATCAAACACACAAGACCTCACGTTCACTCGTGTTTCCCGTGTTTCCCAATGAATCTGAACCGGAGCTCTAGATACCAATTGTTGGTGCAAAGATAGAATAAATGATGAAATAGGAAATATTACTAATAAGAGAATGACGGCTACAAAACATGATAAAAGTTACAATGATTGTCACCCTATTTATAGGCTAAAACTAGGGTTACTAAAATAAGATAAAATACTAAAATACCCTCTAACAAACTTAGGGGCCAAGAAAATAGTACAACTAAATAAATATGAATTATTAATAATATTCTAATAGTTTGGATCGGGTTCGATCAGTTGATGTTTTCATGTCCACCCCTAAAAAATAGTCTGATTAATGATTGTTTCGGTTATAATTCAAAGTTGATTCTCTTAAATAATTTGTACACAACTGAACTTCATTAATAATCTCTAAAAGTAGGCCTATTGATGAAAATTTTGAAATTTAAGAACGTGTTCCTCGTTTTGATATGCTTGTCCATACAATTTCCAAAAAAAAAAAAATGAAATTCATTAATCATCGAATATTATTCATAATGTCTACCAAGAAAAAAAATACATTAGAATATAATCCTTCATTAACCCACAATAACCAGTTAAACTATTTCTAGATACAATAATTAATTTTTTGATCAAATTTAAGAGATTAAATTACTCCAAATAATAAAAAATTTGAGGAGAATAAAGGTTGCCACAATCCATTGTTGTTTATTCAAGCTTATTGAATTCTTCAAGAACCTGCCAAGTATATACGAACCATGGATAAGATAGGATATGATATGATACGATACGATAAGAAAATGTACAAGTGATTGTTAAAGTTGATGGAGTAAGTTATTGAGCATACCTTAGAATCAGTTGTTGGTGTTAGTTTTGTAGCGAGGAAAAGGAACATGGCCATGCTCAATACGTTGAACATCTTCTTTGAGAATTTCATAGTGAGTTTTAACATCTTGAACTGATTTTCCAACGACATTGGCAACATTGTGCCATCTATCAGGAGTTTCTCTATCATATAAAGCTAATGCTTGTTCAAAGAGTTTGTTCTGCCTTGCAGTCCAAGACGATGTCATTTGTTGATGAATGAATGAAGATGTGAAAATAAGAATAATATTTGAAGTGAAGGGAAGGTATGAGAAAGAGAGGAGTAATAGAGTTCCTTATATGCAGGAGAAAAAGTGCATGTCATGTTGAGGAAGGAATAATATATCTTCCAAAATGACACTGAAGATAACTAGAGTGACTTGTTACCTTATGAACCACAAGTGACAGCTAGCTATCTAGTTGAAGAAGTGGAGGAGATTCTAGATCAAAAGACATGAATGAATGAATGAATGCCTTTTTATATTCTTCAAAAAAAGATTATGGTGAGATGAGCTCGACTGCTCTCTATAATCATGCTAGGTCTTTAGGTTCATCAAGAGCAAAAGTTAAATTCCTAATTTTTGGTGTTTTAATTTTTTGTGTATGTTTCAACTCCTTACTATTGAATTTTTCTTCATTTTAAAAAGAAAAATTATCTTATCGTGTATATATTAGTTCATTGATAAAACTTTATCTATTTTTAAGTTAATTATTATGTTTGTTTGATATTAAATTATGGGTAATTAAGGGCGTGTGTTAATAAACATACAAACAAAAAGTTTGTTTTAGAAAAAACAATAAGATATTGATATGAAGGATAGAGTTCTTAGAATTCCAGGACTAAGAAACCTTATTAAGAATAAGAGAAAGGAATTTGAGAATTAATTAATTTATATCAGAAATGGAAAAAATACTATTCTTATAAAAAAAAATAATAACAAGAAAATATTAAAAAAAAAAAAAACTTAATTATAATTTTGGTCCTTTTATTTTAATTTTTGATCCCCTTATTTTAAAATTTAGAAATTTTGTTTCCTTATTTATTTTATTTTTTTATGTTTTGGTTCTCCTATTTTAAAATTCGAAATTTCGGTCCCCTTATTTTTAAATTTTAAAACTTTTGGTCCCCTTATTAAATTAGTTTCAAATTTAAAAGAGGATTATTATCGAAAACAAAACTTAAAATAGGGGATCAAAAGTATTAAAAAAAATGAAAAATAGGGGGACTAAAAATAAACATAAATAAAAATAGGAGGACCAAAATTTTAGATTTTAAAATAGGGGGATCAAAATTATAAAAAAATAAAAACAGGGGAACCAAAATTTTAGATTTTAAAATAGAGGGATCAAAATTATAAAAAATAAAAATAGGGGGACCAAAATTGCAATTAAGCCAAAAAAAAATATTAACAAGAAAATAACAACTTCCACAAAATAAGGGATGATTCATTGCACCATGTTACCACTAAAACCACTACAATTGTTTGGTTGCAGCTTCTAAAAGAATGTTCATTTGCACAACTCATAATCCTTCAATTTGATAGGTAGTTGGACTTTTCTTTTGGGCTTAGCATTGGGCTCCCCCATCACCAAATTCTTTCTTATCATTGCATTGTGTCATAACAATTCCTTCCCCATCAAGACCAACCTTGTCCTTAAGGTTGTAAATCAAACTTAACATGTGTCATGGCTCCCATGAAGTATCATCTGGAGAGAGACCCTTACATTGCACTAGGACCTGAACTTGTAATTTTCCATCCATAACTTCCTCTAAGTGGCTAGAATTTCCAAGGAAGAGATCAATGGATTATTGTCAATAAATTATGAAGGTAATTCATCTATTTTAGTAGAGGATGGTCCAACATGAAGCTTCAAAACTGAACAATGAAACACATTGTATATCTTTGAATATGAAGGTAATTCTATCTTGTATGCTACCTTGCCTACGCGCTCAATGATTTGATACAACCCATAGAATCGCTTGGAAAGTTTACTGTACTTGGACCCAGCTAGAGAAATTTGACGATAAGGGTGTAACTTTACATACACACATGCTCCCACGTCGAAATTAACTGCATGCCTATGAACATCAACATCCACCTTTATATTGTTCTGAGCCTTAACCAAGTTCTTGCAAAATAATGCTAGGAAAGTGTTCATGTTACTTAACAAAAGGTCACAAGCATCTACAAAAGAAGACCTAATAACATATGAAGGAATTGATGGATGGGGGTTTTCCAAACATGGCATGGAATTATCATAATAAAAAAGGGGGAGATTGT